>JAPPVO010000007.1:47078044-47429744 GCA_030407325.1 Camellia japonica
ATACTGGCAGAGCCCGTAACCGGTAAGCCTTATGGCACGCAGCCTCTGGCAACCGCTCAGGAATAGCAGATGGCAAACACGGTGTCTAGGCGAACCAATGAACATGCAATGCAAAGAACACACAAGTGTAGTCAAAACCAAATATCATGAGTTCGAGTCAAGTTCTCTAGATCCCCAGAGTCGCCAGAAACTGTAGACGTCCTCGAACGCTCCGGGAGGATGAGTCCCGTTCTGTTCATTTTGGGCTCACTACAGTTCGGACTCAAATGTCACGGTTCTTAATCTGAACCAAAGAGTCCAAATCCGACAAATCGTTTTGAGAAAACATATTTTTTTTTGAAAGAAGTGCCAAACATGGACTGCTTTGCCAGATACAGAGTCGCCACCTAAATATTTTATTTTTGAGGAAAATTAGGAAACCCTGACTCGTTTGCCTAAGGCCACGTGTCCGTCATCACCAAAGTTGCCTCGGCTCGGGAACTTGGATACGATTGGGGAAGGTCACTTCGTGAGCACCCTCGCTCGCCCGATCAAAGATCGGCCTCTACTAACCATGATATCGAGTTTTGAAAACCTTATGCATTCTTATTCCGGTTATTAGCCTAGATTTACTATGTGATGCGCACAGCATACAAGTATAGACCGGGTCGCCTGAATTGGAACAAAACATTTCATGTTTATTTTTGAAAGATGGTTTGCTACTCGCAAGTAGGCTCAAAATGCGGATTTTGCCACCCTCAGGTGGGCTTAGAAAAGATGGTTTTGCCACTATCTAGTGGGCTTAAAACTCACAGTCAATGCATTGTTCCAATCCAAATAACCCAACCTTCACCCACAGGCATTCAGGCAGTTATATCACATAAGCGAATAGCCTCATGGTAAGCATGCTATCATGGCAGTCACTCACACACATGCAATGATGCTAAAGCATAAAAACTTACCGAGTCCTCCAAGCCAAAACAGAAGCTATGTTAGAAATCCATGCATGATCCTAATTATACAGAAATGCCTAATGCAACACATGCAAAATGCAACTAAGATAGGCTCGGCTATTCTAAACATGGCATATGGAATGCTACAGCTAACATGTATTCAACTCGGAATTGAAATACAAATGCAGTTAGTATGATGCGCCGAGCCCGGTGCATGCAAAACAGATGAATGGATGCAAACATGCTATCATACTGTATGCTAATTGAAACATGCCCTATTCTAACCATCATAAGCTGATAAATAAAAGGGAGAAAGACGTGGGGTTGGAAGACATACATCACACACACGCACACTTATTACAATTGTGCCTTTACTCGGAGGGTCCGAATAAATAATACAGTCCCGAATAAATAATACAGTCCAAATAAGTACAAAACCCTAATTAATTAACAAATTTAACTAGGAAAGCAGTAAACTAGCATGTAAATCTATGGACCGCCTCAGCTCCGTTCCAAATGATGAATGATGCACACTTGAGTTGCCTTGCGCGGAAATCCCTTGCGATGCCCCAATTAGCCTCTGTTTACAATTAAGCTTGGAATGTTGCACGGAGCTCCAAAAGACTGTTGGTTTCTGATTTGCTGCAATAGAGAACAAGAAAGGGGCATGGCAAAGTATTTTCACACATGTATGCATACCTCGATTCTCGTACCACCAATCACGCATCTCGATGCATGATGGCCGAGGAGTCGAATTGCACGACTCAATGTGAAATGAATGCACATATAAACAACAAGACCGAGACTCCATCATGGTTAATCCGGAGTGTCGGTGACCGGGAATTGAGACACGTTCCGTCACTCGGAGTACGAAACGTCCTCGTTTCCCGTGTTTGGGCTAACTCCTATCCAAAACACAATGCAATATGTATGACATGCATGAATGCAATCCTAACATACAACCTAGCATACGCAATGCTATGAAATGACATACACAATGCACGATGTAACATGGCCTACACGATGCTCTAACATACAACCTAGCATACGCAATGCAAAGGACTAAGATGACATACACAATGCATGATGGACTTACACCAACATGAGTGGACCTCAGCCACACCCACATCAGCGGCCATAGGATGAAAATGAGACACTCGAGATCCATGCACACATGCACGGATACCGAGGACCGAACCTAAGGCACAAATGCCACTCTAACAAGGCATGGCAAGGCATGAAACATGGCATTCAAGCATGCAAATTCCAGCACTGAATCATGATACAAAATGATCCCGAATCATGGATGTATGTCATACAATGCATGGAATGGTCCCGAAACTCAAAACTAGGCACATATATTAACTTATAGCTATACAAAGCATGCATTATTTGACTATGGAGCACAAAGACAGAGCCAAGGCAGTCCCAAAACATGAACATTTTTAGTTCAAAGCATGGCCAAAAGATGCTAGCAAGATGGACTAAAATAGCATGCAACTTTGACTAGCAAACTTGGTTTACATGGCATGTATATGAAGCATATGAAATCTCACCAAACCAGCAAAAATCAGTGAACAAAACATGTGAAAATATGCCCAAATAAACATGGAAATGCAGCCAATGCATGCACCAATGATGGGTTCTTTTAGAGGGCCACACAAGGGGTTATTAAGCACATGCATCAAGGACACTTAGCATGGAAAAATTAATTCTGGAAATCAAATATGATAGCCCTAAAACTCATCAAATTGGCCCTGAAATCAGTCAACAAACCGTGCAAGATAGGGCCTCTTTGGATGGCCAAAAAGACCATCAAGCAAAACAAGGTGAGAGGGGGTCACCCCCCTCTGCTTTTGGCCTTCAAGAAAACACCTAAGCCACTGAAAATCCACTGGATTTCAGTGGCTAAGAGGCCAAGCCATGGCCAATGCAAGAGCTCTAATGCATAGCCCTAATCATGAAGAGATGAAGCGTGCATAGGAGGGAGATGACCCCAAACAGAAAATAGACCTTAATCAAATATGAATATGATGTCAAAACAAGACTTTTTTCAGTTTAGGTCGAGGTCCAAAAAGGCTCACAAATAAGGCTAATATATTATGCAAAAACAGCCCTAAAAGAGAGATTGAACAAACAGGGCAGTAAAAGGCCTCAAACAGCCAAGTGCCCTTCAACAAAGTTGAAGAGGGGCTCAAAAAAAGATACTTTTCAGTTTATGGAAAATCTCGAATATGCTCACAAGTAAGGCTAAAATATGATGCAAAAATAGCCCTAAAAGAGAGATAAAGGGAAAGCGGTAGTATATGGCCTCAAACAGCAACGATCCCTTCAACAAAGTTGAAGAGGGGCTCAAAATAAGGCACTTTACAATTTGGCTCGAAGCCCAGAAATGCTCACAAGCAAGGCTAATATATCATGCAAGATAAGGGCCAAAATGAGGGATAAAGCACAAAGGGAGGGTAGATGGCCTCAAACAGCAAAGAGCCCTTCAACAAAGTTGAAGGGGGGCTCACAATAAGACTGTTTTCAGTTCAGGTTGAAGCCCAAAAAAGCAAGCAAAAGGAGCTAAGATATGAAGCAAAATAAGGCTAGAAAAGAGGAAATGAGGACTTACCCTTGTATAGCCGACCTCCAACAGCTTTTGGACCAAGAATGTGAGCTCTCTACCTCTGCAAATGACCTCCAAGGTGCTGGAATGGAGTGTGGAGGTGGTAGGCGATGAGTTGTAGTGTAAATGGCCAAGGATGATGGACTTTAGAGCTTGGAAGGGAGAGCTATGGAGGGAGATGGATGTATGACTTAGCAAAAATGTCTAACCCTTAGAAATGGAGGTGGGGTGCTGGTTATATAGAGGAGAGGAGCCAAAGAAAAAGGGGGGAAAAACCAATTCAAATTTCCCCCCAAAAAGACAGACCCTCGGGCAGGGGGTCTGGTGCAAAACAGCTGGCACAGCTGTAATGTACCAGGAGAGAGAAACATGGCCGGCCAGGTGCAAAAGGTTCAGGTGGCCGGCCGGCCACCTCCCCTGGCCGGCCAACCAGGGGTCAAAAGGGTCAACAAAATTGCTAGCCGGCCACCCCAGAAAGGTGGCCTCCCATGTGTGTACAACACAGTTGTATGGTCAAAAACTGGAAAAAGTAACCCAGGAGAGAGAAAAACCAACTTTTTAGAGGGGTTCAAAAGGGTCAGGAAGAATTGCTGGCCGGCCTACCCATATTGGCGGCCTCCCAGGTGTGTACAACACAATGGTGTGGTGGAAAGTCAGAAAAAGTGGCCCAGGAATTGGAAAAATCAGCTTTCTAGTAAAGAAACGGGCGATGGAGAGCGATGAAGGAATAAAGCTGGTTTTCAGAACAATTGCTGGCCTCCCACCTTCCTACAACCTTCCTAACAATGAAAATAAGGTCTCCGCCAAAAATGAACCCAAACCGATGCAAAACGAAGGTTCGGGGGCCAAAACGCGCGGCCTGGGGCCCCGAAAACTGGCTATTAAGCACCGGAGGTGGCGTTTGACCACAAAGTTGGTCTCTCGAGCCACAGCGTCCCTCAAAAGGGAGGAAACAAGGTGCATGCTAAAAACCAGAGCAAACGGAGGTGGTTAAGCGGTCCCGAACCGAGGCACACGGCCGACGGCTCCGAAAATCGGGAACCGAGGTCCAAACGGGAAAAATGGCCTACGACCACGAAACGTAGCCTACGGCCACTGAGAGATGGTCTACAAGACCTCTCCCTCCCTTTGGGAAGAGAAAACGGAGAAAATGGGACCTGGTTCGCAAACCGAGGCAAAGCACAAAAGAGCCCCGGAGTCCGAAGGCAAGGCTCGCAGCCGAGACTCCGCAACTTCAGAACGAGCACAATATGCAACATCACCGAGCGCTCAATTGGTGACGTCTGAGTCTTAAGGTCGGTCAAAAATGGGGTGTCTAAAATATGATTTGGCAAGTTGTTGCTGATATCGTGCCATAATAACAAGGGCTCGATCTCAGCATTCTTCAAGCAAGTTCAGATCCATGGCTAGCATCATATCATTTCGGCCTGTGTCGAAGGCTTGTGATTTGAGAGTTGGCAAGCTGATCTCCAGATGGATGATGGCTTCAGTGCCGAAACACAAGGCAAACGATGTCTCTCCAGTAGAACGGCGTGGCGTAGTGCGATGTGCCCACAAGACACTAGGCAGCTCTTCAGTCCATTTCTCATTGGCCTTTTCAAGACGCTTCTTTATACCATCCAAGACTACTTTGTTAGAGGCCTCTACCTAGCTGTTGCTCTGTGGATAGGCCGGCGAAGAAAAGTAAGGCCGAATGCCATATAGGGTGCATAGTTCCCAATACACTCCGCAATCAAACTAAGTGCCGTTATTGGAAATAAGTGCCCTTGGTATGTCGAATCGGATGATGATATTCTTCTATACAAACTGGTTGATATCGAGTCCCAACCCATTTTGTGAAATAGTCCGTTGTGACGACTAGGAACTGCTTATTTCCCTATACCCGTGGCAGCGGTCCGATTATGTCCAAACCCCACTAAGCGAAAGGCCATGGGCTGGTCACCGAGTTTAACTCTTCAGTAGGTAGATGGGTCAAAGGGGAGAACTTTTGACATTGTTCGTATCTCTTGACATAATTTTTAGCATCGGTTCGCATGGTCAGCCACCAGTACCCTTGAGTAACGGCTCGGTGGGCCAATCACTGTCCTCCGGTGTGGGCGCTACAGCTGCCTTCATGTATTTCGGCCAGGAAATCTTCAATTATATCTAGATGGACGCATTCCAAATAAGGTTTGAAAAGAGACTTGTTAAAAATTTTGCCATTGGGGTCTAAATAGTATCGCAAAGCTTTGTTGCGGAGCTTATGGGCTTCCTTTTTGTCTTTTAGGAGTTGCTCTGAAGAAAGAAAAGCAATAATCGGATCCATCCAACTTGGCCTTCTTTCGATGGCATTCACGACAACGGGGTTAGGGATATCAATACTGGGCTTCGGAATGCAACCCATTTCGATGGTCCGTTTGAGTTCCAAATTCACTGCTGAGGCTAAACAAGCGAGGGCATCGACATGTGTGTTCTGATCGCAAGTGATCTGATTTAGTTCATGATTGTTGAATTGCACGAGTAAAACGTTGGTCAGCTTCATGTAGGTCGCCATGCGATTATTCTTGGCTGCATATTCCCCTTTTAATTGGTTGATGACCAATTTTGAATTGCGGAAGACCTGTAATAGTTTAGCTCCTAGTTGTAATGCATTTTGGAGGCCAGCTATAAGAGCTTCATACCCGGCCTCGTTATTGGAGGCGTTGAAGCCTATCTTGACCGACTGCTCAATTATTACTCCCTCAGGCGTCATAATCACGACTCTCACCCCACTGGCCCGTTAGTTAGATGATCCATCACAATACAGTTGTCAAATATCTCCGACGTACATTCTCCACTTCAGTTGAGGTTCGACGACAGACTGGTCATTATTCGACTTTTTGTATTTTGTGAATTTAGCAATAAAGTCAGCCAAGACCTACCCTTTGATGGTAGTTCTTGGTGAAAAATGGAGGTCATATTGTCCGAGCTCCAGTGCCCACTTTAAAACTCGCCCGGACAACTCTGCATTATGAAATATTGAACAGAGGGGGTAGTCTATAAGCACATTGATTCTATAAACTTGAAAATAATGCATTAATTTTCTAGTAGCTACTACGAGAGCCAGGATAAGCTTTTCAAGGGGTAAATACTGGGTTTTGGCATCCACCATAGCCTTGCTAACATAAAAAATGGTCTTCTGTTCGCCAAGTTCTTTCTTTAATATGACAGCACTTACAGCCCGATCGAACACTGCCAGGTATAAGATAAGTACATCGCCTGGTGATAGGGTCGCCAGAAGTGGGACGGAGCTAAGGTATGCTTTCAATTCATCTAGAGTGGCCTGGCACTCGGGGGTCCAGTCAAAATGCTTTCCTTGTCGAAATGTTTGGAAGAATGGCCGACACCGATCCGAAGAGCAGCTGATAAATCTGTTAAGCGCCACAGCCATCCCTATCAATTTCTTAACCTCCTTGGCTGATGGGGGTGAGCTGAGTTCTAAGATAGCCTTTATTTGCTTCGGTTTGGCTTCTTTCCCACAATGATTTATAATGTAGCCCAAAAACTTGCCTAACCCGATGCCAAATGCACACTTTAAGGCGTTGAGCTTCATCTTGTATGCTTAGAGAGTATCAAAAGTTCTAGATAGATAAGCTAGATGGGAACTTTTCGTTTTGGACTTTACTACATATCATCGATGTACACTTCTATGGTCCTGCCGATTTGCTCTTTGAACATGGTGGTGACCAGTCTTTGGTATGTTGCCCTGACATTTTTTCAATCCAAAGGGCATGACCTTATAACAATTGGTGCCCCTTGGGGTGAGAAATGTCATTTTGTCTTGGTCGGACGGATTCATGGCAATCTGGTGGTCGCCCCTGTAGGCGTCTAGAAAGATCATACGTTGATAGTGAGCAGTTGTATCGAAAATTTGATCGATACGCGGTAAGGGAAAGCAGTCCTTTGGGCAGGGTTTATTCAAGTCAGTAAAATCTACGTAAACAGGCCATGATCTTTTTTTTTTTTTTTTTTTTGACCACTATAGTGTTGGATAACCAGGTAGGGTAAGGCACCTCTCAGATTGCTCCTGCTTCCAAGAGTCTGTCAACTTCATCAATCACGGCTGAGGCATGTTCGGCAGCTGATCGGCGACTCTTCTGAACAATGGGTTTCACCGTAAGATCAACATGCAAGCTATGCATGGTGACGTTGGGGTCTATGCCAGGCATTTTGTATGGTGTCCATGCAAAAACATCAATGTTGCCAAGTAGAAAGTATATCAATTCTTGTTACTTAGCTATATCAAGGAATGTGCTGACTAAAAAAAATTTCTCTGGATCGTCATGGATCATCACTCTAAGCAAGTCTTCCGTTACTTTCTCATTCGGAATCTGCTCAATGTCGTCAAGACTATCTTGGTTAGGTATTTCGATGGAGTTCACTTCCAGCTCTTTAGGCTTTTTGTCCGAAGCAATGATATAGGAATTCTTCGCTGATTTCTGTGAACCCCGTATATATTCGATGCCATACTGAGTCGGGAAGCGAAGGAGCTGATGATAAGTGTTTGGAACGACCTGCATTGTGTGCAACCAGGTGAGTCTCATGATCAGGTTGTAAGGCGGAGGAAGCTTGACCACAAGGAGCTCCACAACGAGTGTTTTGGTGCCTGCACGAACCGGAAGGGTGATTGTGCCCAATGGATACTCCGGATTGGCGTTGAAGTCGAATAAAGGCGAGTCTGTCGGCTAAAGATTCGAGTCCTTAAGGTTGAGTTTAATGAACGTTTTATAGTACATTATTTCAGAGGTGCTCCCCTGATCGACCAGGATTCGTTCAACAGCGAATCTGTTCACCCGCAACTTGATTACTAAGGTATCATCGTGTGGAAGTGTCACCACTTCAAGGTCGGCATCGAAAAAACTGATCTCACTGGAGATTCAGGGTTGTTTAACCGTTATATCAGATTTCGCTTGCGGTTGAACCCGGATGGTATTTACTTGGCTCTAAATTGGCAAGCTGTATATGACGTGTATTACGCTGAGCGGGGGCGAATCTGGGCGTAAAGCCACTATATTGGGTGGGCGAGCTTTTCTGGCGAGGTATTCAGGGCAGTCGGCCATCCCAGACCAATTCTTCTATGTGGTCCCTCAGAGCATAACATCTGTCGGTGTCATGCCCGTGATCTTTGTGGTAATCGCGTCTCCGATTTCTTCTTCTCATATCAGGGGGTCTAGTCATTGGGGGTGGCCATTGAAAAAATGACAAATGCAGGATTTTAGGCAAGATTTTGCTGACGGGCTCAGACAACTTCGTGTATTTCTTCTCTGGACACCAAGGGCATCTGCTGTCGAATTGATACTATTCATTCCGTCAGCTTGGTTCTTGGCGACTTTCTCTTCTTGATCAGCTCCGCGGTTCTAGGCTTTTGGGGACAGCACTTAATGGCCGAGCCATGATTGGCACTGCCATTTCCATAGCGTGTTGGTTGGCCTTAGCTCGAATTGCATCGTCCTCAACTTTGCAATATCCTTCGACCTTCTTTATTAAGGCCCAAACTGTCCTGGGAGGTCATCTAGTCAACGAACTTCTAAGCAGGCTGTCAAGCTATAACCTCATCTTAAAGGCTGTGATTGCCATGGTGTCATTACAATTATCGTCAACCAGATTGAATCATTCCCAATAGCGTGCAGAATATTCACGCAGAGTTTCGTCGGGTTTGATCCACATTGCCCACAGAGAGTCTGCTTACTTCAGCTAGATCTCATTGGTAATGAATCTCGTCCTAAAAGATTTTTGGAGTTGGTGGAAGCTTTTGATTGAAGTTGGTTCAAGCTTGTAATACCATCTGATGGCCAACGGTCCCAAGCTGCTGGGAAATATCCGACACATAAGTGCTTCATCGTCTGCATATAATGTCATTGCTTGCTTGTAGTATCGAATGTGATTTGTGGGGTCTAACTTGCCATCGTATATAGTAAACATTGGCGATTTGAATTTCTTGGGCAATGCAACTTTGGCGATACGCCGAGCAAAGGGGTCATGTTGTCTTTCGAATCTGAACCGTCATCTCTTTTTGTACGTTTGTGTTGCGCACGCGGCCTGCCGTCGAACGAGCTTGAAGCAGGTGCCTTACACTTTTTTCAGGGGTCCTCGTCCGATGAATCTGTTGTATTACCATCATTATACCTCTAATGTCAGTGTGAGTGGTTAAACTCTTGCTGTGGTGGGTGCCTCCAATCACGGCGTGACGTATCGTGCTGGGACTTGGCTAACTCCAGGCGCAAGTGTTCATTATCAGCTGTTAGGGCCTCCAACCATTGTTCATTCTGTTTTGCTTGTGCTATTAGAGTTTGTATGGTATCTTCCATTGATGTGGAAGGTAGGGAAAGGGTTATTGGATCAAAGTTCTGAGATCTTCGTGTCGGGGCATCTTCCGGGCCAAACATTGTTCTGGGCGGGATATTATTTCCGTCGTCTGATCGATCTTGAATTGGGTCTGCCATGAATGGATACAAGTATTTCCCACAGACAGTGCCAATTGTGGTGAAGTGGATTTTGGAAAATACTTCTCTAATCCAGCCCAATCCTTTTTAGATCTATTTTTCTCCCCCACTCATCTAAGCTAGTCTTTTCTTTTTATATTGCCCTCTATTAGGCTAAGTTCACCCCTTACTAGGCTAGGTTTACCCCTTATTTTACAGATGGCCCACTTCCCTACATGGGCCGCCTTAACTTCAGATTGACTGGACTCGTCCACCCTTCTCGACACCTATTGTGAACTTTGATTACTTACTCAGCAACACTCATAGCTTAACGGGCCGGAGGCCCATCAAAATTCATTCTGACTGTAACAAAGAAATTCAACTCCCACACGAACATATTTAACTACACGAGCTAGCAAACGACTCTTTGATTTTTATTTTTTTATCTAAAGAAAAACATATATAAAGACTCAAAAACAAAAACAAGGTAAGAAAGAAATGGAGATACTATAAAGAAGCCCAATAAAATTAAATGGTAAATGATTTAGTTTATAATGACACCTAATTGAAGAGGATAAATGTCTTTGATTTTTTCACATTTTTCAAAAGAGCGTTGTTATTCAAGTCTAAAGTTAGACTTACTTTTCAAATCTGATGATGTGACAATCAATTAGAATATTTAAGACAATTTTCTCTCTATATAGTTTCTTTAATTATTAGCAAATCATTTTTTTTACACATCATTGAATTTAGAAAATAAGCTTATATATAGATTTTAGTTCCTAAAGATTACTTCTTTCTTTCTTTCTTTCTTTCTTTCTTTCTTCTTCTCTCTGGACGTTTGATCAAGACCATTGCCAAATTTGTAACCATATTCATTGTTTTTGTGGCAAATGAACATTTGTTGTTTTTTAAAATTTCTAAAGCACACTACTTTTAAGTGACCATATTTTGAAATAAATTTGGGTGACCACTTTTTTATTGTGGTAGATGGAGATAGCTGAAAGGAGAATGTTATTTATTTATTTATTTTAAAGTAAATTACACTTTCTTCTTCTAAGGTTTTAGAAAATTATAAATAGTATTTTTATTTTATCGTATTTCACTACAAGAAAATACACCTTTGGCGACTAAATTTTTAGTCGCCGAAAGTCCTTTTTTAGTCGCCAAAGGTCGAATTTCCACTTTCCCCGACAAAAAATTTTAGTCGCCACTGTTGTCGCCAATTCATGGTCGCGAATACCTTTGGCGACTAAAAATCTGTTAGTCGACAATGTACAGGTCTTCAGCGACGAAAGAAATTGTCGCCAAATGCAATTCCATTTTTGGAAATTAGACCTTTGGCGACTAAACTTTTAGTCGCCAATAGTGATTTTTTTTATTATTATTTAAACATTTGCCGACTAAACTTTTCGTTGCCAAAACGTATACCTTTCGGCGACCAACGACTTTAGTCGCCAAAACCATTTTCAGAAAAAAAAAAAAAAAAAAAAAAAAAAAAAAAAAAAATTTGCCTCGGCTGCTCCCAAGGTTCAAACCTGCAACGTCCCAAGACATGCTCCCCACTGCGCCTTTACCAACACTCGTTCCCCACTACACCACCCCAACATCACATGAATATTAATGCAACATATATTATTTATATACTATATTCGCTGGTATTAATACAAAATTGTATGTATAAAAATAATTATTTTTATTTAATATATTTTATGTATAAAATAAAAAATTTACTAGAAAAAAAATAGGATAGTACTTTTGGCGACTAAATCTGAATTTTAGTCGCCAATTCTCCATTTTTTGGCTACTAATTTCTTTTCTGTCGCTAAAACAATTAAATCTCCGCCTAAGGATAGCACTTTTGGCGACTAAACTGAAATTTAGTCGCCAAAACCTCTACTTTGGGCGACTAAACTGCAATTTAGTCGGCAATTATTGACCTTTAGCTACTAATTTTTTTTTGTAGCCAAAAAAATTCACTTTCAGCGACCAAACAAATTTTAGTCGGCAAAACATCTATAATGGGCGACTAAACTGTTTTTTTGTCGCCAAAACTGTCACTTTTGGCTACTAAATGATTTTAGTCGCCAAAAACTGTCACTTTTGGCTACTAAACAACCTGTAGTCGCTAAAAACCCTATATTTGGCGACTGAAGTGCCTTTTAGTCGCTAAAACCATTACCTTCGGCGACTAAACTGTTTTAGTCGGCAAAAGTGAGCAACTTTGGCGACTAATTCCATTTTAGTCGCCAAAAACCATACTTTCAGCGACGAAGAAAGAACTTTTAGTCGCCAATTGTGCTTTTTGTTTTAGTGTTTGTTTTTAAAAAAATAAATAATTATTTTCAAATTCAATCTTGTCGTCTAATTTTTAAGAAACAAACGTGAAAAAATAAAAAGATTACAAGTATTTGATTGACCCAGTGGCCGTGTTCCGAGAATACCTAATAATCACCCTATCCTAAAAAATAAAATGTTCGAAACGGAACCCATGGTGAGCTCTACGGTCCTCTCAAATTTTCTCTAGTTTATGTTTGAACTATTTTTTTATCAGTAAAAGAAAATTTATTGACATAAAATTAAATACAAGGAGTACAAATAAATTACATCAATAAAAAGTGGACAAGAAAATAGCATCAAAGCATTAGAAACATATATCAAGAAGTTAACACATGTACCAAGTTTATCATGAACTATACTAAAGCCTAACACTTGACAGAACAATAAAATATGACAACCTAGCCACAAACAATCAACTTGAAAGTCACCTAAAAGAAACAAAACCAATAACGAGCAATGAACTGAAAGCCACGCCAAAAGGAATTACAAAGCAAAAGGCCACTATCAGAAATCCCATATCAAATGGAATTTCAAACCAATTGCAATTCCAGAACATCCTGCAATGAACATACTAAACTCATACCAAAGCAACCTCCAAGTAAAATTTGTTGGAAAATTTGGTTTATAAAGCTTATTTTGGGCTAACTTTGAGCCCAAAATTAAGTGGGCCCTGAACGTCTTTTGGGGCGGGTCCGAAGAGGTGATGTGTTCCTTGCCGTGTGGCAAGTCACACGGTGAAGACGGTTCGTCAAAACCATTTATGAGTGAATGGGAACATGACGTCGTTTTCAGGTTCGTGAAATGAACATTTAAAAGTTTTATGTGGGTTTCCTTGTAAGGCTTGTCCCACATTGAAACTTTAAGAGAGTTTTGTTGAGTTTATAAGCTCTAGCCTACAACACTTGGGTTGGGCCCTAAGGGGCACCCCAAGTTTGTAGAAGGGAGGAGTTATGGACAAAGTGAACCTTAGCCCAAACCACCACACGCGTGTGGGTTGTGGGTCAGGTCAATTCTTCTATTAATTTTTTGGACAAAATTCATTTGAATTTTTTCAAAAAATATTGCGAGAATTTAATTCAAATTTGAATTCCAATTTTTGTCCAAGCTTCTGTCCGAAATTCCTCAACAGATTAAAACTGTTTTTCAGTTATTCAACTTCCAGAAACTGCCCAGCAGTTCCGGGTTTAACTGTCCAGCAGTTAAATCTGTTCAAACAGGTTAGATCTGTTTGAATTTTGAAGTATACATGTTTGGTTCCTCACAGCACCTGTTGGATTCAAAACTACACCTGTTGGGTCCTATTTATACCTGGACTGTTCCAGCATTTTTTCCAATCCGAAAATCAGTCTGCAAAATACCTTTTGCTATCCAATTCTCATCTAGTGCATATATTCTTCATATTAGATTTAGAATAAATTAAAGAGAGTATAGAACACAGGTTTGATTCGCCGAACAAATTTGTTTGAAGTGCTTTTACAAATTTGTGAAGATCATTGTATCTTGGGAGATAGAAGCCACTCAACCGTAAGCACCATAGCGGGGCGAATCTGTCTTAAGGACAGAGTGTCTCACACTCGACTTGGTCTTTTATTTTTTAATTCAGTTCGATAAATAACTTCGATACGTTATTTATTTATTTTGTTTTAAATTAGTTTCAATTTATTTTTACAGTAGATTGTTCCTACAAAATTTGACCCCCAAAGAAAAGCAAAGAGCGCCATGGCTCTGAAATTCCTTTTATCAAGAAATCGAAGCTGCATCATTGCTTACGATACTTATCATGTGAATTCTTGCCTTGATAATCTGGTCCAACTCTGCAAAATTCTTCCTTTCCTTCGAAATCTATTCCCGATACTTTAAAACCATCACTTCAACTCAATTTGGATAGGCTTGATAATCTCATTAGGGCTACTTTAGCAGAGTTGGACATTCAAGCCTTGGATATTTCTTCATTAATATGATTTAGGTTCTGTATTGGAACCTCACTATCCATTCAATAATTAAAATGTTTTCATGTGTTTGCTCATTATGAAAAATAAATAAATAAATTCCAACACATGAAGATGGGTTGAGAATATAATATAAATAATAAAATTAGCCCTCTTTTTAACAACTTAAACATTTAGAGGAATGGGCTTAAAAAAATTCGACAAGAATTAGAGCATCGTGTGATGAAAACTTACAGGATATGCAGTAAGTAATTCAATATGTTGACTTCAGGAAGACCTCTCCTTAGTATCCTTCTTCTTCAACAGAGACTTTCTAAAAGAAACAAATCTGTTTACTATTATTTAATGGCTCACTTATTTGTGATAAGGACTAATTTCATTGTGCTATACCATCTGTGCTTATGCATGTCTCAATTTATATAGAATAAATAGTTCTTAAACCTTATTTCAAGAAAAGTACGTTTTCTTTCTCTACACCAACAACAGTACAAATATGTGATTCTTTGCTTATTTGTGGAAGCAATTTATGGGATGCTTGATCCGGTGGTGACGTCAATAATTTTTATAAATGAGATCACTCTACAAATTTAAATTTTACAAATTTTACAAGAGCTAAACAACGTTCACTTTGTTTAATTTTGAGTTTTCAAAATAGTTTTACTTTTTGTTTTTTGTGCTTTATGACCTTTTAAAAAAATTAAAATTTTATTCAATTTTTTTTTATGTATATAATTTAGATATATTTAAAAAATAAAATATTTATAAAAAATAATAAAATAAATAAAAATTTAATAAATCTTTATATATTTTTTTTAAGAGACATCCATAAGTTCAATTATAAATTTTTTGGATTTAATTGACCACGCTTTAAATTATTAGGTCCTAGATACTTCTACAAAAAAAAAAAAAAAAAACCCAAAATACTCACATTTGGATTCACGTGGGTCTGTTCAATCAAAATCCCCTCTCTCTCTCTCTCTCTCTCTCTCTCTAAATCACCTACTTTCCTCTCCTCTCTATCTCTCTCAACTGCTTTCCTCTCTCTTGATTTCTCTCTCTCTCTATGTATGGAGTGTTTGGTAGGAAACTTTTTTTGGTTTTTTGATTAAAATAGTATTAAAAAACAAAATAGGCTAAAATAGTCAATTAAACAAAACATCAAATCAAATCTATAATCATTTCATTTTTTTTCTCACAAACATTACATTCTGAGTATAAAAAAATCTAATTCTCTTTCCAAATACAACTATTTTATCTACTAAAATATCCAAAAACTAAAGCCTACTCAAATAGCCAACTTTCCAAACACCCTCAAAGCCTTAAATAGATAAAAGTAAAAAATTAAATAGATAGGAAAAATCTATATGTGTGTGTGTGAAATCAATTTGTATAGATAGAAAGAAAAAAATTAACAAATAAGGGAACTGATCTGAGTAGGCTGGAGATATTCAACAGATAATTTATTTGGTAAAATTTCAATAGATAGAGAAAAAATAGGCTTGGTAAATTTCAACAAATAGGCTTGATGAATTTCAATAGATAGATTAAAAAAATCGAACAGATAGGTTCAAAAAAATTGAACAAATAAAAAATATTTCAGCATATAGGTTCATAAAAATTGAACAGATAAAAAAATTTCAATAGATAGATTCAAATTGAACAGATAGGTTCAAAAAAATGAACTTTCTATATATAGGTTAAAGGGTAAAATTAGAAATAAAATGTCCTCCAAAATAATAAAATATAATTCTCACCACAATATTTCACAAAGAGTGTACTTCTTACCAAAGAAAAATACTCATGAGACCTAATGCCTTACCTAAAAGGTAGTTGTGGGAAAGTATTTTGCGAATAACGCCATGTGGCCGAGGTGATTTTGAGATGTCGACTAAGGTGCCACGTGGGCAGGTCATATTGTCGAGGCGATTGCGGCATTGCTGAGGTTCGGTGCAGTAATGACAGAATTCCGATATATTTGGATTAAGGACAGTACTCCTAAATAAGAGAGAGCTCTTAAAGCTCTTGAGGAATTTATCCTTATCTAGATGAGAGTTCAAGATAAGTATTATACTTGTGTCCTACGAAACGAGACTTCTAGGAGACTAAGGTAGTGCTGGCTACAAGAGTAAGGCACCCCTGTATCCTTCTTCTTTCAACAGAGACTTTCTAAAAGAAACAAATATGTTTACTTTTATTTAATAGCTCACTTATTTGTAATGAGGACTAATTTAATTGTGCTATACCATCTGTGCTTATGCATGTCTCAATTTATATAGAATAAATAATTCTTAAACCTTATTTCAAGAAAAGTATGTTTTCTTTCTCTACACCAACAACAGTACAAATATGTGATTCTTTGCTTATTTGTGAAGCAATTTATGGGATACTTAATCCGATGGTGACTTCAATAATTTTTATAAATGAGATCACTCTACAAATTTAAATTTTACAAATTCTACAAGAACTGAACAACGTTCACTTTGTTTTATTTTGAGTTTTCAAAATAGTTTAACATTTTGTTTTCGTGCTTTATTACCTTTAAAAAAAAATTAAAATTTTATTCAACTTTTTCTATGTATCTAACTTAGATATATCTAAACAGTAAATTTTTATAAAAACTAATACAATAAATAAAAAAAATAGTGAATTTTTATATAATTTTTTTTTAGGACAATTGATCCATAAATTCAATTATAAATTTCTTGGGTTTAAGAATTCACGCTCTAAATTATTATATCCATAAGGACACGCTTCTACGAAAAGACCAGAATACTCGTACATTTGGATCCACATGGGTCTGTTCAATCAAAACCCTCTCTCTCTCTCTCTCTCTCTCTCTCCCTCTAAATCACCTACTTACCTCTCCTCTCTATCTGTCTGAACTGCTTTCCTCTCTCTTTCATTTCTCTTATGTCTTTCTTTCTCTCTCTCTCTCTCTGGAGTGTTTAGAAAGATGCTTTTTTGGTTTTTTTTTTTTTTTTTACTAAAACGATACTAAAAGATAAAATAAGTTAAAATATTAATAAAATAAAATATCACATCAAACCAATAATCATAGAGAGAAACAAATTACTCTCATTAACTTACAAAATATGAATGATTTTAATTTTCAGGTACTTGAGTCTAAAGTACCTGAAAATCAAGTACCAGAAAATTATAGAAATATGAAAATTACAAAATATGAAAATTCTTGAAGTCTAAAGTGATCTCATTTATAAAAATTACAAAATATGAAAACAAAATATGTGGCAACTTCAAGAATTTTCTTTTATGAAAATTACAAAATATGAATTTTCAGGTACTTGAGACTAAGTACCTGAAAATTATAAAAATATGAAAATTACAGAATATGAAAAAAAATCGTGCTTTATTCAGAATGACGTGCAATGGTGTATGCTTTTTGCAGACGATATCGTGCTAGTGGATGAGACTAGAGAAAGAGTTAACACAAAATTGGAGATTTGGAGAAAAGCTCTTGAATCTAAAGGATTCCGGATAAGCAGAACTAAGACAAAGTACATGGAGTGTAAATTTAGTAACAGTAACGAGGAAAGCAAAGGGGGAGTGAAGATTGAGAACCAAGAACTGCTTAAGAGTGAACATTTTCGTTATTTAAGATCAATTATCACAGGGTTAATTACACTAATAGTCCCCATAGTTTGGGACTTGTGTCACTTTAGTCCCTGACTTTTCAATTGTGACACATTTGACCCTGAAGTTTGAATCTTGTTCCAAATAAGGACAATTTAAAATATTATTAGATTTTTCAAGGGTAAAATCGTCAATTTGATAAAATATAAACTAATTTGACAAAAATAAATGTCAAAAAAATATTTTTAATATTTTTAAAATTATTTTTATGCACCGATGATAAAATTATTTAAAATTAATAAAAATTACATGATTAATTTTTTAAAATTAATTTTACATGATCATCATCCAAACACATAATAAAAATTAATTTGGTAAAAAAAAAAAATAAATGTCTAAAAGATTTATCAATTTTACATAATTTTATTTTTAGTAGGTAGAAATAATTTTTAAAAATTCAAAAAATATTTGCTTGACATTTATTTTTGTCAAATTAGTTTATATTTTATCAAATTGACAATTTTACCCTTGAAAAATCTAATTATATATTCAATTGTCCTTATTTGAAACAAGATTCAAAATTCAGGGTCAAATGTGTCACAATTGAAAAGTCAGGGACCAAAGTGACACAAGCCCCAAACTATAGAGACTATTTGTGTAATTTGCCCATTATCACAACAACAAGAGAGATTAATGCGGATGTGGCCCATAGGATTAAGACGAGTTGGTGTAAGTGGAGAAGTGCGTCTGGGGTAGTGTGAGATAAATGAATACCCACTAGACTAAAAGGTAAGTTTTATAGAACGGCTATTAGACCAACGATGTTGTACGGGACGGAGTGTTGGGCAACCAAGAAACAACATGTAAATAAGATAAGTGTGGTTGAGATGAGGATGCTGAAGTGGATATGTAGCAAGACTAGATAAGGCAGAATTATGAATGAGTGTATTCGAGAATGAGTAGGAGTAGCACCGATAGAAGATAAGTTAAGAGAGAATCGATTGAGATGGTTTATTCACATTCAACGGAGACCAACAGAGACAGTAGTGAAGAGATGTGATGTTGTAACGGTAGATGGAAGTGTTAGGAGACAGAGTAGACCTAGATTAATATTGGCTAGCGTTGTAAATAGAGATATGAATCTACTTAATTTGACTAATGAAATGACTTTTGATAGGGCCATGTAGAGAAAAATGATTCATGTGGCCGACCTCATTTGATGGGACTTAAGGCTTGGTTTTGTTTGGTTTGGTTATTGCCTTTAAAAAAAAAAAAAATTATTTAAATTATTTTTTATTTATATTTATTTATTTTATGTATCTAGCCTCTACATACGTACAAAGTAAAATATTTGTGAAAAAAATAATAAAATAAATAAAAATTTAGTGAATTTTTAAATTTTTTATAACACTCAGTTCATAAATCTAATTACAAATTCCTTCGATTATTATGTCATGCTTCTACGAAAAGACTAAAATACCCATACATTTGGATCCATGTATCTGTTCAATCAAAACCCTCTCTCTCTCTCTCTAAAGAATTTAAAGATACATACAGAGAGAGAAACAGAACCAGAGGGATTTCGATCTGTTAATCTTCGTTTGTCGGCGGCAAAGAGGAGAAGGGTTATTGTCTATTCCAATCTATTCATCTCCTGATCATCATCTGAATTTCAATTTCATTCCATTTCACAACCACAACCACAACCCTCCCCCCCTTATAAATACTCGCGACGCTTCATTTCACTCTTCTCTCACATTTTAACACTTTTTGAGTTTTGAAACTTCGAATTCATCTCTCACTCTCGAAGTCTCTTGGTTTCAGAAGATCACACCATGACAGGACTGAAAGCCACCATGACAGGACTAAAAGCCACCTCGATTGCTCACAAGAAAATTGACTCATAGTACAGTTTTCGATTGTTGATTTCATTTATGTTGTTTTCATTTTCGTTCTGGTTTTTTCTCGGAGAGTTTCGACTGGTTTTGATTTTGCTTTTGTACTTGTGTTTCGAAGAATGGTGAGGAAACGTAAAATAGAAAATATATTTGTATATATATATATATATATATCAAAAAATAGATCATCTCTCTCTCCTCTATATACATATGTATATCACAATTTAAACAGATAAAAGTAAAAAATTAAACAGATAAGAAAAATCTATATATATATATATATATATGTTTGTGTGAAATCAATTTGTATTGATAGAAAGAAAAAAATTCAACAAATAAGGGAACTAATCTGAATAGGCTAGAGATATTCAACAGATAATTTATTTGGTAAAATTTCAATAGATATGGAAAAAAATAGGCTTAGTGAATAGCCTGGTAGAATTTCAACAGATAGATTAAAAAAATTGAACAAATAAGTTCAAAAAATTGGACAAATAAAAAATATTTCAATAGATAGGTTCATAAAAATTGAATAGATAAAAAAAATTTCAACAGATAGGTTCAAAAAAATTGAACTTTCAATAGATAGGTTAAAAGGTAAAATTGAATACAAAATGTCCTCCAAAATAATAAAATATATTTCTCACTACAATATTTCACGCCTATTATGAAAAGTAGGTTAGAAGTCAATTTTTTAATTTTTTTTTTAAAAAAAAATATGCAAAAAAAATAAAATAAAAAATTGAGAGGTAATGTAACCCGAAAAAGTAAAAAAACTTACTTTAAACTTACTTTTCAAAATAAACCAAAAAGTGTACTTCTCACCAAAGAATAATACTCATAGGACCTAATACCTTACACCTTGGAAATAGACTTTTCACCAATGTAGTGAATTTTTGTATTTATTTTATTTAGTGAATTTTAAAAATATTTTTTCACAATATTTTTTAAATGTAAGTGGATCTCAAAAATTTATTAAAAGAAAATTCTTAAAATATTTAAAAAGTTGACTAAAGATAAAAAATAAATAAATAATGTAAAATAAAAAGAGAAAATTAGTGATAAATCTAATCTAAAAAAATACAAGACATTATGTCGAGTGGATATTTTTTGTTGGTGAGAGATCCACATTTTGTGAAATAATTTGGTGAGAAATTCTAAAGGACATTTTGTTTTCCAATTTACCTATTAACTTTTCTTATTTGTTTAACTTTTTATTGACTATCTGTTCAAATTTATATCCGTTTATTCTTTCTTTTTCTTTTTCTTTTTTGTCTATCTGTTCAAATATTTGATCTATCTATTCAAATTTATATTTATTTGTTCAAATTTTTTAACTATCTGTTTAATTTTTTTCCCTATCTGTTCCATTTTTTTTCCTAAATTCTATCTGTTTAATTTTTCTTATATATTAAAATAACAATTTCTTATATGTTACTCAAATCTGGAGGCCCATTTTTTCTATATGTTTGAAATTCACAGACTAATTTTGTTATTTGTTGGAATTATTTACCACCGACACTTAAATATTTCATAAAAATTCACAAAAATTTTATCTACACACTTTTAAATTTTTTGACAAATTGCTATCTGTTGAACCAAACAAACCCTATGGTCATGTTTGTTTGGGTGAACATGAACTTGGGATTGAACTAATAGTCCAATAAAATTATTAATCCGAGGTTTGGTTAAACAATTGAAGTACAGACTAACAATCCATCATGATATAGTATTACATATATGATGGACTATTCAATTCCACATAGGGAGTGGGATATAAATTGGAAGACTAAGCCAAAGTCTGGACTATTAGTCCCTCCTTCTAATCCTAACTCAATCCAAACATAGGATAGGATACACAATCTTAAGGATTCGTAGTCCTAGGACTATTAGTCATGGGAATGTTAATCTAACGTCATCCAGTCTGCCCAAACAAACATGGCCTATATGTCCAAATTTTGAACATATCTCTTCAATACTACTACAGATCTATTTAGATCTAAGCCAACATTCATCATCAACAACAACAATCAACAATAACCAACTACAAAAAACTTAAAATAAAAGAGAGGGGAGAGAGAGAGAGAGAAAGAGTCTGCCTATTTGTTCACACAAAAAAAGGACAAATCCGAACAACACAGATCTGAAAACTAAACAGCATAGATTTACAACGACCGAATCGAACAACAAATCCAAATAGAACAACATATATACCAATGACGACTATGAGGAACTATCCACTGCAATAATACAAATTTGTTGTCAACACTACTAAAAACAAAGATCTGAAAGCAAATCAAAACAAAATGGTTGAATCAAGGTTATTGTTGAGCTTGTTCAAAAAATTTGTCCATTTATTAAAAAAAAAGAAAAAAGAAAAAAGAAAAAAAAAAGACCAAGTTCATGATCAACATCAGTAAATGAACAAAATCTGAGACTGAATAATCTTTTATGTTTTTTACCTCGCAGCAGGGTTTGTCACTTTGCAGTTAAGCGGCATCAAAGAGAAGATCATCCAAAAGGAGATCATCTCCGGCGACATCAACAACTCTACTTTGGAGAGATTTGACAATACACCTCTCTGAGAGCGTAATCTTCGAATTCTAGAGAGAGAAAGTAGCTATGGCAACCTTACTTCTATCTCCTCTCGCCACTCAAGCCATCACCACCGACAATGGTGAACCAGTGATGGAGATGCCTCGTTCACCGACGACTACGCCTTGTTTCGGCCTCGATCGTCGCAGATCTCAGTTCACTTTCGTCGAGATCGTAAACCCTAACTAGAGCCCTCTCTCTCTCTCTCTGTTAAGATATTAGTTTGTTATTTTTAGCTAGGTAAATAATAGTGGTAGACCTATTCTTGAGGAAATAGGTTCTTTGTTGACCATTTCTCTAGAAAAAAACCCATAAGCTTAGGAGCTGTTTAGTTATGGATTAGTAGTTGCTTATTTTTAGCAAAGTTTGTTTTTTGAATTGTTATTTATTCAGACTTTCAATCAATACAGTGAAGTACTTGAGTTATACATATTCTTTTGACTTCTACTTCAGTTTTGTTAACATTCTGGTATCAAAGCCTTCTGAGAAGCAGCAGCTCTTCACTTGCAGCAGCAAGAATCAATGGCCTCTGACATCAATTATGTACAACCTACAATTCCTCGCTTTGATGGTCACTATGACCATTGGAGCATGTTGATGGAGAATTCTTGAGATGCATGGAGTATTGGACTATCGTAGAAACTGGTGTTGTTTAACCAACTAGTGGAGCAGTGTTGACAGAAGCCCAACAAAAGAGATTGGACGAATTGAAGCTAAAGGATCTCAAGGCAAAGAATTATCTCTTTCAAGCAATTGATCGTGCTATTTTAGAGACTATTCTCCAAAAGGACACTTCTAAACAAATATGGGATTTCATGAAGAAAAAATATCAAGGCTCAACAAGGGTGAAACGATAACAACTTCAAGCTCTTCGCAAAGACTTTAAGACTCTTCACATGAAGGAGGGAGAGTCAGTTGATGGGTATTTTGCTAGAACGTTGACTATAGCAAACAAGATGTGCATTCATGGTGACAACTTGGAAAATGTTGCTATGATTGAAAAGATCTTGCAGTTGATGTCTCCCAAATTCGTATATGTGGTCTGTTCAATTGAAGAATCAAAGGACATTGATGTTCTGTCCATTGATGAACTGCAAAGTTTTTTGCTGGTTCATGAGCAGAAAATGGCTACTCCTTCTACAGAAGAACAAGTTTTGAAGGTGTCAACTCACATTGATTCCCCCACAAGGAGAGGATCAGGTCAAGGTCATGGAAAAGGCCGAGGGCGAAGTAGAGGACGAGGTAGAGGAAGAGGAAGAAGCACAGATTGAAGAGGCAGAGGAACCAATTTTGATTATTCAAAATTTGACAAGTCCAATATTGAATGCTACCGCTATCACAGGTATGGCCATTATAAGTCTGAATGCACTACAAATTTTCATTCAGACAAGGGAGAAAAATTTAACTTTGCAGAGAAAGAAGAAGAAGAAACATTATTAATGGCTTACCATGACCAGGAAGATGTTCATTCAAACAAGTGGTATTTAGATTCTGGTTGCAGTAATCATATGTGTGGTAACAAATCCTTATTTTCTGATTTAGATAAGTCATTTAAAGATATTGTCAAGCTAGGGAATAATTCAAGAATGACTGTCATGGGAAAAGGTACTATTCGATTACAAGTCAAAGATCATTTTTTCAAAGTTCCTGGTGTTTTCCATGTTCTAGATTTAAGGAGCAATCTTATTAGCATGGGACAACTGCAAGAAAGAGGTTATACGATAATCATTCGAAAGGGTTGTTGCTCAATTCAACACCCTGAGAAGGGTTTAATAGCTCAAGTTAATATGATGGCCAATCGGTTGTTTCCTCTACCTGTTCAGAATAATGATCAGGTCTGCTTGACAACTAAAGTACAAGATTCTACTTGGTTATGGCACTTACGCTATGGCCATCTTAATTTCAAGGGTTTGCAGACTTTGGAGTAGAAGAACATGGTGACTGGTCTTCTTCAAATCAATGCTCTATCAGAAATGTGTGAGGATTGTGTTGTTGGAAAACAACATTATGTTTCCTTTCCAAAAGGAAAAGCATGGAGAGCTAAGCATCCATTGTAGCTAATTCATTCAGACCTCTGTGGTCCAATTAATCTAGCCTCAAACAGCAACAAAAGGTACTTTATTTCATTTACAGATGATTATAGCAAGAAGACTTGGATTTATTTCTTACAAGCAAAGAGTGAAACTTTTGGTGTATTTAAAAGTTTTAAAACATTAGTTGAGAAGGAGTCTGGGAGGGATATTAAAATCCTTCGAACTGATCGTGGTGGCGAATTCAATTCCTATGAATTTGCATCTTTTTGTGCAATACATGGAATTCAGAGACAATTGACAGCAGCCTATACACCACAACAGAATGGTGTGTCAGAGAGAAAGAATCGCACAATCCTAAACATGGTATGAAGTATGTTGGCAAAGAAGAGAATTCCAAAGAGTTTTTGGCTTGAAGCTGTTAATTGGAGTGTCCATGTGCTGAACAGAAGTCCTACTTTTGCTGCCAAGAACATGACACCAGAAGAAGCTTGGAATGACCATAAACCAGCCTTTGATCATTTCAGAATTTTTGGGTGCATAACATATGCACACATTCCTGATGTGCAAAGGAAAAAGCTTGATGACAAAGGGGTGAAATGTGTTTTTCTCGGGGTTAGTGAAGAATCTAGGGCATACAAATTGTATAATCCAGTCACTAAGAAGATAATCATAAGTTGTGATGTCATTTTTTGATGAAGAGCATGTATGGGACTGGAATGATGCAGGGCAGCAACAAATTTTAGTAAATTTTGATGGTGAAGCAACTGAAAAAGGGACTAATCAGTCTAACCAGCAGCAACAATTACCAAATGAAGTGCTCTCAAATTCTTCTACAAGTGGTTCAAATGAAGAACACCCACAAAATGCATTCAGTCCACAAGTTCAACGCCAAAGAAAAAGGCCAGCTTGGATGATTGACTATGTAAGTGGTGATGAGTTATCTGATGATGATACCATTGCTCAGTTTGCCTTATTTGTAGATTGCGATCCAATTGCATTCAAAGATGCAGTGAAAGACGTAATATGGCTGAAAGCCATGGATGCAAAAGTAAAGGCTATTGAAAAGAATAATACACGGGAGCTGTCTGATCTTCCACAACGGCAGAAAACCATCGGTGTAAAGTGGGTTTATAAAACCAAACTGAATGAGAAATGAGAAGTAGACAAGTACAAAGCTTGATTAGTCACAAAAGGTTACAAGCAAGAGTTTGGAGTTGATTATAAGAAGGTCTTTGCTCCTATTGCCAGGCATGATACAATTCGATTGGTAGTATCTTTGGCAACACAAAACTCTTGGCCTATTTTCCAATTGGACGTGAAATCTGCCTTTCTTCATGGTGAGCTCCATGAGCAAGTGTATGTCGATCAACCTCCTAGTTATGTGCAATAAGGTAGTGAGAAGAAGGTGTACAAGTTGAAGAAGGCTTTATACAGACTGAAACAAGCGCCTAGAGCTTGGTACAGTCGTATAGATGCTTTTTTTTTTAAAGGCAGGCTTCCAAAAATGTCCATATGAGCATACTCTTTTCATTAAATCTGGTCTCTCAGAAAAATTTCTTATTGTTTGTTTATATGTAGATGATCTGATCTACACAGGGAATGATCAAGCCATGTTTAAAGATTTTAAACATTCCATGATGGTTGAATTTGAGATGACAGATCTAGGTATGATGCACTATTTTCTTGGCATTGAAGTAGTGCAATTTGCAACAGGGATTTTCATTACTCAAAAGAAGTATGCTTTGGAATTTCTAGACAGATTTCAGATGATGAATTGCAATCAAGTTGGCATCCCAACAGAACCAGGATTGAAGCTAACTATGGATCTTGAAGGGAAAGAGATGGATAGCACCTTATTTAAACAAATTGTTGGAAGTTTGAAGTACTTAACAGCTACCAGGCCGGACATTATGTATTCTGTTAGTCTCATTAGCAGATATATGGAATGTCCAACAGAGTATCATCTTCTTGCTACAAAAAGGGTGTTACGTTACTTGAAAGGCACATTTGATTTTGGAGTTTTTTATAAGAAATGAGTAGCTTCAGATCTCATTGGTTTCTGTGATAGTGATTATGCAGGTGATTTAGATGGGAGAAGAAGCACTTCTGGCTATGCTTTTATGATAAGTTCGGGAGCTGTATCATGGTCATCAAAGAAACAACAAGTTGTTACCTTGTCCACAGCTTGAAGCAGAGTTTGTTGCAGTAGCTTCTTGTGCATGTCAAGCTGTTTGGTTAAAAAGAATCATTGATATGTTACACAAGAAACAACAGGGACCTCTACAAATTTACTGTGATAACAGCTCAACAATCAAACTCTCCAAGAATCCAGTTTTTCATGGAAGAAGCAAACACATAGATGTGAGGTACCACTTCCTTCATGACCTTGCTAAAGATGGAATCATTGAAATGATATATTGTCGAAGTGAAGATCAGATTGCATATATGTTTACCAAGCCTCTCAAGTTGGCTATATTTGTAAAGTTGCGTGATTTGCTTGGAGTTTTTTTAGTTTGTTCTTTAAACTGATTGTATGAATAGCATTCAGTTTGAGAGAGAGTGTTAAGATATTAGTTTGTTATTTTCATCTAGCTGAATAATAGTGGTAGACCTATTCTTGAGAGAATAGGTTCTTTGTTGACCATTTCTCTAGGAAAAACCCATAAGCTTAGGAGTTGTTTAGTTATGGATTAGTTATTGCTTATTTTTAGGAAAGTTTGTTTTTTGAATTGTTATTTATTCAAACTTTCAGTCAATAAAGTTAAGTACTTGAGTTATACATATTCCTTTGACTTCTACTTCAGTTTTGTTAACACTCACCGGAGGGATGTTCTTTGCCACCACACGAGACATCGGAGGGAGGTCGAAGGCGGCGACGACAGCGGAGGAGAAGCGAGAGGACGATAGCAGAGGGAGAGAGATCGATAGTGATGGGAGGGTTTTAGAGAGAGAAAGAGAGAGTTCTGGGAACGTGAGTAATTTTGCAATGTGAGAGTGTTTCGAAAATAAAGTTTAGTCCTTTTGTATAACTTTGTCTTAATGCCCATAATATTTTAGAGCCAAGACTTTAGACAAACAAAATTTAAATTTAAATTTATGAATTGAGATCTCGTTTGGGAACAGGTTTTTTTATTAATTTTTTAATTTTTTAGTTAAAATATGATGTAAAAAAAATTAGTATATTTAGAATGAATTTTTGATTTTTTACAAAAAGATATACAAAAAGTAGAGAGAAAAAAGAATCTTTGACTTTTTGGTATAAGTTGTTAGTTTTTTAATTTTTTTAGTGATTTTTTAAACTTTTTGACTGAAATCACCACTCGCCAAACGAAATCTGAGTCTTCAAAACAGAGTAATTTAAAACTTCTAAATCAATAGGCCTATAATGAATATTGATCCCTATTTGATGTGATCACTTAACTTTTTAATTGAATTAAGCTATATTAAATAAAATATTAACAATATAAATATTTTTTTCCAAATAATTTTTGATAGCATGTGGGTCAGCTCCCATGTGGAGTCCCACTGGCTTAATCCAATCCTCCATTACTTGCAAGTTTTTACAATCAAATTTCTACCAAAAACATAGCTTTGCATACCTGGTTTTTTTTTTTTTACCAATAGAATGAAGATTAATTACATTATGAGAAATCTATCTAGTTATGTATATATTATATGTTATATAAGGAAAAGCGACTTTTTAGTGAGAAGTCTTGTGAGTGCTTTAATATCTCATACTAATTTTTTTAATTTTTTTAATTTTAAACAATTAAGAAAATCTCTATTGGTTAGCTTTTATTTGATAATCCCATATCGGGAAAAGAAGAAAAAAAAGAAGAAGTTATTTTACTTATATTAAATGAATCTTATACTCCTGACTTTTTAGTGAGGAATCTTGTGAGTGCTTCAATATCTCATACTAATTTTTTTGATTTTCTTAATTTTAAACAATTAAGAAAATCTCCATTCATTAGCTTTTATTTGATAATCCCACATCGGGAAAAGAAAAAAAAAGAATTATTTTATTCATATAAAATGAATCTTATACTCTCATCACAGTTAGTGAGGAGCCTTGTGAGAGTTTTAATATCTCATACTAATTTTCTTGATTTTCTGAATTTTAAACAATTAAGAAAATCTCCATTAGTTAGTTTTTATTTGATAATCCCACATCGGGAAAAGAATGAAAAAAATGATTTATTTTACTCATATAAAGTAAATCTTATACTTCCATCCCATTGAATATTGTAGTGTTGTGCATGTTTCAATTCAATATAATTTAAATTTTAAAAGTTTTAATTAATTAACTATGACATAGCCGATTAGGCTAAATCATTTTTGATTTGATTGATTTGTTGGTTTAACCGTAATTTTAGCGATTTTATCAAAATATATTGATTAGATTTGTTTGATTCGAAATAAACTAAAGATTGATCTAATTAAAGATTGAAAGACTGAGATTGCTTGATTAGAAATAAACTTTCCGTCCAAATAATTGTAAACTTTTATTTTATAATCCCACATCAAAAAAAAGAGAAAAAAAATGAGTTGTTTCACTTATATAAAGTGAAATTTTAATAGTGTAGTATTGTGTATATTTTAATTTAAGACAGTTTAAATTTTAAAATTAAAATAACATTTAAAAGTTTTAATTAATTAATTTTTGTATAAATTGGTTGGTTATTTGACCTAACCAATTAGGCTGAACCATTTTGGATTTGATCGATTTGCCAGTTTAATTGCAATTTCTCATACTGATTTTATTAATTTTAAACAATTAAAAAAAATTCCATTGGCTAAACCATATAAAAATAAAACTCTAATTATTTTATGATTTATTTTATAATCCCATATCAAGAGAAGAAGAAAAAGCAAAGTTTGTTTCACTATATATATATATATTATATAAGGAAAATGGGGTTTTTAGGGAGAAGCCTTCTAGGAGCTTCAAACCCTTATTCTAAAATTATTGAATTTTCTTAATTTTAAACAATTAAGAAAATTCACATTGGTTAGCTTCTATTTACTTTTTATTTTACAATCCCACATCGAAAAAAAAAAAAAAAAAAAAAAAAAAAAAAGGGTGAATTGTTTCACTTACATAGAGTGAATCTTATGCTTCCATTTATACAAGAAAAATGAAATTTTTAGTTAGAAGCCCTATGATCAATATCACATACTCATTTTTTTTTATTTTCTTAATTTTAAACAATTAAGAAAATTTTCATTGGTTAACTTCCATTTAACTTTTATTTTACAATCTCATATAGACGTTTTGATTTTAAACATAATTTTATATAAGATTTTAAAACTCTCATAATATTTAACTCTAAAATAATTACAATCCAACATCGAGGGAAAAAAAAAAAGTGAGTTGTTTCACTTATATAAAGTGAATCTTATAAAGGGGGTTTTGAAGGAGAAACCTTTTACAAGCTCTAAACCCTCATTCTAAAATTATTAAATTTTCTTAATTTGAAACAATTAAGAAAATTCTTATTAGTTAGTTTTATTTACCTTTTATTTTATAATCCCAAATCGGAAAAAAAAGAAAAAAGTGAATTATTTTATTTATATAAAGTGAATCTTATACTCTAATTTATATAAATTATTGAATTTTCTTAATTTTAAACAATTAAGAAAATTCTCATTGGCTAACTTTCATTTAATTTTTATGAATTTGGAAAGAATTTGAAAATTTGAGAAAAAAAATGTAGTTTATACTTCACTAACATTTTGCTTGTTTTTTTTTTTCACTTTCCTTTTCAAATCACTATCCAAATTTATGATTCAAAAACAACCTTAATGATGATGGTAATTGAATGGGTTGTTTGGATTGGGATTGTCAAATTATAACGTCTTGGTTATCATTTATGTTCGATGGAAAGGATTAGACAAGGATTCGACTAAGGCCCCGTTTGTTTGGGAAGATAGAGGGAGGATTGTGATTGAGATGGAGGTGAGACCCACTAATGTTTTGTTTGGTTTGGGAGATGGAGAGGAGATTAAGATGGGCCTTCGGATTAGGATCGGCCTTGGAGGGGAGATTGAGATGGAGGAGGTGGAGGTGGTATTAGGTATTTAGTCGTTCGGTTTAGGTACTTTTTTTACATGTTGGGCATTTTTTTTGAACATTAATGTTTAATGTTTTTGTATTTTTTGTTAAGTAAAAATCGTAGTTTTATTTGTTTTAATATTTTATATTTCTTTTATAGGATAATAATTTAACAATTCTCACACTAACAACTATCATCAAAACAAACACAATTTTACTTAATCCCCTCACTATTAATCATCTCCATTCTACTTCTGAAAACAAACGGGGAGATAGAGATGAGACCCACTATATGTTGTGTTTATTTTGGGAGATAGAGAGGGAATTCATAAGCTCATGGGATTAGAATAGGCCTTGGTGTTGGGATTGAGATGGAGGCCGAAGAGTTGTATTAGAAAATTAGTCCTCCGGCTTAGGATTATTTATTTTTATTTATTTTTATTTTTTTACATGTTGGGCATTTTTTATTTTATTTTTTGAATATTAATGTTTAATGTTTTTATATTTTTTGTTAAGTAAAAATCGTAGTTTTATTTGTTTTAATATTTTATATTTGTTTTATAAGGTAATAATTTAACAATCCTCACACTAACAACTATCATCAAAACAAACACAATTTTACTTAATCTCCTCACTATCAATCCTTTCACTAACAATTCCCTCACTATCAATCCCCTCTATTCTACTTCTGAAAACAAACGAGCCTTAAGGAATATGGAAGGCACACTGTTTAATTTTATCTCACAGACCTCTCTAATCTCGCTTTTGATTTGCTGAATCGCTAGTTTGGATCAAACTAATATTCGATTATAAGAGACTATCCAGTTCCACCTTGGGACAATTAGTCCCCCTCCTACGTATCTTTCCTCCACGATAAAAAATAAAATTTCAAAACTTATTCCATTTTTATCTCTCTAATCAAACAACTCTATTATGTATGATCTTATCTATCCATAGTATAAAACAAAAAATATGTGAAACCTATAGTATTACTTATTCTCCTATTCCCTAATCCTATCTCCGAAACAAACATGCACTTTAGACAGGACCAAGATTCTGAAAAGCGGTTGCGGTCGCCGTAACGGTGGCGGTGACGCGGTTGCGGTTGCGGGGTGTAAAGGCCGTAGTGTAACGGTTGCGGTAACCGGAACCGTAAATTTTTTTATTTTTCGCACAATTTGAAAAAAATTTACTGATACGCATATTTTTTTTTCATGATCATATTTATTAGATTAAAAATAAATATTGATAAATTTTTGTAAATTTTTAAGTATAATCTAATATTTTCATATTTTTAAATCACTATAAACTGAGTTTTTTACATTTTATTTTAATAATTAATGACTTTATATATAAACAATGACAAAAGTAAGAAAATAAATAAGAACCTAAATATATATATATATATATATATACATATTTTAACCAAGCCAAATAGATAATGACCACACTTATTATTATTATTATTATTATTATTATTATTAAACAATATATAGATAGACACACACAAACAAAATGGTTGAGTGATAGCAGCTGAATAGAATAGCATAGGTCTTACAGTTTCAACAAATCAATAATATGTTTTTCATCTTCCCCTTCTCTCTCTCTATCTCTTGCTCCTCCATTTTCTCTCTTTATCTTCTCTTTTCTCTCTATCCCTCTTCCCCCATTTTTAGTTTTTTTTTTTTTTTTTTTTTTTTGTGTTTTTCCGAAAGAAAAAGTTTGGAACCGTTACGTAACGGTGCGTAACGGGCCGTTATGGCTGTTACGGCACCGTTACGACTGCTACGGCCGACACACCTGTAAATCTTAATCACACTGTAAAAGCGGCCGTAACGGGTGACGGTAACCGTCAAAACCGTTACGTAACGGCATTACGTAACGGTTGCACTGCTTTTTAAAACCTTGGACATGACATAATCCTAGGATATAGATAGTTAATAAATGTGGAATTCTGTTTGTACAAAATATTTAAAACCAAGTCTGAGCATCCACAAAAGCAACAATTAAATGTGATGATGGAGGGGAAACAAAAAACTTATCAGCAAATATAAAATTTAATGATGAAAAACATATGAGTACGACAGTGGTACATCACAAGAACATCAATATATAAGCACCTAAAGAACAAAAGTTGGTAAGAAAGGAAATTAGCAAGACACCAATGCAACACTCTAGCAAAACAGAGCACCTGGAACCCAATTCAAACCAGCAAAAAGCTGAGTCTCAGAGAACAAAATCCTTAAAATGGAAAAATTAGATAACCAAAGCCACATTCAACAATGAAAGGTAAAAAAACATTGCAAGTACATTACAATCATAACTATCCATCTGTCACCTATTACAAGATACTAGAGAACATAATCATTGTATGAAGGTGAGTCCAAGGAGAATAGCAGCCACAATAATGGATGAGACCTGCCAGGGAGTATTGTGGTACTTATGCCTCAAGTGTGGCTACGAATTTTATAGTAGTCATTTAACTCTTTATGAAGTTTAGTAAAATAATATGCATTAGTGTCCAAGATAACTTCTTTGCCAAGTCCGTTAGAGAGATTTGACATATCATTGTTGTCACTTAGCCAGTTCTCAATAACTTTGGCTTTAACAAGTAACTCGACATCCTTGGAATTGTTGATGAGGTAAACCAAAATCACGGTGTAATCAGTCACAAACTTAACTTCACAATGACATTGCTCATACGCCATAATGTTTTGTAGCAAACGTTCTGTCGAATCATATATTTTTTTCTGTGGGATTTCCAAAACATTGCCGCTAAATTTTATGTCAAATAAACTTTTGCTTGAACTTACCTTAAACTTCAATCCAGCCTCATGAAGCTCTGTTGCACTTGGTATGAATTCAAATTTCATTTTAGTATGTCGCAAACTTTTTCTTGGTATGAGACAACTTCTTAGGAAATCAAAATGTTTTATTTCTTAAGAAACCAATGAAGGGTGAGACAAATAAAGGGGTAGGCAAGGTCTCATTTTGGTTAAAGACCAAGTTTATATTGGCCATTTCTAAAAATCTTGGAGAACAAAAAACGGAAGTTGATTTTCAAGCAATAACAAGTCTTTGCTTATATCATTAATCATCCATGGTTTCCTAAATATCCGATCATTTGGAGTTATTAGATCATCAAACCAGTACCTCAATAGGACTTCAATGATAAATGCAGCATCCACAAGAATAACTTCTAAAAATTTGTCGCTGTTGAGGCTGATTGTTTCTGCCTAATATCTGCGGATTCTTTCTTCATTTTCCTCCATAAACTTGACCAATTCCTCCAAACTCTTTTGACTCCGCTGCATGAAAGGTCTTCCATGTCTTCTAGGCCTTCTTTGCCATGGTGAAGCGGCCCAATTGAGACTCTGAAAGGAGTGTAGGCCTCTTCATTGATGTTTCGAAATTTGTTGGGAACTTTACATATACAACAATCAGGGGATGGGCAAGATAACTTAGCTAACTTCTCCCTGATAGATTTCACTAGTACCTCCACATCAATTGAAGCATCGCCATTTCTGCTAGTAGTTCCATGTCTTGATGCGCCAAAATTTTCCATTATTAATGTAATGGGTTTATGTGGTTATCTGGCAACAAGATAGACATCCATTTGGATTTAGCACCAAATTATAAATTAAAAAAGCTATTTAGCTACCATTAGCCTCTCAAGTGCTAAACGTGTTTTTATGCTGAAGTCATGGTATGATTTGGGGCAATGATAAAGGTCAATTGTACTCCTTAATTGATGGGAAGTTATTTGATGGTTTTTTAGTATTGTCTAATGCTTCTGAATGTCACATGATTGCGTGGGACTTGTCCCTAAATGTAAGAAATTATGTAATTGCATGGCTTCTAAGAGTATTGTACAATGTTTCAAGATCAACAAATTTTTGATATACGATGAGTTTTGTAAGTGAAAATGAACGGACTTGATTTCATGAGTTGGTGTGAGTTGGTGTAATTTTTATAATTATAAAAATAAGATCAGAGTTGATGTAAGTATACTAATATCTAATCAAATTATATGAAATAGGAAAAATAAAAAAGATAGATAAGTGTACAATGGAATTCCCATCAAGTTGGAATATTTAGGTAAAGTTACATTAAACACAATTGTTGTAGGGTAAACCCTATATGCCAATAACTATCCCTCGCCACCACCCAACTTAAATTAAAGCATATCATATTTACAAACATATTTTATTACACGAGCTAGCAAACAAATCTTTGATTATTATTTTTTTATTTAATATATAATTATAAAGACAAATAAACAAGAAAAAAAACTACAAATCAATGAAACAATGGAATAATAATTACACAATAGATGGTGTGCGTACCGGATAGATGAAAGTGGATCGGAGCTCCGCACTCGACTGGACTATCCAGGAATTAAGGTCCTACAACTAGAAACACCGTAAGAGCTGCCCGGTCGGGGTTGGCCGGATAACCCCTCCGGTGTGGGAATGAGTAATCGGGGAAGGAGAAAGATGCTCTCTCAGTGTAGAGAGTTCAGTTTTAGTAAGTAGGGTTCAGCTTAGATCAGTTACCTTCAATGTGAACGTAGTGTGGTTTATATAGAACTCCTTGCTTGTTGTTCAAGATGGTTTCATGGAGCTCTGGTGCTGCCAAGTTTCCTTTTAGCATTGCTCAAGGTGGGGGACCATCTGGTAGTTGTCAAGGAATGCATATACTCATTGTAGTCATGCTGATAATAAGCCACATTCCTCTGATTTAATTGTTTCCGTGATTCTAGGTGTAGGGGACCAGCTGAGGTGGCATCTTGCACATGCATATACTCACAACTTCCATGTTTCTCTAAGAGGTTCCCTCAGTTCGGTACCATTGTGCCTCAACTCGGCCTTTGTGAGACTACTGTAGGGATGGGCTGGCCCATTCGGATATCTATGTATGGAACTCGACCCACTTTGGTTCTAATGGTGGGTTCGACCCATCAGCTTGGCCCATAGAATGAGTCCTGCAGCTCGGCCCTAGCCCAGTATCACAGCTGGGCTGGCCTTTCCACTGCGAGTTGAGCCCAAGTGCTTGACGACTTGGGTGAACTGTTGGTAATAGAGTTGGGCTTAGTTGGGTTGTCCACATGCTCATCTGACCTATTTGGATTTGGGCTTAGGAGATTGGACTGGCCCAAGGCTTGGGTCCGACCCATTTCATATTTAGCCCCTCCATGTTCCCCCTAGCTCGCGCTAAGGTTCCCCTTGGGGGGACCTACTGCCTTGTACTCCAAGCGTCGCTTCGTTTCGGATCCCCCCTAGCTCAGCCTTGGTGACGGTTTGTTCCTGACATACACACCCCCTGCATGTGTCCTTTCATGGTGACACGTGGCGTTGTGGTATTTGTGCATAGAGATAGTGCGCCGACTCCATACCGATGGCCGTGCTTCGTGTACCTTCACGCCAACTGGTGCAATAAATGCGCTGGAGCTATCAATCCAAACCCCTTCATCTGTTTTCAATCTTTTAGAGAGTTCAAAAACCCTTTCCGTTCCTCTGAGCCAGTCTTGTCGGTGCTTTGTCCAGACGTTTCGCTACTATTTTCGCTTCAGCGCCGCCTACTCGCCACTGCCGTTCTGATCTCTGTAAGTTTCCCTGGGACTCTTCTTTTCCTGTCTTTCTCTGTTTTAATCGTCCTATTTGGCCCCTGCGCCATTGTCTTCGGCATCTTGTTGTCTGAGTTTTGTCTCTATCCCTTTAGGTTTGTTTAATGGGGAAGTTCCGCTCATTAGTTGATACCCCTGAGGCCATGGCCATGTTTTGCCGAGACTATAATATCCCTGATGATGTGACCCTTTCGCTGGCAAGAGTTGATGCTAAGCGGATGGGCACTAGGAGTACTGTCACTTTTCCGATTGCGGCCATTGTTGAGGGAGGGGTTCGGTTTCCCCTCGGCCCTTTGGTACATCGATTTTGCACCAAGTCCAGCTTACCCCTATGCAGGTGTTTGTTAACCTGTTCCGAGTCGTCTGCGGTGTGTCTGCCCTTAACAAGCGGTCGGGTTTGAATCTTGACATCTGGGACATGTTAGGCTGCTACACTCTTTCACATAACAAGGATCACAGCACGTACTACCTTCATGTTCGTTCGATTGATTTCCATTTGGTGATTGGTTTGCCTGATTTAGACAAACATAATGATGATTTTCTGCAAGTTGGAGGTAATTGGGAATTCCCTGCTGGGACTGAGTTCCAGTCCGAATGGATGCCCCAGAAGGATGGATACCCAGGTTCGAGTCCTTCCTTTTAGCGTCTATTTGTATTTCTTGCCTTGTTTTGAATGTTGCTCTTATGTTGCCCTTCTTTTCTGCAGAGGCTTCCCCCTTTCAGCGTAGGCCGAACCGGGAGAACACTGAGGCCATCAAAGCTGTTTTGAGCTATAATAAGAGGCCTGCGCCCGAGCTATTGGACTACCAAGTGACTTACCGCTCCACCATTGCGAATAAGGCGAGGCTTGCTGCATCCCTTCTAGATTCTGACACTGAGACTGATACATCCCTCACCCCTCTGGTTACGAATCGTCAGCGAAGCCAGGGTGCACCATATGAGAGGACGCCCTCTCCTGTCCCCAGTTTCGCAGGGGGTGGGTCTATGTCGAAAAGAAGAGTGCTAGTGGATTTGGAGGCTGAGGCTTTTGGCTCCTCTGATGCTTTGGAGGCTCCTTTGGTGAAGGTCGAAGCGAAGAGCCTCATGGATGTGAAATTAGAGGTAGAAGCTTCTAGAACTCATCCCACTGCTGTCGAACCCTCTACTTCGGTTGCTGCAAGAGCAAAGAAGAGGAGGAGAGAGACTGGCAAGGTGATAGTGGGAGAACTTTCTGAAGATCCCATTGAGGACGAGGCATTTGAGAAGTGGGAGCCGCCAATGTTGCATCAAGGTAGGCCCATTTCTACTTCTGACTCGGTTGTTGCTTCCAAAGATTTTGCTTTGACCTGACCAAGACCCTGTTGATGCCGGTGGACATGGCTGATCATAACGGGCCCCGCGATATTCTAGTTCTAAAAGGGACCCTTCAGATGATGACTGTTGTAAGTGCGTTCTTGTTTTGTTGTTTTTGGTGCTATACTACTGCTTTCTTTCTTTTAATTCTTTGCAATCCGTTGTAATGTATTCAGAGGATACATCTGTCCATCACCAGAGCGGAGGACCTGGAGAAGGCCGTACTAGAGGCCGCTATGAATGCTGAGAGGCTGACAGTGAGCCTGGAGGCCGAGAAAGAAGGACGCAGAACTGCCGAAAGGGAGGCATTCTTTCTGAACAAGGTTGTTGCCTCAGCTGAAAAGTCAAAGGAGGCTGCCATTGGGGTACAGGCTCAACTTAAAGGAAAAGTGGCAGAGCTAGAGGCTGTTATCACGGTGATGGCCGCTGAACGTTCTGTGTTGGAGGCCAAGTATTGGCAACAAGGTCGGGATGAGGTTAGGGCTGCCTATAAAGAGGAGGTGCTGGTGTTGCGGGACAAGCTCTTTCTGAAGGGTTGTCAAGTGCTCTAGCTGCTGCTCAAGTTCTTGAAGGATCTCTCTTGTTCAGTATTCCCTATTCCCTCAAGGTTCTTGGGTTCAAAGATTGCCGCTACCCCTGCAGTTCTTCTGGTTGAGGTTTCCTCGGAAATTGATTCTGCGAACAAGACTCAGGATAGTGATGTTGCCATTGAGACGGTGAACGTTGAAGGGGGTGGAACCCTGGAGACTGAAGCCGTGGGAGATGTGGTTAAGAAAGCTTCTACTTCTCAAGAAGTTGGAGCTGCCTATACTTTTCCTCCCTAAGACGGCTTGGACAAGATTGTGGACGCTGCTCCTGAGGTTCCTTCCGTTGATGAAAGCTAAAGTCTTCTTTGGGATGATTCGAAGTTTTTGCTTTTTTTTTTGGCTTTCTTTTGTTTTCATGTCTCTGATGTACTGCGGCTCGGTCCTCTTTGATGAGTTGCCCCTTTATGTTTGCCAGACAAATTTTCTTCTTTTCTTGTTACTGGTTGTGAGGCCATCTGTGCCTTGTTAGATGATGAAATTTTCCTTTTGATTTTGCAATCTGATGCTTTCTTGCTTTTACGTCTGAATGTTTTCTGTACTGTTTGCCCCCGACCAAGCACTGTTGGGACCTCAGGGCTGAATAGATGCTCGGTCTGGTTCTGTACTATTTGCCCCCGGCTGAGACTGTTGGGACCTCAGGGCCGAATAGATGCTCAGTCTGGTTAACGAATATGTTTGCATGGCTGTGCTTGGTTTTGTAATGGAAGGAGAGGGTCTTACTTAAGTCCAAGTTGGTTCTGAAAAACAATTGTCTGCCCCCACCTGGAGCTAAGTAAGATCAATACTAAAGAATGTGCTCTTTAGGCCGAGCTGCTTGAGTCTGTTGCAACTTTGATAGCACAAGTGCATTTGAATAGAATAAAGGTATGAAGAGGTGTCTTACCCAGGTCCAGGTTGGTTTGAAAAAACAATGTTTGCCCCCACCTGGAGTGAGTAAGACTAGTGCTAGAAGTTTGCTCCTGACAGAGTTTCGCCAAGTTTGTCCCAATTTTGTTTGTACGCATCAATACTGGAGTAACGATACTTAAGAAATTCTGTGAGCTCAAGAGATGTTTACTTCAAATATGTTAGTGCGGTTTCCACCAAGCGATTCCACTTGGCTAAAGTCCAATTTAGTTACCAAACATAACTCAACCAAGCAATTCCACTCGTCATGTTTGAGTGATAACTAAAATTTAATTCCGTTCAATCGTTCTAAACTATTCCGTTTGGGTTAAGACCAAAGTTGAGTTCGTTTGATACACATCAAAGCTGAGTTCGTTTGATACACATCAAAGCTAATTCCGTTTGATAGACATCAAAGCTATTTCCGTTTGGTAAATACCAAAGCTAATTCCATTTGATAAACATCAAAGCTGATTTCATTTGATAAACATCAAAGCTATTTCCATTTGGTAAATACCAAAGCTAATTCCGTTTGATAAACATCAAAGCTATGTCCGTTTGGTAAATACCAAAGCTAATTCCGTTTGATAAACATCAAAGCTATTTTCGTTTGGTGAACACCAAAGCTAATTACAAAAATTTGATAAATTCGAGAGAAGTTGGGAGGCATTTATATTGGTCAAAAGATAAATGTCTTTACATTCTGATAGAGAAGTTGGGGTATAATCCTATTGATAGTATTTCTTGAGATTTGCTATATTCCAGGGCCGAGGTATGGTTCGGCCTTTAAGATCTTCTAGGTAGTAAGCTTCATTTCCAGCAACAACTATGACTTTATACGGACCTTCCTAGTTAGGCCCAAGTTTTCCTTCGCCAGGCACCCTTTTGTGATCCATAACTTTTCTCAAAACCAGTTCTCCAGGTGTGAATTGCCTTGGGAAAACTTTTTGGTTGAAACTTTTGATGAGCTGCTGCTAATATGCTACAAGTCTGATCAGTACGGCTTCTCTTCGGCCTTCTGCCATATCTAGTGCTTATACAATAGCTTCCTCATTACTTGTGCTTTTAAATAATTCAGACCGGAGAGTTGGGAGACCCACTTCGAGTGGGATAATGGCCTCCATTCCATAAGTTAGAGAGTAAGGTGTTTTCCCCGTTGAGCGTCGTGCTGTGGTTCGGTAAGCCCATAGTACGTGGGGTAACTCTTCAACCCATTTTCCTTTTGCATGTTTGAGCTGCTTCTTTACTCTGTTGATGATAGTTTTGTTCGACGCTTCTGCCTGCCCATTACTTTGTGGGTAGCCTGGAGAAGAGTTTCGATATTCGATTCTGAGGTCAGCACAAAACTTTCTGAAGATCTTTCCATCAAACTATGTTCCATTATTTGCAATCAGTACCCGCGAGATGCCGAAACGTACCACGACGTTCCTCATGACAAATCGCTTTGTGTCTGCTTCTTTGATATTTGCCAGTGCTTCGACTTCAACCCACTTAGTGAAATAGTCGGTTGCAGCGATGAAGAATCGCATGTTCCCAGTGCCTCGTGCCAACAATTCAACAATATCCAGACCCCATTGGGCAAAGGACCATGGGCTGGTGAGTGGAGTAAGAGTTTTGGCTGGCTGATGAATTAGTGGAGCAAACCTTTGACATTTATCGCACTTCTGAACGTACTGTTGTGCATCTTGTTGCATCCGTGGCCACCAGTACCCGTGAGTGAGGGCTCGGGCGCCAGTGACCTTCCGCCAACGTGACATCCACAAATCCCATCATGAATTTCGTAGAGAACATTTCGACCAGATTTGGATGCACACATAAAAGGTAAGGACCGAAATAGGAACGTCTGTATAGCTTCCCAGATGGTGAGACCCAGAACCGAGCTGACCTATGTCAGATTTTGTTGGCTTCCTTTTTATCTTCGGGGAGAGTGCCAGCTTTTAGAAAAGCAAGTATCGGATCCATCCAACTTGGCTCTAGGTTGCTGCAGAGGACTGGAGATGTAATACTTGGTTCTGGCACGAACTCAACCTAAACTTTTCTAGCGTTTTTGGTATCTACTGATGAGTCGAGGCAGGCCAGAGCATCAATATGGCTGTTTTTGTCCCGACTGATCTGTTCCACTCGTATGGATCGAAACTTTTGAGTAGATCCTTGGCCTTGCCTGCATACATAGCCATTCGATCGTCTCATGTTTCATAGATCCTAGAAAGCTGGTTCACCACCAATTGTGAATTGCTGAAAACAAGAAGTTGCTCTGTACTGAAGTGTTCGGCACTACGTAAACTAGCCAACAGTGCTTCGTATTCCGCCTCATTGTTAGAAGCCTTCCAGCCGAGCCTTAGAGCTTACTCCCAAATAAAACCTTCTGGTGACATAAGTACTACCCCTGCTCCCGAACCTCGGTTATTGGATGATCCGTCTATATAGAGCTGCCAGATGTTTCCAATAAAGAGTTTCCATGCTTCTGAAGCGCATTGTTTTCCTAGTTCGGTGGTGTGTGGCGCTTGTGCCGAACTGGAGTTCTCAGGCTCAGTACTCTGGATGGGAGCGAATTCCGCGACGAAATCTGCCAAGACCTGGGCCTTGATTGCTGTCCTGGGTTGATATCAAATGTCAAACTCACCAAGCTCTACCGCTCATTTTGCTGTTCGGCCAGAGAAATTAGCTCGGCTAAAGACAAATCTGAGGGAGAATTCAGTGAGGACATTGATAATATACCCCTGGAAGTAATACTGCAACTTTCTTGAGGCGATAAGCAATGCGTAAGCTAACTTTTCCAAGGGCAGATACCATGTCTCGGCTTCTAGTAGAGTCTTGCTAACATAGTATACTGGCCTCTGTTCCTTGTTAACTTCTCGAATCAATACCGCGCTTACGGCGTGGTCTGAGACTGCCAGATATAAGTACAGTTCCTCCCCTGGTTCTGGAGTGGACAAAAGAGGTGGTGTACTGAGGTATCTTTTGAGACTTTGCAATGCTTCGGTACACTCTGGACTCCATTCAAACGCTGCCTTTTTTCTCAGTAGTTGGAAGAAGGGCTTCATCCGATCTGAAGACTTGCTGATGAACCGATTCAGGGCGGCCGCCATTCCGGCCAACTTCTGTAGCTTTTTAGCCTTTGTTGGTACTTCAAGCTCTTGTATTGCTTTGATTTGGTCCAGATTTGCCTCGATTCCTCTGTGAGTGACCATGTACCCCAAGAACTTTCATGTTCTTACCCCGAAAGCGCATTTCAAGGCATTGAGGCAAAGGTGATGGTTTTTCAAGATATCAAAAACTTCTCTTAAGTCTGCAAGGTGGTTTGTAGCGAGCTTGGTTTTTACTACCATATCATCTATATAAGCTTCCATGGTTTTTCCAAGTTGGTCCTTGAACATTCGAGTGATCATTTGCTAGTAGGTTGCCCCGGCGTTCTTAAGGCTGAATGACATTACTTTGTAGCAATAAGTGCCCCTTGGAGTGATAAACGTTGTCTTCTCCTAATCTAGGCCGAACAGTGGTATCTGGTGATAACCGCTATAAGCATCCAAAAAACTCATACGCTCATGACCTGCTGTTGAATCCACTAGTTGATTGATGCGAGGTAGAGGAAAACTGTCCTTGGGACAAGCTCTGTTCAGGCAGGTGAAGTCAACACAGACTCTTCATTTTTCGTTCTTCTTTTTTACTACAACTGTGTTGGACAGCCATTGTGGGTATTGAACTTCTCTAATCGCTCCTAATGCTAGGAGCTTTTCGACTTTGGCAATTATCGCTTCAGTGTGCTCAATTGAGGATCTCCAACTTTTCTGCACGACAGGCCGAGCGGAGGGATTGATGTTGAGTTTGTGGCAAGCAAATTCTGGGTTCAACCCTGGAGTATCATATGTTGACCAAGCGAATACCTCCATATTTTCCCTCAGCAATTCCAGCAGCTGAAGCTTCTTATCAGCGCCTAGCGACAGGTACCGATAAAAAAGTACTTTTCTGGATCACCCTCTTTTACCAGGACTTTCTCCAAATCCTCTACCATCTTTTCCTCTGGCTTCTCCTCTACATCTTCTAAGACTGGCTGTTTGGCCATTTCCACTGTCTGTACCCAGTTGCAAAGTTGTTTAGCCTTCATTGCCGCCATGAAGCAATGTTTGGACGCAACTTGATCCCCTGAGATCTGCTTTACTCCATGTTTTGTTGGGAAACGGATGAGCTGGTGATAGGTTGAGGGGACCGCCTCTATTTAGTGAATCCATGGTCGGTCGAGTATGGCGTTGTAAGGAGAAGGTGTGTTAATAACTAAAAACTCTATCTTGAGGGTTTTCGTTCCTGCCACAACCAGCAACACTATTCTGCCAAGTGGCCACTCTGGCTGTGAATAAAGCCGACTAATGGAGCTGCAGCTGGGGTGAGGTGTTGCTAAGAAAGATCGAGCTTTCTGAACAAATCATAATACAATATGTCTGCTGCACTGCCTTGATCTACCAGGACTCATTTTACGTCAAACCGTTTCCCAATTCCCACAGTTATAATTAGTGCATCAGTATGTGGGTGTTGTATGCCTTCTAAATCCTTTCTAGTAAACAAAACAGTGCACAAAGGGGACTTGGGTACTGTGCGTACCTTTTTCGATGCGGGCTCTACTGACATGACCTACTGAATTTGCACAGCCTTAGCAATTTCTTCTTCTAGTGCCTTTTTGTGCTTCTGGGTCTTTGTTCCATGAATCACATTTATCACCAGCCGAGGTGGGTGCTCGTTGTTCGGTTCTTGTGGTGGGTTCCCTGGTTCGGCCACTGCTTTATCCTGATCAATGTAGTCTCGGAGGTGTCCAGCTACTACTAGGTCTTCCAAATGTTGCTTCAATGCTCTGCAATTCTGATCATATGCCCCCTGTCTTGGTGATAAGGCATCTGAGCTTCTGATTACGCCGAGTCGAATCTCCCAACATTTTTGGCGGCCAAATAAAGAAGGGCTCTCTCTTGATCTTTTCCAAGATACGATAGATTTGGTCTCTTGAATACGGTCACGACTGCTTCGTGAGATTTGGACTTGTCCACCTCATTCACTGTGAGTCCCCGGTGTTCCCCTCGGTTCGTTCTCTTCTTGTGCCAAGTTGTTTGTTCTGCTGATGCTACCTCGATGGGGATCTGGTCATCTTTGAGGTGAGCGTACTGCTCAATCCTGGCACGCAAATCCTTCAGTGCTGTGGCGGGGCGCTTGGTAAGTGACTGCCTCAACTTACTTTCTGGGTGCAGACCATGTTTGAAGGACACAACAACCATCTGCTCACTACAAACGTTTTCCTCTGAGTCATTGTACTCTTCCCAATACCTCCTAGCATAATTGCGCAGCGTTTCTTCATGTTCCTTTCGGAGACCGAACAGTGTATCCGGCTCTTTCGGGATCTTAGTTTTGGAGACGAACCTAGCTAAGAACTCCTCAGAGAGCTGCTTCCAATCATAAATTGAACCAGCGGGGAGTCGATCGAACCATCAGAGTCCGGATTCTCCCAAGCTAGACGGGAAGACTTTGCACATCAGTGCTTCGTCTCGGCTCCATAAGGACATCATCTGTCTATAATGGCTGATGTGCGTTAGTGGGTCTGACTTCCCATCGTACGACGTGAACTTTGGCGGGGTGAATTTCTTGGGAGGTCTATTGGCCTCGATTTCAAGGGAGAATAGGGAGGAGACAAGCCTTTTCAACGCTCGGTGCTCTCTCTGGTGGATGGTACGATCTAAATGATCTCGACGTTGCTCATTCTGCTTGCCAATCAGCTAAGTATGAAGGTCTTAAGGAGGGTACTCAGTCTGCTGGCTAACCGTCTTCTACCTCTTAGCCCTTCTCCGCGCGTGAGCCACAGGTGTGGCTGCTCGCCACCTCACTTTGTACCAGGATTGGTTGGCTTTGCTGCCTAGACTTGTTTCTGGAGATCTTCTTTACCGGTGGTTCTCTGGATGAGCTTCTCTATCGCAGGCGAGAGGGCTCTGCGTCAGTCTTCTTCTTCGTCAGATCACCCAGCACCTCTTTTGAGTTACGCTTTCAGCTCTTGTATCTCCATTCCCATGGAGTCTATGATTCGATCTTTGTAATCCTTTTCCAGAAGAAAGTGATGAGAAGAACCTCCAGCGAAGGGCAATCGATGCTTAACGGATTTGGGGGTCCGGTTATTGTTTCTGGTTTGTTCTTCTAAGACTGTTGGGAGTGCCAGGCCTTTGTCCTTTGTCTTCTCCGTTGGTGGAGTATGTGTCGAAGGTGGGATGTCCTCAATCCCCATCGCTGGAATCGAGTGTAGAGCTCTGAGACAAAAGCTTCCACGTTCACCGCACCAATTGTGCGTCCTAGATACTGTACTAGATGAAAGTAGATCAGAGCTCTACACTCGACTGGACCAGGAATTGAGTCCTACAACAAGAAACACCGTAAGACTGCCCGCCGAGGTTGGCCGATAAACCCCTCCGTGGGAATGAGTAATCGGGGAAGGAGAAAGATGCTCTCTCAAATGTAGAGAGTTCATTTTTAGTAAGTAGGTTCAGCTTAGATCAGTTACCTTCATGTGAAGGAGTTTGTGTTTGTATAAACTCCTTGCTTGTTCAAGAATGGTTTCATGGAGCTCTGGTGCTGCCAGGTCCTTTAGCATTGCTCAAGGTGGGGGACCATCTGGTAGTGTTAAGGAGCATATACTCATTGTAGTCATGCTAATAATAACCACATTCCTCTAGTTTAACTATTTCGTGATTCAGTGTAGGGGACCAGCTGAGGGTGCATCTTGCACATGCATATGCTCACAGCTTCCATGTTTCTCTAGAGGTTCACTCAGGTTCGGTACCGTTGTGCCTCAGCTCGCCCTTTGTGAGACTACTGTAGGATGGGCTAGCCCATTCGGATATCTGTGTATGAAACTCGGCCCACTTTGGTTCTGATGATGGGTTCGCCCATCAGCTCCATAGAATGAGTCCTGCAGCTTGGTCCTAGCCCAGTATCGCAGCTGGGCTGGCCTTTCCACTACGAGTTGGGCCCAAGTGCTTGAGGACTTGGTGGACTGTTGGTAATGAGTTGGCTTAGTTGGGTTGTCCACATGCTCATCTGACCCATTTGGATTTGGGCTTAGGAGATTGGACCGACCCAAGGCTTGATATGACCCATTTCATATTTAGCCCCTCCAGATAGAATCTCTTTTTGTGCAACTCTTTCACACAAAAAAACTTGTACCATGCATAAAAAACGATTTGCTACTAGTTTGTTAGTTGCTTGTTGTTGATGCAGAGTCAGTTGTTGCTGTTACTGCTTGTTTACGAGGATCATGTCTTTATTCAGCTTAATTGGGCAGCATTTTAGCAAAGGAAGAAAAAATTTGCATTAGTGAAAAAGGATGCTAGCTACAATAATAATAACAAGCAATGGGATCTTGCAAAGATAAGCAGAATAGATGCTGCCAAAGAGAGAGAATATCTGTGAAAAAAGTGCTATTCCTGTGGGCTGAGCTTCTCTATCGCAGGCGAGAGGGCTCTGCGTCAGTCTTCTTCTTCGTCAGATCACCCAGCACCTTTTTGAGTTACGCTTTCAGCTCTTGTATCTCCATTCCCATGGAGTCTATGATTCGATCTTTGTAATCCTTTTCCAGAAGAAGTGATGAGAAGAACCTCCAGCGAAGGGCAATCGATGCTTAACGGATTTGGGGTCCGGTTATTGTTTCTGGTTTGTTCTTCTAAGACTGTTGGGAGTGCCAGGCCTTTGTCCTTTGTCTTCTCCGTTGGTGGAGTATGTGTCGAAGGTGGGATGTCCTCAATCCCCATCGCTGGAATCGAGTGTAGAGCTCTGAGACAAAGCTTCCACGTTCACCGCACCAATTGTGCGTCCTAGATACTGTACTAGATGAAAGTAGATCAGAGCTCTACACTCGACTGGACTATCCAGGAATTGAGGTCCTACAACAAGAAACACCGTAAGAGCTGCCCGGCCGAGGTTGGCCGGATAACCCCTCCGGTGTGGGAATGAGTAATCGGGGAAGGAGAAAGATGCTCTCTCAATGTAGAGAGTTCATTTTTAGTAAGTAGGGTTCAGCTTAGATCAGTTACCTTCAATGTGAAGGTAGTGTGGTTTGTATAGAACTCCTTGCTTGTTGTTCAAGATGGTTTCATGGAGCTCTGGTGCTGCCAAGTGTCCTTTTAGCATTGCTCAAGGTGGGGGACCATCTGGTAGTTGTTAAGGAGTGCATATACTCATTGTAGTCATGCTAATAATAAACCACATTCCTCTAGTTTAACTATTTTCGTGATTCTAGGTGTAGGGGACCAGCTGAGGTGGCATCTTGCACATGCATATGCTCACAGCTTCCATGTTTCTCTGAGAGGTTCACTCAGTTCGGTACCGTTGTGCCTCAGCTCGGCCCTTTGTGAGACTACTGTAGGGATGGGCTAGCCCATTCGGATATCTGTGTATGAAACTCGGCCCACTTTGGTTCTGATGATGGGTTCGACCCATCAGCTCGGTCCATAGAATGAGTCCTGCAGCTTGGTCCTAGCCCAGTATCGCAGCTGGGCTGGCCTTTCCACTACGAGTTGGGCCCAAGTGCTTGAGGACTTGGGTGGACTGTTGGTAATGGAGTTGGGCTTAGTTGGGTTGTCCACATGCTCATCTGACCCATTTGGATTTGGGCTTAGGAGATTGGACCGACCCAAGGCTTGGATATGACCCATTTCATATTTAGCCCCTCCAGATAGAATCTTTTTTTGTGCAACTCTTTCACACAAAAAAACTTGTACCATGCATAAAAACGATTTGCTACTAGTTTGTTAGTTTGCTTGTTGTTGATGCAGAGTCAGTTTTGTTGTTGTTTCTGCTTGTTTTCGAGGATCATGTCTTATTCAGCTTAATTTGGGCAGCATTTTAGCAAAGGAAGAAAAAGTTTGCACCAGTGAAAAGGATGCTAGCTTCAAAAATATTAACAAGCAATGGGATTGTTGCAGAGATGAGCAAAATAGATGCTGCAAAAGAGTGAGAATATCTGCGATAAAAGTGCTATTCCTGGTGTAGGGCTGATGCTAGCTGCTACATATCTGTTGATGTGTACTGTTGTGATGGCATTGGTGTTGCTTTGATTCTTAGTGTTTGCTTGTTTGTTTGTCTTGGTCTTTGAAAACAGAGGCTAGTTTTGTGTGGAAGCGTGGGTTGTCCCTAGTTGTCTCCTGCTGCTTAAGAGCAGTATTAGGCTTGGGGTGTTTATTTTGGGTGTATTCTGTTTGTTCTGTTTTTTGTTTCCTTATTCTTGGCTGGTTGATTGGATCCTCACCAATCATGAGTGTTGTGCTAGTATATGATTGTGCTACCTCTTGCCAACTTAGTTGGGATTTTGAGTGTAGTTATAATACTTGTTGCATCTCCCTTCTTTATTGATGTAAGTTCTCCGTTGTAAATTTTTCTTCATCAATAAAGTTTCTCTTTTGCTGATTAAAAAAAAAACCAAAAAAAATTGCATATGCACACAAAAAACTTACATTATAAAAATAAAAATATTTTTTCACTGCTCCACTTTTTTCAATAAAAAAAAACAAAATAAGAAAGAAATGGGAGATATTATAAAGAAGTCTAATGATAAATCATTTCGGTTAACAACACCTAAAAGAACTTGGACCATATCTAGCTAATTGAATAACAAGTTTTATAAAATAATAAGGAAAGAGGGCTGTGGTTTGATATCCTTACGGTTGAAATTAAAAAATAGTTTACCTTTCCCTTCCCTTCCCTTCCCTTCCCTTTCATAACATGGCTCTAGGTTGTGGATGCATTTCATCTACTGGTTTTAACAATCTATTTTTATTTTATTTTATTTAAAAAAAATAGGAATTGATTTGTTGAAAATTAATAACAAAAAGATATTTTTGCCTGAAAAAAACGAAAATCATATGAAATGAATAAATATCTTTGATTTTTTCAATTTTTTGTTTTTGATTTGATTCATATAAGATCAAATACAACACATAATCAATACAAAGAAACTCTTGAAGTGCGAGAGAAAATCCCAATAAAATTTTTGCATTTTTTTTTATTTGATTCATATAAGATTAAATACAACACATAATCAATACAAAGAAACTCCCAAAGTGGGTGAGAAAATCCCAAGAAATACACAGGAACACATGTGAAAAGATTTGAATCACTAACATGCAAGAGTTCTAGCTAATCGAACTAGTGCCGTTGATTTTTTTTTCACTTTTTTCAAAATCTAGTTTTTAGTTTTTTTTATATAAAAAATAAAATAAAAAAAAACAAAAAATATATTTTAAAAACAAAATCAAACAGAATGAGTGTGGTGGTTTTTTCGATGCCATTCCCTGTGGTTTGAATTATATGTGGTTTATCCCCTAACATATGGAAATGACTACGTTCACTTTTTCATCCAAGTTAACAGGCTGTGAGGTTCACACACCCATGAAGAGAGTAAGCTTTATTTTAAAACCAAAATATCCCTTACATATCTTTAAATTTACGAAAGTATGTCATTCTTTCCTAAACCTATATATACACCTACACAGATTTTATTTTATTTTTTATTTTTTATTTTTTTCTCTAATGGCTACCCACTGTATCAATGAAGTTTGTTGGGTCAAAACAGTGGCAAGCAATCAATAAAACTTTCTAGTTGGGAAAAAAAAATTCTTGACTGTTTATGGTGGTGGGTTTGATTTCTTTATTCAATTTTTGTTTGTGGTTGGTGGATTTGATTATCTTGATTGTGTTATGAACTTTGATTGACTTATGGTAGGCTTTTCAATGGACTCGTTTTGTAACGGGTGACTAATCTTGATTTGATTACCTGGGGTGATGGGTTTGATTTCTTTGTTTAATTTTTGTTATATCTCTAGTTGGTGGGTTTAATTACCTTGATTGTGTTTTGAATTTTGGTTGAATACAGTGGGTTTTTCACTGGACTAGTTTCCAATGACTCTCTTGAAAACAGGTGAGCTTTGTCTTCTCAAATCGACACTGGAGCTGCCGGAGTGTGCAAGAATAATTTTTAAAATTTTGAAAACAACTTTGATGTTTGCTAAAAAAAACATGTATTTCTCAGAAAATTTCCAAAACAGTTCACAGAACAAGTATTATCCGAAAATGAAAACCCAACAAAATAATTCCAAAACATCAAAACCCACCAAAGGAAAAAAAAGGGCAAGAAACAAACTGAATCAAGATCATATCTTGAAACACTTTGAGAACCAAATCCAGGAACAGAAACATTCACAAACCTGAACAACAAACCCATATCAAAAATTGAAAAAAAAGGGAAAATATTGTTGGGATCGGGGATCCCGCCCAAGACCTTATAGAAACCATACCAAGCAGAAATACACACCCACACACAAGGAGACACAATATTTTACGTGGTTCGGCCTCAATGCCTACGTCCACGGGAGAGTAGCCGGTTTTCACTATACCAATTTGGAGATTACAGAAAGATTACAGAGAGGAGGAGCTCACACTCTCCTCACTCACCCACTCTCCCGTCTCCCTCGCTCACACCGAGGGAGACGGTCTCTCCGTCTCACATCTCACACACTCTTTGGCTTACACTTGCTCTCTCATTTTCTTCCTCCTCTCTTCACTTATTTATACACCAATGAGGGAGAGCCTCATTGGTCACTACCTACTCCATACCACTCTCTCCAAAGTGGTCTCCAACCACCCCACTCCATTTGGTGGATTAGCCAAGTGGTGCATTATCACCCTAAGTGGTGCACCTCATTATGGGGTGATATATCTAACAAATATTGTGAATCTACGACTTCATGGACAACTCCAGTCTTTGGTTGAATATAGTGGGTAACCCATAACCAATTGACTTCCAATGGAAGTTGTGCAAGTGTATTGGTGAGCAAAATAGTTCTGTGTGGGTATATAAAGGTGATATACAGAGAGAGTAAAGGAAGAAGATGAGGATATATAAGTCAATTTATATGTTCTGTTAACAGAAATTAGCGTACACAAACTACGTGAAAGTTATATGGTTATTTCTAAATAATAGGAAGATATACTGCACATGGCCCAGTAAAGTGAAGTTTGCCTCTTTTTTGACGACAAATTCGATAAATTAAATAGATTATAAATATCCGATCAATCTAATTTTGTGTGTGAATGATATACACAAAAAATTATACAAAATAAACTGTTTAAATTATAAAAATGAAATCATTTGTTCAAAAAAAAAAAAAATTACAAAACTAGAATCTGTTGTAATTTTAAACTGTTTAAAAAATTACAAAACTAGAATTTCACAAGCCCGGACAGCAGGGAACCCAGTCCTTAAAGGAAATAGAGAGATATAGGGGGGCAAAAAAAATGATGAAGAGACCAACCTGCAAACGTTTTGGGAGCTGTTGATATTCTTCTAGTTGGAATTTGATTTGGTTATTCTCAACTACCTTTCATTCATTTATAGTATAACAACAATGATTGGTAGTCCCAAATTTCATAATTCGAATGGCTTAAATGTCTCAAAACGATGTCATTTTGATACATTCGAGTCATTTAGGCTACATAAATTCGAGTTACGAAACATTTTTAATAGTATAAATTAGTAATCTTATGGATAAATATAATTTAAAAAATAATAATATTTTGTGCAGGTTACATACTATTTTTTTTAAATTAATTAATTTACTTTTTTTGGTATTTGAGTTCTTCTTTCTAACATTATTTTTTAGTGTTTGACATACACCTAAGAAAAGTTAAATTTTTTTCAAACTTTTTCAAAACTTGAATGATTTTTTTTAAAATAAAATTATTTCAATTTTTTAGATTGGTCTTGTATAAATGAATTTAAAAAGTAAAAAAATAAAAAAATAAAGTGCTAAAAAATCAATTAATTAATTTATTTATTTATTTCTTGGGCACTTAAGCCATAAGTCTATCTCTTAATCTTTTTGGTCATTAGGTCCAAACTCTAATCTCTTTCGGCCAAAAGAATATAATTTGTTCAAAAAGACAACTATTTGTTGAAATCAACATATCTTTTGAAATCAACTTATTTGTATCTTTGTTGAAATTCACCAAATTAACTATTTGTTAAAATGTGACATGTGTTACTAATTCAATCATCTATCTATTGAATATCACATATTTACGTATCTCACTAACACCACCTGTTGCCGCCGGTCACCGACAACTTTTTTGATCAATTTTCCAACGCTATTAACTTTTCCGACATGTCCTTATTACCAAATAAAATTTTATTTTGAATCTAATATTTTATACCCCTTTGAGATGGACTATTCAATAATTTTCTCTTTTTTCTTTGGGTTTGTAAAACCGCAATGAGGTACGCAATGTGGAGTATCATTTCCCGAAATTGGGGTTCTTGTTGTGCCTTCTTTGAGGCTTATTAAGGGCGTGTTCTGAGTTTTTTTCGATTATTCAAACCGTTTCTATTGTAAAGTTCGTCGAGTAAATCATCCATATAAAAAATCAAGTAATTTGGACATTTGTAGCCTTATAATAATAATACATTTGTTTTTCAAAAAATAAACGGTTATCATAATTTTAATAATATTTTTAAAACCAATTAGAACTTAATCATGGGATGATAGATGTTCGATTAATTTAATTTTTTATATGGATGATATACTCGACAAATCTTATAATATGAAGGGTTAAATTATTAAAATACACTCGATAAATACCTTTACAAACTCTCACAACAAGACTGTTGTGCCACAAGACACAACAGCAACCCTCAACCCATAATTTCCCTCAGTCATCATCGGGGGGATCCGGGAGATTATTTGATAAGTTCGACTTAGTTGTATGCCGACTGTATAGCAAAAGGACACATAATTTTTTTATTTAAAATATGAGAGAAAAAGTAATAAAAATTAATTACATAATCATAAAACCAAAAACTAACAATAATTAATAAATAAATAAGGATAGAATATAAACTAAACTAGATAATCTCTACTCTAACGCGGATGAAGGGAGAATTCAAGATAGTAAAATACTTGGGAGCTCTAATTAAGCATCCAATCTACCCTTAGGTCATGTTTGTTTAACGAGATAGGAGGCCGGATTGAATTAATAGGGGTGTGGATCCCACCTACATCTTGTTTGGTGATGATTTAGGAGGGGGATTAACTGAGGGGCTTAGTAATCCTCCTCATGAGGGGGATTAGTTTGGCTGGATTTTGAATGGGATTAGAAAAATAGTGAATAAATTGAGTCTATTTTATATAATTTTTTTTTTTTTTTTATCAAGTGCACTTGTTTATTTTAATAAGGGAACTTATTGATAAATCCTATACACAAAATTCAAAATCCATCTAGTCCCAAAACAAAATACTTGCACTAATTAATCCTATATATTTTTAATCGTTATCGAAAAATCCTATTTTTTTTTAAAAAAAAGTTTAAAGACGCTCCTATATCCCACTACCGTCGAATTTCCGTCAGACGGTTATCAAAGACTCACCGAAATATTTAACATCACTGGGAAGTCACCGAATATCATCGAAAATTCGTCGGAGTTTCGTCGGAATGTTTTGAACGTCACTAGAAGTCATCAGAATGTCTAGAATATTCACTAGACTTCAAGAATATTGTTAGAAACTCACCAGAATGTTTAAAATATTGTCGAAAAAAAAGAAGAATAATAAACTGAGAAATTAAAATGAAAAAATATAGTAAAATGTGCTAAATATTGATAAACTGAAAGAAGAAAAAAAAACCTAAGAACAACAAACATCAACAATGAAAAAAAACATATGTTATTTTCAATTTTTGTAGGGTTTACGCAAATAATTTCGAATATTGATCAAAATAAAAAGTAAGCTTTGAAACTGTAAAATGTTACAGTTTCAAAGTGTGATCCTATTAAGTATTTATCTTTATTAATCAAACTGAAAAACATGTTATGAAACTGTAAAATTTTACAATTCTAAAGAATGATTCAATTCAGCACCAAAAAAACTAAATCTGTAAAATTTTATAATTTTCACCACATGTAATTAAAACTCGAAAACAACTTGTCTAGAATTTAAAAAATTTCTCCATTATAACACGAAAATAGAAGTGTATAGTATAAAAAAAGTATTAAAACTAAAAAATCGAAGGAAAGAGACAGATATAGAGAGATGCTTGTACTTCGACAACTATTTTTTGGTTTAAATCTAGTCGAATCTAACGTAGATCTACTCAGATCTACACCAAATCTGAGTAGATCTACATCAAATTTGAGGAGATCTACTTATCTTCTTTGTCGGAAAATCATCTGTTTCACCGTTAGTGAGTACAAAGCAAGGAGTTGGTGCTCAATGGTTGCCTGTGAACCCCAATCAATGGTAGTCACCGGTCGCCAATGACTGTAGATTAGAAAGAGAAAGAAAAAGAAAAAGAAAAAAGGGCGTGATTGTGGTCGTCGACGTGGTCGTGGTGGTCATTGGATATCAAAGAAAGAGAGATACAGATAGCAAGGTGTAAGGAAAGATGAGAAGATAAAATGGGTATAAGGCTTTTGGATCTATCTAAAAGGTTTTGGAATTAAATAGAATACACACTTTTCAAAAAGGATTTGTAGGTAATTTGTCCATTTTTTATATTTGTTTTAGTTTTTTTTTTTTAAATATAGAAATAACTTATTTATTTATTTTATATAAAATAATTGAACAATCCCACATCACTAACCATATCCCACACCATTATCAAAACAAACATACTTTTACTTAATCTTTTCACTAACAATCCCCACATGAACAATCTCTTAGCTAACCATTTTCTCACTAACAATCACATCCAACATAACTAGTAGTGACCCGTGCGATGCACAGAATTTTAGAAAGGCAATAATTACTTTAAAAAATTTACTATTTGATTGTATTTTTTAATATTTTTATTTAGTTTGTATATATAAATCTTACTTCACATCATTAAAAATATTTAATATTTCACATTATTGAAATTTTTTAAAAACTATCATACATTAAGTAAATCATCACATATATAATAGTTAATTTATCTAAGAATTACTTCAGATATAAGCAGAGTAACAAAGGCATATTATAAATAAACAAAATGACTAAATATTAAATAAAAGTAACACTAATTTTGTTTAATCAATACTAGATATTACATTAATCATCCCATATTAGTGGTTAAAATTTTTTTACATGCTATTTGTTTCTTGGTTATATTGATTCATTAAACATAAATGGGTTTGGAATGATTATAAAAAAAATAAATAAAGGTTTGGAAATGCATTAAAGTTGAATTGACAAACATAAAGAATATAAATATTTAAATTATTCAAACAAATTAACATTTTTAATATGAGATCTCTTCCATTTGCTCAAACTCTAAATCTAAATAATAAAACAAATAAAAAAAATAAAAAGAAGAAATTTGTGGTTTAGTTCTCAAAGGAAATGAGTTCCTAAAATAAATTTAATCATGAGTTATTTTAACAGAATAATCAACAATAAAAATTTAACTTATAAAGTATAAACTCATATCTAATAAATTTTGATGTGTTCTTCACTTTCAATTTAACATCTGCACCAAAAAAAACAAATTAAACACAAATAATTAGGTGGCACACTATTACAAAAACTGATAAAGATCACACTTTTTTGGTGTGATGTATGTTATTTAATCACACTTTTTAAGTTTTATTGAAGTGTGATCTTTCGGAATGTGACTAAAAGTGGTCATTTTTAATCACACTTTTTAAGTGTGATTAAAAGTATTTAGATCACACCTTTTAAGTGTGATTAAAAGTATTTTGATCACACCTTTTAAGTGTGATCTTTGGAAGTGTGATTAAAAAGAGTCATATTTAATCACACTTTTTAAGTGTGATTAATAACATTTAGATCACACCTTTTAAGTGTGATTAAAAATATTTACATCACATCTTTTAAGTGTGATTAATAACATTCACTACTAAAAAAATACTTTTTGTGACCGTCATATGTCGTCGCAAATAATAAAAATACAGTCGCAAAAAAAAATAAAAAAATAAAAAACACTTTTAGCGACCATTGTTTTACTGTCGCAAATAATTATTTATTAAAAAAAATCATATATGAGTTTACTACAACAAAAAAATCAATTACAAGCACCAACCAATTTTTTGTAAATGAAAAATAACAAAATTAACAAATTAATTAAATTTATAATAGACATTATCCATTAACCATCTTTAAATACACTGTACTAAAAAATTCAAGTCTTCAAAAAAAAAAAAAAAAAAAAGAAGAGCAACATAATCTTTAGCTCCCAACATCAACCGCTCGATCGTATCAACTATTCCCTCAACAAAATCTGCAAAAACATATATCAAACTTGACTTGAAAATTTAATGCACTTAAATGTGTTAGTTTAGCTTAAAATAATCAAAATAAAACTATGTCAGTGACCTATCTCTATGGCAGATCAGTAATTTGCAACAAGAGTTTCAATTACCTTAAGAGCAACTTCAAGCTTAACTATGGGATCACTTAATTATGGCGTTCGGAATTATATAACAATATTGTGGCGAGAGATTTCCCTAAGAACTCCACCATCACCACCTCCTACAACCAAAACCTGCATCAAGTAATTCAATTAAATTTAGCATAAATACCTAACAAACAGAATAATATATATATCATTCTAATCGGCCCATTTATATCTTATGAGCAAGTCTACAAAATTATGACACCTACATGCAAAGCTAAATCATGAGACAGAAACAGCCATTCTCTGGAACTTCACCCATTTCTTTCTTTTTAATTTTTTACTTTTCACTTTTTTTTTTACCAACCCTTCACAATTAATAGTTGTTTCTCATTAATTATCGGACAGGTTTGTGAAACATACCCAATGAACTGAGAAACTGAAACCCATGATCTTCCACGCATCCTGCTGCTACTAAGCCTCGGTATAATAATACCAGTTACTGGGCCAGATCCAATGGCAAAGGTAAATATGTACCTAAAAGCATGTAAAAGATAGAATCCAATAATATAGCACATCTATAGATTTGCTGCTATGAGTAAGCTGAGAATTCTACAATTAAATTCAATTGATTTAATAATTTATATCTTAAAAACACTTTTAAATGCCACACGGTGAAGAAAACATACACGACAATTCCCAATATTGATCAGTTGTGACCAAGCTCTTCATCTATTGGAGAGCTGATAGCATAGAATACTAGAAACATCGATATTGCCTGCAAAAAGACAGATTTTGTGGGTTAGTCCATGGGCTATGTAATCAAGAATAAACATTTAGACAGCAAAATATATCTGAAAGAGAACATATTGTCCCACTCCAACCAACTGCCTCCCTTAAACAAATCCATTTTCATATTTTATGAGTGTACACAAGACGAAATGTTCCAATATTTCCTCTCAAACACCCTTTCCGAGCTATGAAACATGGATACAAAATATGATACAAGAATACGGCGATACGATAAAATCTTAAAAAATAGGATATGGATATGAATAGGATGTATTAAAAAAAAATTTATATTTTTTTAAAATATTTTTGAATCATAACCACATATTCAATGGAATAGCGCCATATATTTCATAAATGAAAGTTAAATATGTTCAAAAATATATACAAAGGAATTAAATAAAAAAATTTAAACCGTGCTTACATATATTAAAAAAAATAATTAAAAAAAAACTTGAAAAATTAAGTCCTTAAATTCTTTGACCATATTTTGCATCTCTCCAAGAAATTTCTAACCTGAAAAATAAAAACACAAATTAATTCAACTCCTCGGATGAAAAGCCACACCAAACTAAATTAAGGCTTGGTTTGGCATGTCCTAAATAAGCCAAAAAGTCAAAAAGTCACTATCTTATTTAAGTCACATCATCTTATTTAAATCACATCACCTCTCTAACACATCACATCAAACCCAACCCAAACCCAACCCAACCCAAACCCACCAATAAGTCAAAAAGTGCACTTTTTTAGTACATCCCAAACCAACCCTAAATAAATTAAATTAAATTAATGATTGACTTACAATGACAAAGAGATCCCAACAATGTCAAATATAGTCGGATTATTATAGGGCAGCCACATAAAATCGGGCAAATGAAGTCACTATCTAAAACTTTCGTAACAGATTAAAGAAGCATGAAGCTTAAATATACTTCATTTGACTTTGCATTTGCAATTCCCATGAAGGGCTGCTAAAAGGGTTAATTATGTAATGACACCCCCAGAAACCACCAATCCATCAAATAATATAAACCTTTACTTATAGTAAATAAGTAAGAATTTCACATTATGATAACGAATACTAATAAGCTGAGAAAAGATTTCAATCTGCATAACCCGCCAAAGATTTGATGATCAAATTTACCCACCCAGAAACAATTGGATAGCAATTATGAAATGATTAATGCCACAAAAAAAGGGCAATCTTAGAACCTAAAATCAATACCTCATAAACCAACAAAATCAAATGAAACCCAAATCATTAAAATCACAAATCAATACAATACTCATGAAATGACTAATAAATAGATCAGCTAAAAGCATCAAGACCCATCACCCAAAGACCTTCAAAAGATTCAACTGTGTGCCCGAAAAACAAAAGCTAATGATATCATCAAAGTTCATTCACTAGCAAGTATAAACCACAAAAGAGAAAAAACAAAGAGAAAGAAAATAATTAAAAAGAAAATCAAGAGGTTTACTATTCCCCTCAAAATAAGAAGAACCCATAGCTGTTGTTGAATAACTAAACCACTTTCACCACCACATTACCACCAAAGCCCAAACTTTTCTATACCTGAAACAGACAGATCAGCTAAAAGGTGAATGAAAATATGTGTTTAAAAACAAAGAAAGCCTATGAGAGAGAAATGTGATAAATTTTTTGTGAACTCAAGATTATGTGAAGTCCCAACATAGAAATGTGATAAATTTTTTGTTTGAGCACTCTATCTAAACACTATGTTCAGATTATCGGATCTTTTGTTCAACATGCTTTTTGATTATTTTGTTTAAATTTTTTATTAGACATTGTGCTCGACCCAATTTATTAAGTCAATATGTTCAGTTGATAAATCAGGTCATTCTAACAGAGATAATCTGAGAGAACCTCACTGGTTTATTTAAATAATGCTGATCACACCTAAATATGGCACTATCCCACAAATCCACAATGCTTTGTCATCTCTTCATTGATCACTCACATTAATCAATTTAGAAAACATTACGTAGAAACAATATCTACAAAGAGAGTACTGTATTGAATAAGAAAAATATTTCAAACACCTAATTTATCACTCTTAAAAATTATCTCTAATGATATGTTTGACAAGTGTCAAATTTTAAACATTCCATCATGTGGAATCTAACCTCAATATCATATCATTAGAGGTAATAAACTATGGGGATGTCGCATTATTGATTAAATAATAAAGAGAGTTTTGTATTAAATAATAATGCTACATATCTACAAAAATTAAAAATGCATGAAGTATTGTCAACACAACATTCTCAATATATTAAAAAAAGAAAGTATATACTATTTTCCAATAATAAAATTAAGGAATAAAAATGAAAAAAAAAAAAAACTTTGCTTAGGGAGATGGTAACCATCCAAGTTGAGTTGAGTTGGGGATGCCTTTTAACAAAGAGAGGGAAACAAAACGATAAAAGACAGCTTATCTCCACATGCACTATCCTTTGTTTAATCTTATTTAAGCACTATAACAAGTTTTCTTGTAAATTAAAAGTTGATGTACTCAGTAACATCAAATACAAGCTCGGATAAATTTTTTTAAATTGCTTCATTTTAAATCGGATAAAATGTTTACATTTATTTGTTAGTGAATAACTCAAGTTTACAAAAAAAAAAATTCGGTCCAATATTGTTGGGTATTTTTTGAGGGGCAGTAAAAATGAGGTATCAACATGTATTATGCATTAAAAACTGGATATGGTTTTACCTATGTTTACATGAACGTCGTCATCAATTTTGAGATAGAAATCTGCATCCCACAAAGCAACAGCGGTAGCAAAATATATCTTTGTTTTCGCTGACAATTCATTGTAGCCCTCTACATGTTTCTGCCCAAAGAACATAAACAAAGTCAAGTGCGTGCCTAACAAACACGCTTTTATTTAGTCTTTAACATTCATGCTACTCAAAACAGTTATTGGCAATGGCAATAGAGGAAGTAAGAAAAAAGAACGCAACATCACCAGCCCTTGTAATGTACTCGTGGCACACCATGACTGCCACCAAGTGAGCTGAGAAAATAGCAGAAGCAGCAAAGCATTAGCCAAGAATTTTAGGGGGGGGGGGGGGGGGGGCGGGGGCGGGGAAATCCTAAGGTGAGTGTGCAATATAACCAAAAAAGACTCACTTGTAAACTAGCCACTCATAGGGCGGTCCATAATTACATCCCTTACTGCTTCTATGCTCAAATTTAAAGGCTACCTAAAAGTTTCAATAGATCACGTAACATGTTAAGAAGAATAAACATAGAATCAATCTCTGCATGATGTTGTTCCACTATCTATAAAAAAATATCTTACCTCTATAGCACCTGGGCCAGTTCTTTCATTTGGATTTAAAGCATTAATGCGGCGACCAATATATACCTGTCCAAAACCTCCTTTTCCAAGTTTCTTATCAATTCTGTATGGTGGGGAACCACCAACCTGAACCTGTTATAAAAGCAAAGAAGAATATAAATAGAAGCATTCAACCATACATTGTGGCACTCCTAGCCTCCAATGCAAGATCACAAGTACCAGGTACCATATCCTCATTGGAAATCATATTTTTTCTTCACTATAATCTTGCTTGCTTGTTTTGGAAGCTTAGTAAAATATAAACATCAAATTCTTTTGTGTTCTACAATACAAATGTACAAATGTAACCATGGTTATCTAAGAGAGATAATTTTAAGTGAAACCATGCTTATTAACAATCTCCTTTTTAACAGACAGAAAGAATTCTACATTTGTACTGAACAAACTAAAGTACAATAGTTTAATTACAATCTATCAAGCATATGTCTTGAAACCATGCTTATCAACAATCTCATTTTTAACAAGAAAAAAAAAGCATTCTACATTATATTGAACTAAATGAAGTACAGTTTGATTAGAATCTATTCAGCACATATCTTGCTTTCAAATTTCAATAGCGAAAACTATCTTTAGCTTTTAAGAGCAAGTAAAGTGGTTCTATGCTACTTGCTACATTTGTTTTATTCTTTCCAAGTAGCATCTCTCCAAGCTAAATAAACAATAACAAGGAGCTCCATCAAAGTAAAAAATGAGAAATCCCCACATTCAAAATAACAAACATCTTCAGCTTCTCTTCCAACTCCAAAATAACATTTAAAGAAAATACTTTGCAAAATTTTTAAACCCTTCAATCATAACATTTTAGTTAATTAAAACTCAAAAACCCAAAATTTCATTCAACTAAAACAGTTCAACTCAACTCCACAACCCTTAATCCCAATTACTTGGGAACCTAAATAAAAACAGTTTAACAGATTCAATAATAAAGTTAAATTTTTTATTTTTTAAATTTAATTTGAAGCTCAAACAAGATGTAAACATATATCCCACAGACATTTCTTCTCTTCAGCCCAGTCTTCTCCACAACCAAACACAAAACCAAAATATTAAAAACACAACCATATCTAAAAACAGAAAAATGAGCCTGCAACAGTGTGTGTGCATATATATATATATATATATAGAGAGAGAGAGAGGAAATTTACCCTCTCAGGGAGTGGAGCAGTGCTTCCTTCATCTTCAGCAGGCAAGCCCTTATCGCCGCTCCGGCCACCACTATCATACTCATCCATCTTCTTCTTCTCCCCAACCCCCAAAACCCTAGCTGCTGCTTCTTCTTCACCTTCAAACGACGTCGTCCTCCGGCTATTAACCTTCACAACATTCTCATCATCATCATCATCATCATCATCTACCAAAACCAACTCCTTCTCCTCCTTCCTCTGCTTCTGTCCAGTTCGCCCCTGCCGATTCCGTACGGTTCTCCCCCTCCTCTTATTGTTCCTTCCTCTGCTTCTTCGCGTTGTTCTTCGATCGCAGCAATCGGTTGGTTCTTCTTCTTCGAAGGTCGGCCTCTGCGCACTCCGCTACGCAGTTGAGGCATATCTGTCGATCATCCATCAATAATTTGATTATCCCACACTAACCCTCGTGAACCTTCCAGAATTCCACCGACGATAATCGATTTTCGATCGGTTTAGAAGAGGTGAGCAAGGGCAAATTGGGGATCAGATATATATATACACACGCAGAGTGATATATATATTAGGGTTTGAATTGTGAAATTTTCAGAGATCTGTGGATGGAAATGAAAAATAATGGCGTCAAAATATATTCAGATAGACCGAAAGATATAAGAAATTAGACCGCACCAGGAACACCGGCGAATCGGAGAGTCTCTTCAATCATGTGAATCTGAGCGGACCGATGTTCTTGAAGCTGAAAGCTTCGAGCCTGCTATTAATGGCTGCGGTGGTCCCTGAGCAGCTCCTTCGCCATTGGAATGAGAGCAACAGAGGGAAAGCCAACGGAGTGAGAAACAAAAGAGTGAGGCTCCTTAACCCCGTCGCTCGACGCCATCGTCTGCCGTGCTCACAGTCGCGAGAGAGAGAGATGGGGATTTTTGGTTCAAAAATTAGGGATTTGAGATTTGGGGATTTTTGGTTGAGGGGGGAAAAACGAGCGGGAATTAGATGTCGTGTTTTTTTTTTTTTTTCGCCACATCAAGCATAACTGGCTCAAATGAAAATTCAAGGTACGCTTTGATAACATTTATATTTTTAATTTATGTTTACAAAATTTTATAAATTAATTTTTATTTATTTTTTAAAAAAAATATAAATTACAAATGCGTTTGAACAAAATATTTTAAAAAAATTAAAATTATAAACTAAAAAATATATTTATCCAAGTCTAAAATATTTATATTTATTTATTTTTATTATTTATGACAATGAGATCATGCACATTTTAATTGAAAAAATTTTATTTGAAAAAAATATTTAAAAAAATATTTGAAAAAATAATTAATTAAAAAAAATTGTTAGTCAAATTTTTAGATTTTTGTTTAAAAAGCAACGTAAACTCATTTTTTTGAGAGAGATAAGTGAAAGAGAGGGAAAAGATAGATGAGCGAGAGAGACTGAGAGAAAGATCCATTTCATTTTTTGACTTTTTTCTTTTTCAACAACAATGGGCTCAGAGAAAAATATGAGTGTGAATGAGAGAAATGAACGATTGAGAGAGAAGAGAGATGAGGGAGAGAGAGAAATAAAAATAAAAATAAAAAAGAGAAACAAGATGAGCGAGAGAGAGAGAAAGACAGTAAAAAGAGATGAACAAGAGATATAGAGAGAGAATGAGAGAGAAGAAAGATAAGCAAGAGAGATGAGAGAGCCAGAGAGAATAGTGATGAGTGAGAGAGATAGAGAGACACGCACACACAGAGAAAAAAAGAAGAGAGAAACAAGATGAGCGAGAGATAGACAAAAAGAGAGAGAGAGAGAGAGAAACAGCAAAAAGAGATGAACAAGAGATATAGAGAGAGACATAGAAAGAGAAAGAAAGAGAGAGAAGAAAAATGAGCTAGAGAGATATGGAGCAGAGGGAGATGAGAGAGCCAGGAAGAAGAGTAATGAGTGAGAGAGAGAGAGAGGCCCATTTCATTTTTTGACTTTTTTCTCTTTCGACAAGTGATTCAAAGAAATGAGAGATGAACGATTGAAAGAAGAGAGAGAGAGAGAAAAAAAAAAAAGAGATCGATGATCGAGAGGGAGATCGATAAATCGATAAGAGGGGATGGAGAGAGTGAGCAACGCGAGCACAGTATGGGATAGAGAGAGAGAGAGAGAGAAAGAGAAAGACACAGATAGAAAGACAAAGAGTGATGAGTAGGGGTAATGGAAAAAAAATTATTTTTTATTTTTTTTAGTTACTAAGGTTGAAAATTTATTTATTTCATATTTATTTTAATGATTTTTTTTTTTTTTTTTGTAGAAGTAAGGGTAATATTTTAATGAAAAATATTTTCCATTAAAAATAAAGTTAATTTTTTTTTGTCAATGAAAAATATTTTTCTACGGCCCCTTTTTTTTTTTGGTTACTAAAATGAGAGTGGCAAAGAAGAAGGAGTGGCAGTAGTGGTGAATGTGGTGGACAAGGGGTGGTGGTGATGGCGAAGGAGATTAGTGGTGAAGTTGTAGTAGTGGTAGAGGAGATGGAGTGGCGGTGGTGGATGAGAGGTAATGGTAGTAGTAGTTGCAGTAGTGGTAGTGGTGGTAGTGGAGTGGTGGCGATGGTGGATAAGAGGTAATGGTAGTAGTAGTGGCAGTAGTGGTGGTGGTCATAGTTCCACCCATTGATTTAAGTATGATGTTTATTTTGAGCTTTCAAATCATAATTCTACATCCATTTTTCAAAACTCAATTCAAAATATAATCATTACTTTTCAAAACTCATAACCAAACACATAATTCAAAACTCTTTTCAGAACTTAATTAAAAATATATATATAATCACATTTAATTAAAAAGTGTGGTTAATATATATATATATATAATCACACTTAATTAAAAAGTGACATAAAAAATAAATATGATCACACTCAATTAAATTAAGTATAATTAAAATATCAATCTAATTTTTTTTATCACACTTCTAATAAAAGTGAGATATTTTCATTTATCAAAGTGTGATCTTTAACTGTTTTTATAGTAGTGATATAATCACACTTTAATTAGAAGGTGTGATTAAAAAATATATAAATAATCACACTTTAATTAGAATGTGTGATTAAAAAATATATATATATATCACACTTACTTAAAAAGTGTGATTAAAAAGTAGTAGTGTATATATAATCACACTTTAATTAAAAGGTGTGATTAAAAAATATATAAGTAATCACACTTTAATTAGAATGTGATTAAAAAATATATATATATAATCACACTTACTTAAAAAGTGTGATTAAAAGTAGTAGTGTATATATAATCACACTTTAATTAAAAGGTGTGATTAAAAATATATAAATAATCACACTTTAATTAGAATGTGATTAAAAAATATATATAATCACACTTACTTAAAAAGTGTGATTAAAAGTAGTAGAGTATATATAATCACACTTTAATTTAAAGGTGTGATTAAAAAATATATAAACAATCACACTTTAATTAGAATGTGTGATTAAAAATATATATATATAATCACACTTACTTAAAAAGTGTGATTAAAAGTAGTAGTGTATATATAATCACACTTTAATTAAAAGGTGTGATTAAAAATATATAAATAATCACACTTTAATTAGAATGTGTGATTAAAAAATATATATAATCACACTTACTTAAAAAGTGTGATTAAAAGTAGTAGAGTATATATAATCACACTTTAATTAAAAGGTGTGATTAAAAAATATATAAACAATCACACTTTAATTAGAATGTGTGATTAAAAATATATATATAATCACACTTGTTTAAAAAGTGTGATTAAAAAGTAGTAGTGTATATATAATCACACTTTAATTAGAAGGTGTGATTAAAAAATATATAATAATCACACTTAATTGAAAAGTGACATAAAAAATAAATATTATCACACTCAATCAAATTAAGTGTGATTAAAATATCAATCTAATTTTTTTTGTCACACTTCCAATAAAAGTGAGATCTTTTTTTTGTCAAAGTGTGATCTTTAACTATTTTTGTAGTAGTGGCATTTGGTAACACTTACATTTCAGTTTTCAGTTATATTTACAAAAATTTAAAAAACTCAAATAAAACTGGTTTGATAAATTTTTTATTTATAAATCAGTGGTCTCAGTTTATAAATTTGGCTAAAAAATGTAAACTCAAAAAAGAGTTTACATTTTGAGTTTTGAGTTATTTTTTTTTTTACCACCCACACTAGCCACCACCCGCCATCATTTTCCACCACCGTCTTCCGCTACCACCACCCACCCCCCGCCATCGCCACCACCACCGACCACGACCACCCACCTGCCACCGCCCGCTACCACCACCACCGCCACCACCACTTACCACCCACCGGCCACCACCATCCACCACCCGTCACCACCAGCCACCAGCCGTCACCAGCCACCACCAGCCACCTGCCACCACCACCTACCACCCCACCACCACCACCATCACCCACCCACCCACCACCACCACCACTCACCACCACTACCACCACTCGCCACAACCCGCCACAGTCACCCACCCACCCACCCACCCATCCACCACTACCACCACCCGCCACCTACCTGCCACCACCACCCACCTGCCACCACCATCCACCCATCTGTCATCACTTTCCACCACCGTCTTCCACCGCCACAACCCGCCACTTGCCACCACTTTCCACCACCGTCTTCCGCCACCATCACCTACCACCTGCCACCATTTTCCACCACCGTCTTCCGCCACCACCATACGCCATCATTTTCCACCACGGTCTTACGCCGCCACCACTCGTCACCACCCACCACCCGCCACCACTTGTTATTTCTCACTCTTTTTTATATTTTTAAAATTTTTTAAACATTTTTGTCTAAACTAAACGCATTTGTAGTTTTTGTTTTTCTAAAAATAAACAAAAATCAGTTTATAAAATTTTTGTAAATATAAACTGAAAACGTAAACGTTACCAAACAGGTTTTTAATAAGTGAGAGAGTTACAAATTGATAATAGTAGCGCTTTAAAAATTTAAAAAAAAAAGAATAAAATCTCAATTAAATGACACATTATTAACAAAAAGAAAGAAATAAATAAAAATAGAAATTGGAACAAAAAAATTTAAAGATAAAATAATAATATCCGTTTACATAAATTCACTTTCTCACAAATGCAAAAACTCATGCAAGTACACATTTCAAATGTAAAGTAAATATTTAAAAAAATTTGGCACCGAAAAGAGATAAAAAATGACTCAATGTTGATTCCTCCCCCCCCAACCCAAAACCGAAAAGAGATAAAAAAAATGACTCAATGTTCATGGTTATATTTGCAGGAACTTGTTTTTATATTGAAAAGATTATACTTAGACAAAAGATATATACGGAATTCTATCCTATTTAAATTTGTATGGATAATTAATTGATGATTTTAAAAGATAAAATATTAAGTTCAACTTGAAGATAAACTTTAAAAAGATTAAGCTGAAATATATGAGAATTCTATAACATACTAACAAAAAAATATATATATATCGTTAAAAATATTATCATCTTTTTGGGATATTTATATCCCAATCTTAATCTTTTTTATTTAAATATTTTGTTATCTTTTATTTAAATTTTCATTTTGCAGTTCAAATCTAAATAGTTATATTTTTATTTTTGTATATTTTTTCATCTCTATTTTTTTTTTTTGTTATTCATACATAAATAGTTATCTTTTATTTAAATTTTTTTTTGACTCGTAATGATTTTTATTTGAATATTAATCTTTTATTTGAAGTTTTATCAATTCAAAATATGGAATTGTATTGAACTTAAACTTTATATGGATAATTAATTGATGACTTTAAAAGGTAAAATAATAAGTTCAACTTGATGATAAAATTTAAAAAGATTAAGCTGAAATTTATGGAAATTCTACAACAAACTCACAGAATGTAAATATAGATCATTAAAAAATTTATTATCTTTCTGGGATTTATATCTCAATCTTAATATTTTTTTATTTAAATTTTTTAATCTTTTATTTACATTTTTGTTTATGGAATTTTATTATATTTAAAATTTATATGGATAATTAATTAATGATTTTAAAAGATAAAATATTAAGTTATACTTGAAGATAAACTTTAAAATGATTTAGCCAAAATATATGGGAATTCTACAACAAACTCACATAAGGTAAATATAGATCGTTAAAAAATGTATCACGTTTTTGAAATTTATATCTCAATCTTAATCTTTTTTATTTAAATATTTTTTTTATCTTTTATATGAATTTTTATTTTTCAGTTCAAATCTAAATAGTTATATAATATATATATATATTTATATTTTTATCTCTATTTCTTTTGTTCATGTATAAATAATTATCTTTTTATTTTAAAAATTATATGACTCATAATGTTTTTTATTTAAATATTTTTTAATTGTTCATATATAAATAGTTAACTTTTTATTTTTAAAATTAATTGACTCGTAATATTTTTTATTTAGTTATTTTTTAATCTTTTATTTGACTCTTTATATTATTTTGTGGTTGAAATTTGAATAGTTATCTTTTTATTTTATTTTATTTTTATATTTTTATCTCTACCTCTTTGTTGGTCATATCTAAATATTTATCATTTTATTTAAATATATATAATCCTTTTAGCTTTTGAGATTTAGATAATTGACAAATGATTAAAAATTACAAAAAGTGGGAGGGGAGACTTAAGAGATGACACGTAAAAGAGATAATCCATAAGAGTTTAGTATTAAGAGTTTGGAGAATTCTCATACTTCGCTACATTTGCTTATATATAGTAGATAGTATATAGTATATATATATATATAAACGTGGCCTTAATAATATGAAATGAATCATGTGAAGGAGAGATTCACACTCCTCTCTTTATTCTCTCTTCTACCTCATTAAAAGTCAAAATGGGAGCATTTAGCGAGACTTTTCAAGTCTTTTCGTTTCAAAAAAGTTATGAGTGCCGAAAAATGTTAGAAAGACCTAATTTATTATTTTTAGAAATCACTTCTAATGATGTGTCTTACAAATGTTGAATTTTGATTGTCAAATATTTCATCTTGTAGAGTCTAATCTCAATACGACATCATTAAGGATCATTTAGGGGTGATAAATTAGAAGGATATAAGGAATTGACTCTCACCAACTTTGATGAAGTCTTGTCATGTTTGGTTTGAATTTTTAAAATTATTTTTTATTTTTTTTAAAAGTAAAAATTAATTTAATAAAAATAAATATCAAAAAAATATGGGATTTTTAGTTTATAGTCCATAATATTAACATTTTATAAGATAAATGACGTACAACATTTTTGTAGTAGTTGGGATTACTCAACATTTTCACAGAGAAATTTCAACACAGAACGGAGAAATTTCAGCTCTTCAAAGAGAAATTTTACAAAGAAATTTCAACTCATCATAGAGAAAAATTTATCTAATAATATTATTGAAGGATCTTAACTAATAATAAAAAACATATTGGATCTCTCCTACTACCAAATGTTGGAGAGTGATGTTCGCTAATTTCCCCAAAAATGTTTTAAAACTTTTAAAAATTATTTCTATCTTTTCAAAAGATAAAATTATATAAAAATAATAAATATTTTTTTATTTCTTTCTTCAATTTAATGTAATTTTAATGTAATAACTTTTTCTTCAATTTTAATAATTGTCTATCTTCGCTAATTTGTTTCAAAAGATAAAATAATATAAAAATAATATTTTTTTTAATGTAATTTTATTTTAAAACAAATTTTTAAAACCAAATCAACCAGAGTGTTTCGAAGATGTTACGATTGCCTCCACGTTTAGCTTCAGAAATGCCTTTTTATTATTCTTTTTTCACCAACTTTGATGGACAAATATTATTATTATTTTCAACCCTTTATTTATGTGATATATATATATATATATATTTTTATAATTTATAATTTCCTATGTTCTCCCCATTTTTTTTAACAAACTACCCATAATAGGTCATTTGATATTTCGAAAGTCCTTCCCTTTAGAAAAAGTTAGGAGGCAGCTTCTAAAATGCCTTTCCAAATGACTTGTCTTTTCAAATGATTTTTCTTAATTTAGCACTTAAAATTAAATATATTAAGTAAAAATTAATTAAATCAATTTGATAATCATAATTAATATCACTTAAAATTTAAGCGATTCTTAAAATGTAAGATAAAAAAAAAAAAAATTAAGTGATATGAAACTTATTTAATTTTGACTGAATTTATAAATACAAAACATAACTATCAACATATACTATAAGGTTTTGGTTATTTTTGTTGGAAAGGATTAGAGAGGGATTGGACTGAGGGCCTCTTTGTTTTAGGTGATAGATGAAGGGATTGGATTACGATAGATGTGAGACCCACTATAATTGTGTTTGTTTGCAAAATAGGAAAGGAGATTCATAGTCCCGGAGGACTATGATAGGCCTTAGAGGAAGGAATTAGTAAAGGCGTCCAAGGATTGGCTTTCAAAACTAGTGAGTGGATTAGTTTGGAAAAAGACTATTTTGCCATGTTGTGTGTTGTGTATTAGTGTGTGTGCGTGTGTGTGTGTTTTTTTTTTGGTATTATGTCATTATATATATATATATATATATGAAAATAATATAGCACAAAAAAATATTTATAAAATATAACTTTTAATATTAAAATATATCAAAAACACTAAAAGGTATTTATGATAATTCATATAGTAATCATGTCACTAAAGTATATTACAAACAAACACAATTTTTCTTAATTTTCTCAGTAATAATCCTCACACTAATAGCCCCTTTATTAACCGTTCCCCGATTAACAATCTCACACAACTTAACTGTGAAAACAAACAGACTTTAAGGGACATGTAATGCACGTGGTTTAGATTTTATCTACCAAGTCCCTCTAATCTCGCGTTTGCTTGGCCGAATCGCTAGCCTAGATCAAACTGTTAATCTTTGATTATAAAAGTCCATCAATTCTACCCTTGCGACAATTATTCCTCCTCCCGATTATCTTTTCCCCACGGTAAAAAAATAATTTTTCTTAACTTATGCCATTTTTATTGTGTATAATCTTATCTAACAATTTCACAGTATTAAAACAAAAATATGTGAAACCTAATGGTAATATGTGAAACCTAATAGTTTTACTTATTCGCATATTTCTTAATCCTATCTCCAAAACAAACATGCTCTTTAGACAGGACATTATCCTAAGATGTCATCCTAAGATTATTCCAGATATTAAACAATAGCATTGATATGAGAACAAAATTGGGTAAACCATCCATAGTCCTATTAAAAATAAGTCTTAGTAAAATCGTTACTAAAAATAATTTTTTGTGATGATTTTTTTAAAATTGATAATTAGTGATTTTTTTTGTTACAATTTTTATAAATTGTCGTTAAAACTTACAATTAGTGATTTTTTTTGTGACAAATTTTTCAAACTATCGCTGAAAGTTAAAAATTAATGGCTTTTTTTTGTGACGATTTTTTTAAATTGTCGCTAAAACTTCTAATTAGTGACATTGTTGTGATAAAATTTTCAAACTGCCGCTGAACAATTAGTGAAACTTTTTAATAGTGTTTGATAAAAAAAATATCATTAATTATCATAAAACTTATTGAATAATAAACCCATCTACTAGGACCTACACACATGTTGCCCCCAAAAAAATTGATTGTTATGCATCCCTAATGCTTCCACATCCCAAGTTCTTATGGAAATCTTTCCTTATGCATCAGAGCATGCTTAACATCTGCTCCTATAAACAACATTTAAAAAAAATTAGCAATTTATTATTTGAATCACAGTTTTGTTCAACAGAGTTTATATGATATTTGTCAGTTTGCCGAATTGAATTGAGTAAGAAAATAAAATCAGAAACATTGCCCAACTGTTGGACTACCATTGTCCTCAAAAGTCAAAACTAGTTTTGGGCAGTTATTAAGAGCAGGATGACCACTCACAAATGGTTTGTTCTTTCAGTTTTGATTTCTTTTTTAAAATAATTTTCTTATTATGAAAAGAAAAATGCTTGGGAGCACTAATTAGTGCTCCCACTAATTAGGTGGCAGTGGGTCCCGCCAGAAATGATGTGATGTTTTGGTCTTGGAGTTGTATTTTTTTTTTTTTTCTATTTTTTTAATGCATTAGTGCTATTAGTGGTGATATTTTTAGTGGGATGAATCATTGTTGTTATGAAAATGTTGTAATATACAAACAAAATTTACATACAAAAAATTTATTCCGAAAAATATGTGAGTGGTTTTATTATTATTATTATTATTATTATTATTATTATTATTATTATTATTCCAAATGACGCGTCTTTTATTTTGAAATTATGGAGTCATAATTAACCATATCATTCTATGTCAAAAAAAGTATACATATTTCTTTTGGAAAAATTATTAAAGATTCCTAGAGTATCAATGTAACATTATTTACGTGGTACTCTCAAGTAATAAGAAACCACAAATCACACTAACAACATTGTCTTTCGATTATGGATTTAAAAAAGAATTTGAAAAGGGAAAGTAAAAGGCGATGGAAATATCAATTTATAATTGATTCACATTTCACTCGCCTTTTTGTTTCCTTTTCCAAGCCTATGATCCAAACACATCATAGGTAGGTCATCATTTGTCTACAAGTAGCTAACAAATATAGGAACATATTCTACCCATAAACAATATAGGAACATATTCTACCCATAAAATTTTTAACTATATATGACTGATTTTGGAGTATTACATAAGTAAAGTCTCATGGTGCTCCATAAATATTGAATAATTACTCATTGTATTTGTAACATTACTGACATTCAAGAGTTGGAAAGCAAGCTAAAATTAATGATATAGACAGTTAATAAAGGAGGAATTTTATTTACATAAAACATTTGAAACCAAGTCTGAGCATCCACAAAAACAACAGTTACATGTGATGATGGAGAGAATTTAAAAAAAAAAAAAAATGAAAAGAAAAGAAAAAGAGATGCAACACATTGCAAGTACATAACAATCATAACTACCCATCTATCACTTATTGCAAGATACTAGGGAACATAGTGATTGTATGAAGGTGAGTCCAAGGAGAATAGCAGCCACAGTAATAGATAAGACCCGCCAGGGAGTATTGCAATAGTCCTGCCTCAAGGTTGCCTTCCACTTGTAGAAGGTTGCCTTCCACTTGTAGAAGGTTGCCTTCCGCTTGTTGCTAGACCTTTCGCAGTAGTCGTTTAAGTCTTTATGAAGTTTAGTAAAATAATATTTATTACTGATGGTAACTTCTTTGCTAAGCCCGTTAAAGAGATTTGACACATCATTGTTGTCACCTAACCAGTTCTCAATAATTTTGGCTTGCACAAGTAAGTCGACATCTTTGTAAGTGTTGATGAGGTAATCCATAATCATGGTATAATCACCAAAAAACTCAACATGACAATGACATTCCTCGTAGGCAATAATGTTCCGTAGCAAACTTTCTGTCGCATCAACTATTCGTGTATGTGGGATTTCCAAAATGTTGCCGCTGAATTTTATGTCAAATAAGTTTTTGCTTGAACTTACCTTAAACTTCACTCCAGCCTCATGAAGCTCTGTTGCACTTGGTATTTTAAGCTCTGTTGCACTTGGTATGTTAAATTCCGTTTCAGTCTGTTGCAAACTTGGCCTTCGTATGAAACATCTTATGAAAGCAATGAACTGTTTTACTTTTGAAGGATTTTTCTCCTCTGGAGGCTGCGAACTTTGCCTTGGTATGAAACATCTTAGAAAAGCAATGGACTGTTTTAGTTTTGATGGATTTTTCTCCTCTGGAGGCTGCGAACTTTGCTTTGGAATGAGACAAATTCTCAGAAAATCAAGGATATGTTTTATTTCTGAAGGGTTAATATGCTCTGGAACTGGAAGTTCTTTTATTTCCAGGTAAGACCTAAACCAATTAAGGGTGAGCCAAATGAAGGGGTTGAGTAAGGTTTCATTTCGGCTAAATTGAAAGGCCACCTGTATGTTGGTCATTTCGAAAAGATCTTGGAGAACAAAAAACGGAATTTGATTTTCAAAAAACGGAGCCAAAAGGCCACTCTTGTCAGAACAGATTTGTTGAGACCCAATGATATCCTCCAAAGTCTTTGATCCTTTGTTCCAAAGACCAATGGTAACCATGGCACACTTTAGCTCTTCCTCTTTCTTGATCATTAGTTCTTCCAAAGCAACTCGTGACATCTCGAGAGATTCAATCTTTTCTTCATACATGGCATGGGTTTCCTATAGCTCATTCCTCTCTGTCTCACAAGTCAACAGTTTTGCACAAAGAACTTGTCGATCATCAGCTATCTTGATGGCATCAATCCTGGCCTCGGAAATCTCCTCCTTAAGTTTGACATTCTCACATTCACATGTTTTGAGTTTCTTTGTGAGTTTGTCATTCAATTTGAATAAGTTAAGAGACTCCTTATACAACTTTTCATAAGCTTGCTCAAGCTCTTCATGATCACTCTCCGAGGATTCATCATCAGTGGTATTCTCAACCGACCTCTTCAAAGACTCTGTTCGTCCTTCGGTTTCGGAAGCCGCCATGAAAGCAAGGAATTGCTTATGTCCCTCTTCGCCTTGATTTTCGTTGTCACTTTCATCTCCATTAGATTCTGATTCATCATCCCAAGTGATGGCGAGGGCTTTTTTCTTCCTCAAACGAGTGGGGCATTCTAAAGCAAAGTGGCCAAATCCTTGGCATTCATAGCATTGGACGCTTTCAGAGTTCCCTTGTATCTTTCCTTTCTCCTTCTTGGCTATAGAATTAATTTTGACTTTATCTTTGCCTTTAGATTTATGAGAATGAGTAGATTCCAAAAGATTAGGATTTTTATTCAAAAAAGATTTTTTAAATTGTTTAACAAAAGCAGCCATAATCTTGGAATCTATCTCATAGTCCTCATCAGAATCCTCTACCACTTTATGAGCACTACTAAAAGCAACATCTTTTTGTTTCTTTTTGAAATTTCAATGTGCCTCATAAGTTTGGAGATTTCCAACCAACTGATCTAGCTTGAGGTTGTCAACATCTTGAGCCTCCTCAATGGCCGTAACTTTTGGTTGGAACCGATCGGGCAAGGATCTCAAATTTTTTTCCCACAACTTTGGATTCTGGTATTTTTTTCACCTAAATTGAAGCTGGAATTAACAATGTCACTCAACTTCGCATAAAATTCATCAAAGGTCTCACTATCTTTCATTGAAAGGTTTTCGAAACTGGATGTGAGCCTTTGAAGTTTTGAGCGTTTAACAGAAGGAGTGCCCTCATGAATAGTTTGTAAAATATCCCAAGTCTCTTTTGCGACTTCACAATTACAGATACGACTAAACTCTTCAGGTGTGCCAGCGCAAAAGAAAGAATTGATAGCTTTACTATTCCAGCTACTATTTTGGTAATCAGTTATGTCCCACTTATCAATTGGTTTGGGGAAAGTTACTCCATCAACAGTAATTGTTGGTTCAGTTCACCTATTCATGACGGATTGCCAAACTTTTTCATCAATAAATTTTAAAAAAGATCTCATTCGAGCTTTCCAAAAAGAATAATTGGATCCGTCAAGTAGGGGTGGTCGAACCATAGAATTTCCCTCACGAATTGAATCAATTATCACAAATCAAACAAGATCTCGTTCTAAAAGAATTTTTTTTTTAAAAAAAATAGAACGACCCGCTCTGATACTAATTGAAAAATCTAGAAACCTCCTAGATGTTGATTTGTGATTATGTATCAATAAAAAGCAGTAAAAAACAATCCCAATCAAACAATCAAGAGAAAGAGACACAACGATTTTATGTGGAAAAATCACAATTGGACACCTCCAATTGTGATCAAAAAACCACGGGCAACAATCACAAGAACAATCCACTAAGAAGATTTAAAGGAATTACACAGGTATACTCTCAATTATCTAGCGAATCCACAACGCCTAATTGAACCAACCTCTATGTGCCTCTTCCAATCCTATCTTCACCACGGAATTGTCTTTCTGATGAGCCACTCCGGATTCCACCAAAGCTTCAGGCTCGAATTCTTCAGAATCCACAACTGAAGAATAACTCTCTCTTTTGTGTATAACAAACAAATCTTTGATGTACTCTCTTTAAACATGAGTTGAATACTCAATAAAACATCAAAGAAAATAACAAAATATCCCCAGATATAAACCTATAAGAACCAAAAAGAAGATCTGGAGGAATTCAATCAATGAGTAGTCTAGTTTTGGGAGAAAACCAACTACTTATAGAAAATCCAAAGCAATCCTAGTTGGGAAAGAAAACCAACTTCTTGTTTGTAGAAAACCAACTTCTTGCAGAACTCCAAAGTAATCCCACTTCTTATAGAAACCCAAAATAAACCTTCTTTCAGAAGAAAACCAACTCCATAATGAATCTGAAAATCTGGGATCGCGCGGTCCGCTCGAGCGTGGGACTTCCCGCTCGAGCGGAGACTTCATATTTTGTGATTTCATGTAGGCTCCCTGCTCGAGCGTCCGTTTCCCCGATCGAGCGGAGAATCACACCTTCTAGTATTTTTTTAGGCAAAACAGATACTGTGAGCTTGCAAACCTCGCTCGAGCGCCCATTTCCCCGCTCGAACGGGAAGGCCAAAATTGGAAAATCTTGAAAAGTATAACATGAACGGACAGGCAACTTTGAATGCATTTTTGCATTTTGCTTCGGGCCGCGAGATGACCGGGCAGCTCGACCCGCGTCATAATCAGCGAAGTGGCAATCTTGAAAACATTAACATCACAAAACTGATCTGCAAGGCTCGATTCGGGTTGGATTCGCATCTAAAAAACTCATAGCCTCACTGAAATAAAAATGCGAAAACAAATACAACTGACAGAAGTTTTGTCAAACGGGATTGCCAAGAATAAAAACCTAACAAGTAGGGGTGTAATTTTGGCCCGACCCGGTCCATATCGGACCTTGCGGGCTCCTGCCAAAAATTAGGTTGGGCCGGGCCACGGGCTAGAAAACTAGGCCAAAGCTCAGGCCCAGGGGTATTCGGACTTTGGACAGGTCAGTGGGTCGGGCCCCTGGGCCTTGGCCTGGGCTCGGGCTTTGAGCAGACCTAAACAATTTTTTTTAATTTTTCCACCAAAATTTTATTATTTTCCATTAAAAATAACACTAGGCCTCGACGGGCCGGGCGGGCTGAGCCTTGGGCAGGACTTTTAGGCAAGCCTTGAGCGGGCCGATGGGTTGGGCCACATGCTGGGCCAATCGGGTCGGGCCCATGGGCCGGTCCGAGCTTCAAAACGATGGCCCAGACCCTGGCCTAAGGTCTCGAGCTGAGCTTGGGCCCGGGCCTAAACGAGCCTTAACGGGTCGGGCCCACCTTGGGCCGCCCGCGGGCCACTGGCCAAAATTATGCCCCTATACATAGGTGCAGCTATATGTTTGGTGTCTCTTGAGACAATAAAGCTGAGGCCATCTAAACCATTAATCAACCTTAAACCCAAAGGCCTTGTGTTCATCTCCAGTAAACAACAATTTACTTGCACAATTCTAGCTTGTTTTGACAACTTAGCTAAAAGTCATTTTTTTAGCTTTTATACTTTTTTAGGTCACATTTACTAAGTCAAAAGTTAGCTTTTAACCTACTTTTCAAAATAAGTCATCATTTCATTTTGTTTGAGAAATCTGATTTGATATGACCACATTGTGTTGCACAAACGGGAAAGAAGAGATTGGTGGTCCAAGAACAACATGAGGTTGATGTTGTGCTTGCAGATGATTGGGCTTTCTTCTCGGTGTCAACTTAGTTGGGATTGGGTTAGTTTGCTATGATACTTGCTGCTCTTCCCCTCCTTTATTTGATGTAATCTCATTTCATGTATGATTTTTTCATCAATAAAGGTTTTTTTTTTAAGACGTTAGATGGAGCACCAGTGGATGAGGTTGGATAAAAAATTCCCATCAAGTCGGATCACTATGAGGTAGAGTTACTTTAAACCCAATTATTGTAAGGTAAACCCTACATACATGTGCGTAGGTGCAATTATATGTTTTACATATACCTACAATTATTCTTGGTCACGACCCCAACTTACATTAAATTAAAACATAGCACATTTACGAACATATTTAACTACACGAGCTAGCAAACGACTCTTTGATTTTTATTTTATTTTATTTAAAGAAAAACATATATAAAGACTCAAAAACAAAAACAAAAACAAAATAAGAAAGAAATGGAGATACTATGAAGAAGCCCAATAAAATTAAATGGTAAATGATTTAGTTTATAACAATACCTAAAAGAACTTAGACCATATCTAGCTAATTGAAGAGGATAAATGTCTTTGATCTTTTCAAATTTTTCAAAAGAGCATTGCTATTTAAGTCTAAAAGTTAGACTTACTTTTCAAATCTAATGATGTGACAATGAATTAGAATATTTAAGATAATTTTCTCTCTCATAGTTTCTTTAATTATTAACAAATCATTTTTTTTACACATCATTGAATCTAAAAAATAAATTTAGAAAGTAAGCTTATATATCATTTTCCTTTTCGAAAACTAGATTTTAGTCCCTAAAGGTAACTTCACTACAAAAAGTTAAGGTTTTTTAGACCAAAATTTAGGGACAAAATTATTTTTTAGGGACCAAATATTTGAATTTTGCTTCAGACCTCCACTGGGGGTGCATCCCCAGTGAGGTGGTAGCCTTTGATTGGGCAAAAAACACACTGTGTTTTTTTTTTTTTTTTTTCCAGTTATCAGCCAGTGGGGGCGCGCCACCTCACTGGGGGTGCGACCCCCACTGGGGGTGTATAGCACGGTTCCAAATATTTTTGTTGCGAAAAATATCATTATTATATTTTTAGTAATGAAAATTGGATATTAGTGATGAATTATTATCTATTTGGGACCAAATTTTTTGTCTCAAAAAATAAACCATTTTGCGACTAAATTATTTTGTCCCTAAAAGTCTATTTATTAATGACATTTTCAAAAAAAAATCGCTAAAAAGCCTTATTTTTTACTTTTCGGACGACCTTTTAGCGACTATCCTTACGATTATCGAAATTGGTCCCAAAATGTCTTTTGCAACAAAATTTTTACTTTTAGAGACTAAAATATTTGGTCTTTAAAACTCGTATATGTTGTAGTGTTTCTTTTTTTCTTTCTTCTTCTCTTTGGACGTTGATCAAGACCATTGCCAAATTTGTAACCATATTCATTGTTTTTGTGGCAAATGAACATTTGTTGTTTTTTTTTAAATTTCTAAAGCACACTACTTTTAAGTGACCATATTTTGAAATAAATTTGGGTGACCACATTTTTATTGTGGTAGATGGAGATAGCTGAAAGGAGAATGTTATTTATTTATTTATTTCAAAGTAAATTACACTCACTTCCTCTGACATTTTAGAAAATTATAAATAGTATTTTTATTTTATCATATTTGTCTTTTAAAAAAATAAATATTATATTTTCAAATTCAATCTTGTCGTCTAATTTTTAGGAAACAAATGTAATAAAATAAAAATATTACAAGTATTTGATTGACCCAATCATAATATTATAGAGTACCATGTGACCGTACTCTGAGAATACCCAATAATCACCCTACATTGAGAATCCTAGAAAATAAACCATTCGAAATGGAACCCATTGTGAGCTCCACGGTCCCCTCAAATTTTCTCTAATTTATGTTTGAACTACTTTTTTGATCAGTAAAAGAAAATTTATTGACGTAAAATAAAGTACAAGGAGTACAAATAAATTACATCAATAAAAAGTGGGCAAGAAAATAGCATCAAAGCATTAGAAACATATATCAAGAAGTTGAGACATGTACCAAGCTTATCATGAACTATTCTAAAGCCAACCAATAACGAGCATTGAACTGAAAGCCACGCCAAGAGGAATTACAAAGCAAAAAGCCACTATCAGAAATCCCATATCAAATGGAATTTCAAACCAACTGCGATTCCAGAACATCCTGCAATGAACATACTAAACTCATACCAGAGCAACCTCCAAGTAAAATTTGACCCTCAATGAAAAGCAAAGAGCGCCAGGGCTCTGAAATTCCTTTATCAAAAAATCGAAGCAGCATCATTGCTTACGATACTTATCATGTGAATTCTTGGCTTGATAATTTGGTCCAACTCTGCAAAATTCTTCCTTTCCTTCGAAATCCATTCCCGAACTTTAAAACCATCGCTTCAACTCAATTTGGATAGGTTTGATAATCTCCTCAGAGTTGGGCATTCATTCCTTAATATGATCTAGGTTCTGTATTTCAACCTCACTATCCATCCGATAATTAAAATGCTTTCACGTGTTTTACAGGTGTAAATTTGGACCGACCTTGCCCACATCAGGTCTCGCGGGCTCCTACTAAAATTAGGGGGGACCGAGCTGGCCCACGGATCAGAAAATTAGACCCAGGTCTAGCCCAGTGCCCATAGGATATTCGGGCCTTGGTGTTGGTGAGAGTGGGGTACAAACCACTATTGGTGATTCACAATGAGAGATTTAAAAACGAACCAAACTGAAATTAAATTGACTCACAACAATTCTGAAACAAATACAAAGCATGAACACACTCTTCTCTCTTTTATTTTCTTTCTCCCACACTCTCTAAATTCTCAAAACATATAACTATCACTGTTGGTGATTCACAATGAGAGATTTAAAAACGAACCAAACTGAAATTAAATTGACTCACAACAATTCTGAAACAAATACAAAGCATGAACACACTCTTCTCTCTTTTATTTTCTTTCTCCCACACTCTCTAAATTCTCAAAACATATAACTATATATAGATAAAACTAACAATGTGAATACAGCAAATGCAACTACGGCTGAGGCGTGAATCGCAGCTATTGTTGACAAACTTGTTCTGCAGCCTCCATTTTCTGACAAACTTAATTGTAGACTTCACATGCCTACTCTTAGGCCGGTGGAAAAAACAATCTATAGGGGAAGCAAGATTACTTCACAACATCCCCCCTTAATCTTGATTCTCTATGCTGCTTCATTCCAAGCATTAACTTCATTCTGTTGAACAGATCATTTTTCAATGGCTTCGTGAAAATATCTGCAAGCTGATCTTGAGACTTGCAATGAAATAATTCCACCTCTTTATTTTTCACATGCTCTCGGATGAAATGATAGTGGGTATCAATATGCTTACTTCTTTCATGATAAACTGGATTTTTCGCCAATGCAATTGTTGAGCGATTATCAACAAAAATCTCAATGGGTTTTTCTTGTGGAAATCCCAAATGCTTCAGCATGTTCCGTAACCATATTGCATGACACACAGCTGAGTTGGCTACAACATATTCAGCTTCGCAAGTTGATAATATCACAATAGCTTGCTTCTTGGATGACCATGTGAAGGCTGTATCTCCCATAAAGAAAGTAAACCCCGTAGTACTTTTCTGCTCATCCAAGTCACGTCCCCAGTCGCTATCTGAGTAACCAACAAGACTTCAGTTGGTTTATAGAATAAATCATCATCGATTGTACCTTTGATGTAGCGAAGAATCCTCTTTGCTGCATAAAAGTGTGACTGATCCGGTGTTTCCATATATCTGCTAATCAATCCTACTCCATAGAGTATGTCTGGCCTGGTGCAAGTAAGATAGCGAAGACTTCCAACTAGGCTCTTGAAATAAGTTGGATCCACATCACCTGCCTTCGTACCTTTTTTTAGCTCCATTCCATTGTCTACAGGAGTGTTCACTGGATTGCAATTCTCCATTCCATATCTCTTGAGAATTTCCTTAGCATAGCCACTTTGGGAAATAAAAATTCCATCTTTTCTTTGTGCCACTTCAATGCCAAGAAAATGAGCCATCAATCCAATGTCTGTCATTTCAAATTCTTGAACCATGCTTCTTTTAAAGTCTTTGAACATGGCTGGATTGTTTTCGGTAAAGATTAGATCATCAACATAAAGACAAGCAAGCAACATGCTTCCATCATCTTCCTTCTTCAAATATAGTGCGTGCTCATATGGACATTTTTCAAAACCATTGTCATGAAAATACTAATCAATTCTAGTATTCCATGCACGCGGAGCTTGCTTCAATCCATAAAGTGCTTTCTTCAATTTGTACACTTTGTCTTCATGGCCATTCTGAATATACCCCGAAGGTTGTTCAATATAGATCTCTTCTTCAAGGAAACCATTAAGAAATGCAGATTTCACATCAAGTTGATAAATCTGCCACTTATGCTGGGCAGCCAAAGAAATCATTAGCCTGATGGTCTCCAATCGGGCAACTGGCGCAAACACCTGTCCATAGTCAATTCCAACTCTCTGCTTGTAACCTTTTGCTACTAACCTTGCTTTGTAGCGTTGCACTCCGCCTTGTGCATTCCTCTTTGTCTTGTATACCCATTTCACTCCAATCGGTTTGTGCCCCTCTGGTAAACTGGTAAGCTTCTATGTGTCATTTTTCTCAATGGCATGAATTTCTTCATCCATTGCTTTCTTCCATTTATCTTCTTGGATGGCTTCTGAGAAGGTAAGTGGATCACTATCTGCGAGTAGGCAGAACAAATTCAGATCTGCTTCTTCTGTAGCTTCATATATCTCCTGTAAATTTCTCATTGGTCTTGATTGTTTGAAAAAACTATCATCTGAAGATGCTGATGCTGATGCTGATGATGATGATGATGCAGCACTTCTGTGAGAAACTGGAGATCTAGGTGCCGGTATTCTATGTGGAGGAGTTTGTGGCTCATCTTGAACTTCTCTTGTAATTTCAACTGGGGCTTTTGATGTTTCATCTTTAAGAATGAGTTCTATATCTTTGAAAACTTCATCTTAATTCCAGTTCCAAGCTTCTTCTTCTTCAAATATCACATCTTTACTCATGATCACCTTTCTGGTAATGGGATTATACAACTTGTATCCCATTGTTCTGTCTCCATATCCGACAAGGATACATTTTTCTCCCTTATCATCGAGCTTGGTTCTTCTTTCTTCTGGAATCTTGGTGTATGCAACACACCCAAATATTCTAAGATGATTGACGCTTGGCTTATGTGAACTCCAAGCTTCTTCTGGAGTCATAGAATGAAAGCTTCTGGTTGGACATCTGGTCAACAAATACATAGCACATGATACAGCTTCAGCCCAAAATTGCTTGGGTAGTCCCTTTCCTTTCAACATACTCCTTGCCATATCTAAGATTGTGCGATTCTTCCTTTCAGCAACACCATTCAGCTGTGGCGTATAGGATGGTGTTGTTTGATGCTTGATTCCATGTTCTTTGCAATAATTCTCGAAAGCATCTGATGTATATTCTCCACCTTGATCTGATCGCAATGTCTTGATATAGTAGCCGCTTTGCTTCTCTACAAAAGCTTTGAATTCTTTGAAGATACTGAACACCTCCGACTTTCTTTTAAGAAAGTATACCCATGTCTTCCGGCTATAATCATCAATGAAGGTGAGAAAATATCTATTTTGTCCATTTGACATTGGCTTCAATGGACCACACACATCAGTGTGCACTAGCTCCAGTGGCTTTGTTGCTCTCCACTTCACTTCTTTGGCAAAGCTAGTTCTGTGATGCTTGCCAAGAATGTAGCTTTCACAGACTTCATTAGTATGAGCAATATGAGGGAGCCCTTTCACCATATTCTTGCTTGACAACAGCTTCAAGCTTCCAAAGTTGAGATGTCCAAACCTCAAATGCCATAGCCAATCTTTGTCTTTGATAATGGCACTTAAACACTTCGCAGCATCATGTTGGATGTTTAATGCAAATATCCGATTCTTGGACATTCTCACCTGAGCGATCAAATTACCATGATTGTCTTTGATGGTAAGATGACAATCTTTCATTCTGATGTCGTATCCTTTCTCTAGGAGTTGTCCCATACTCAAAATATTGTTCTTCATGGCAGGAACATAATAAACATTGGAGATGTAATCATGATCTCCATTCTTGAGCTTGATTAGAATATTACCTCTTCCTTTCACTAGAGTCTTTGAAGAATAACCAAATGAGACTTGTGCTTGTACAGTCTCGTCAAGCTCAACGAACAACTCTCTTTTACCACACATGTGATTACTGGCTCCCGAATCTAGATACCAAACATTGTTTTGGTTTTCAGTGTCTCCATGGTGGACAAACAGGACTGTAGGTCCAACTTTGTTTGTTTCCTCCTCGGCAAAATTTGCTTGCTTTCCGGCTTCTGTTGTTGCTCTACTTCGGCATTCATTGCTGTAATGCCCGAACTTGTGGCACTAGTAGCACTGAACATTACTTTTGTCAAAACCTGGTCGGTTGTTGTAACCACCTCCTCTACCGCTTGCTCTTCCTCTTGGAGCAAAGTGTGGTTGACTTCTTCCTCCTCTGGCTGGACTTCTTTCGCCTCTTCCTTGAAAACCAGAATTTCGGTTATTGTAACCACGACCTCTTCCTCGGCTTCTTTGTGATGTCCCCCTTTGCTCGTTTCTCTCATCTCTAAAAGACAGCTTTGATTGAAGAGCTTGCTCTAGAGAACTTGATGGAGTCTTCTTGTTGATCCTTTGTTCATGAATCTCAAGTGTGCCCATCAACTCATCGGTGGTCATGGCATTGAGATCATTGGACTCTTCTATTGCTACAACCACATGCTCGAACTTGGGACTGAGTGATTTGAGAATCTTCTCTATCACTTGAAGAGATTCCATCTTCTCTCCATATCTTCTCATCTGATTAACAATGGTCAATGTTCTGTTAAAGTACTCAGAAATTGACTCATTCTCATTCATGTGCAACATCTCGAATTTGCCACGTAACACCTGGAGTCGAACTCTAATCGTCTTTTCAATTCCACGGTGTGAATTGCGAAGAATACTCCATGCCTCTTTAGAGGTTGTTGCTGCTGAAATCTTCTCAAAACTTGACTCATCAATGCCTTGATAGAGTAGATACAAGGCCTTTTTATCTTTCCTCCTTAAATCTTTTAACGCCGTGTTCTGAGCATCATTTAAATTTCCTTCATCTGCGAGAGTAGCTGGCTCGTCATATCCTCGATCCACTAACTCCCACAAATCTTGTGAGGCTAGTAGAACTTGCATTTGAATACTCCAATTTTCATAGTTCTCCTTGCTGAGTTTTGGAAACTGGGGCTGAAAGAAGTTGTTTGTGTTGGCCATTAGTTGTCTTTAAAAATCTGCAAATTTTCAAAATGGAATTTGCAAATTCTGACCGTAGAGATGTGTCCGGAATACTCCAAATAGTTGAAAAGCACTATTGGATCACCCGAAACAGAATCCGAATGGGTCAGATCAAGTCAAAACAATTTGAACGGCTCAGATCTGTGGCTACAACTTAGCCGTGGCACACCGGATTATTGTTCCGTGCGCTGATGTTAGCGGCTGAGTCAACGGCTCAGTCAAACGCAGCTTGGCTTGGTCAGCGGCGGCTCAGTCAACGGCTTGGAGGCTCGGCTTGGCGACTCGGGTCAACGGCTTGGTCAACGGAGGCTTGGCTTGTGACTCGGCTTGGCGGCTCGGCTTGTGGCTTGGCTCGGAGTGACGTCAGCAATGACGTTGGCGATGACGTCAGCTTTTGGATCCGGATCTGGGCTAATGGATCGGATCGGGTGCTTAGGGTCGGACTCTGCAATCCGGGCGAAGAAGATGCGTGGAGGCGCGTGTGCGCGTTTCGGCGGGTGGCAACGGCGTCAATTGGCGCGTGTGGCACGTGCGGCCTCTGTAGAGCTCGTTTTTCGACGTTCTTTTTTTCAGTGTGATCGTCTCAATGAGAGATACACACTGGTATAATAAAAAATAAATTTTAACAACTTTGATTTCTGGGCAAGTTTTGAAACAACGCTCTGTTCTTGAAAATTTTGCAGAATTTCTGCAAATTCAAGCTACCTTCGGCTCTGATACCACTGTTGGTGGGAGTGGGGTGCAAACCACTGTTGGTGATTCACAATGAGAGATTTAAAAACGAACCAAACTGGAAATTAAATTGACTCACAACAATTCTGAAACAAATACAAAGCATGAACACACTCTTCTCTCTTTTATTTTCTTTCTCCCACACTCTCTAAATTCTCAAAACATATAACTATATATAGATAAAACTAACAATGTGAATACAGCAAATGCAACTACAGCTGAGGCGTGAATCACAGCTATTGTTGACAAACTTGTTCTGCAGCCTCCATTTTCTGACAAACTTAATTGTAGACTTCACATGCCTACTCTTAGGCCGGTGGAAAAAACAATCTATAGGTGAAGCAAGATTACTTCACAACACTTGGGCTAGCTGGGCCGATAGACCTAAGCTTGGGACGGGCTTGAACATTTTTTTTATTTTTTTTATTTTTTCTACCAAACTTCTATTATTTTTCACTAAAAAAAATATCGGGTCTCGGGCAGGCCAGGCCTTTAGTAAGCCTTAAACAAGCCAATGGGCCAGGCCACGAGGGTCGGGCCAGGTGGGCCGGACTTCAAAATGATGGCCCAGGCCCTGGTCCAGGGTCCCGGGCTGGGCTTCGGCCTAAGCCCAAACAGGTTGAGCCCACCCTGGGCCGCAGACAGATTTCGGGCCGCCGACGGACCGCATGCCATTTTTACACTCCTAATCGTGTTTGCTCATTATGAAAAATAAATAAATAAATAAATTCCACCATATGAAGATGGGTTGAGAATATAATATAAATAATAAAATTATCTCCCTTTTTAACAACCTAAACATTTAGAGGAATGGGTATAAAAAATTCAACAAGAATTAGAGGATAGTGTGATGAAAACTTACAGGATATGCAGTAATTCAATATGTTGACTTCAGGAAGACATCTCTTTAGTATCCTTCTTCAACAGAGGCTTTCTAAAAGAAACAAATCTGTTTACTATTATTTAATAGCTCACTTATTTGTAATAAGGACTAATTTCATTGTGCTATACCATCTGTACTTATGCATGTCTCAATTTATATAGAATAAATAATTCTTAAACCTTATTTCAAGAAAGGCGTTGGCTTCTGTCCAGTCCTTAATCGGACTAGACCGTGCTGTTGGGCCCGTGGGGCTCACCACGGGTCCCGTTTTGATAATCTGAACCGTTCAATGTGTAGAACTCGTCGAGTACTATAAGTCTGTAAAAAATCACGTTAATTGGATATCGGTAGCTATGTAATCAAATCAGATTTTTATCAACCGTTAATTTATTTACCATCTATTTTTTTTATACAAAACTGATTTGATCACATAGCTACCGATATCCGATTAACGTGATTTTTTACAGGCTTATAGTACTCGACGAGTTCTACACATTGAACGGTTCAGATTATCAAAATAGGACCCATGATGAGCCTCCACGAGTCCAATAATACAGTCCAATCCGATTAAAGACTGGACAGAAGCCAAGCCCTTCAAGAAAAGTATGTTTTCTTTCTCTACGCCAACAACAGTACAAATATGTGATTCTTTGCTTATTTGTGAAAGCAATTTATGGGATGCTTATTCCGGTGGTGACTTCAAGAATTTTTATAAATGAGGTCACTCTACAAATTTAAATTTTACAAATTCTATACGAACTGAACACAATTCACTTTGTTTAATTTTGAGTTTTTAAAATAGTTTAACTTTTTGTTTTTCGTGCTTTGTTACCTTAAAAAAAAATTTAAAATTTTATTCAATTTTTTTATGTATCTAACTTAGATATATTTAAAAAGTAAAATATTTATAAAAAATAATAAAATAAATAAAAATTTAGTGAATATTTATATTTTTTTTAAGACACTCGATCCATAAATTCAATTATAAATTTCTCAAATTTAAGAGTTCACGCTCTAAATTATTATATCCATAAAGACCTACTTCTACAAAACATTTGGATCCATGTGGGTCTGTTCAATCAAATCCCCTCTCTCTCTCTCTCTCTCTCTCTCTCTCAATCACTGACCCTCTTCTCTCTCTCTCAAAATCACCTACTTTCCTCTCCTGTCTATCTCTCAAGTGCATTCCTTTCTCTCTTGATTTCTCTTAGTATCTCTTTAATCTCTCTCTTTCTTTCTGTCACTCTCACACACTATGGGGTGTTCAAAATGAATTTTTTTTGATCTTTTGGCTAAAATAACATGAAAAGATAAAATAGGCTTAGACAAAATATCAAATCAAATTTATAATCATTTTATTTTTTTTCTCAAAAACATCACATCCAATTACAAAAAAAAATCGAACCCTCTTTTCGAACACAACTAATTTTTTTTTTTTTTGGTGAATAAACACAACTATTTTAGGCTACTAAAATAACCAAAAACTAAAGCCTACTCAAATAGCCAACTTCCCAGACACCCCCAAAGCCTTAAACAGATAAAAGTAAAAAATTAAATAGATAGGAAAAATATATATGTGTGTGTGTGTGTGGGAAATCAATTTGTATAGATAGAAAGAAAAAAAATTCAACAAATAAGGAAACTGATCTAAGTAGGCCGGAGATATTCAACAGATAATTTATTTGGTAAAATTTCAATAGATAGGGAAAAAATAGGCTTGGTGAATTTCAACAGATATGGAAAATATGCTTGACAAATTTCAATAGATAGGTTCAAAAAAATTGAACAAATAAAAAATATTTCAACAGATAGGTTCATAAAAATTGAACAAATAAAAAATATATCAACAAACAGGTTCATAAAAATTGAATAGATAAAAAATTTTCAACAGATAGATTAAAAAAAATGAACTTTCAATAGATACGTTAAAGGGTAAAATTGGAAACAAAATGTTCTCTAAAATAATAAAATATAATTCTCACCACAATATTTCACAAAGAGTGTACTTCTTACCAAAGAAAAATAGTCATGGAACCTAATGCCTTACACCCTTTTTAAAATAGACTTTTCACCAATTTTCTCTTTTTCTTATTCAGTGATTTTTTTAAAATATTTTTTCACAATTTTTTTAAATGTACTAGATTAAGTGGATCTAAAAAATTTATTAAAAAAAATTCTTAATTATTTAAAAAGTTTACTAAAGATAAAAATAAATAAATAACGAAAAATAAAAAACTCAATAGAGTAATTTAAAACTTCTGAAACAATAGGCGTATAATGAATATTGATCCCTGATGATGAGTTCGTCTAGGTGGATGGGTCGGACTGATCCAAGCTCCTTAAGCCCACTGGATAACCTGCAAACAAGTTAATCGGGGAACGGGGTAGTCCCCCGGCGAACCCTCCGGTGTATGAATCAATAAAGGTGATGGACCAAATGTAGAGAGAGAGGGAGAGGGAGAGGAGGATGAAAAACTTAACCTTCTTCTTCTCTTCGAGTTTAGCTTATATCCCACTGTAATCATTTCGCTGTCTCCGTCGTTCTGATTGTCCCCGCCGAAAGCTTGAGGCGTGATTCGCCTTGTTCAGGGCGAGGGGGTGTGATTCCGGCTGAGAGGTGTTGTCGTAATAAATGCTGTGATGGGCTGCATTAATGGTGATGTGTTGTGGCAATAACTTTGCAGATCTTTGTCTGCTGACGTGGTCTGTTCTGCGCCTTCCACGTGTCCGAGCATCGTTGGTCTTCCCTGTCCAGTTGGACTCCAGCTGTGTTGAATTTGGCTAACCGGGTTGTATAGTGGGCCGTGGGCTCTATGGGCCTATCCCTGTCAGTAGTCCCCCATTCCCGAGTGCAGCTTTAGTCCAACGAAGGGAATAATGATAGTGGAGATGAAGCTGACCTACAGGGGGAGATTGACCGTGAGAGGCCGAGCGGGAGAGGCCGAGCATGAGGGTGGCCGAGCGGGAGAGGGCCGACCGTGATGGAGGCCGAGCTAGAGGGGAAGACCGTGAGGGTGGCCGACCGGGGGGTGACCGGGCGGGAGAGGCCGGCCGTGATGGAGGCCGAGCGGGAGAGGCCGAGCATGAGGGTGGCCGAGCGGGAGAGGGCCGACCGTGACCGTGAGGGTGGCCGAGCGGGAGAGGCCGACCATGAAGGTGGCCGAGCTAGAGAGGAAGACCGTGAGGGTGGCCGACCGGGGGGGGCGCGGGGCTCAAGGGGCGGCGTGTCACGTGATGATTTGAAGTGGAAAAGTCAGGGTGATGGCAGAAGTCAGTGCATCTGGGCCGTGCACGTGGGGGAAGGGGAAGCGTCAAGCGTTAGATCAGGAGTGAAACGTCAAAACATTATTATGGGCATTGATGATACAATTTTTGGCGGGTGATTTGAAAGGTTTCAAACTGGCGAAAATGAACTTGGACCCTTGGAATACGGGTAAGCCGTGGGCGTTTGGTATTATTCGATTTACTTACCTGTTTTGCAAAACTCAAAATATTCGAAGTATTAGTGCTTTCGTTGCTGACGATACCCCATTGAAACACTTCTGCGAATTTTTAGAACCTGCATCCGAAGCTATCTGCAGACACAGTTTAGCAATGGCTCAGGAAGAGACTGCAATCGTCAGGGTGGACCCATTGGGGGACGATGATGCAGAAGAACTGGCGGTTCAGTATAGGTCCCAACGGACGGGAGAAACGGCAGCGCGTGGCCATGGTTCCACCGTGGTAGCCGCGGCCCAACCCATCAGCCAGGTGGAACCAGACCATTGGCATTCGAGGGCTGACAGGTCCGTTATTACGGCGGCGGAGTTGGAGGTTATCCGCGAGAAGTACCAAATTCCAGCGGAGGTGCAGTTGGTGCGGCCGACATCAACGGATAGGCCGTCCGACGTCAGGCCGGGGGAGTTCTCCCTTTATGAAGAAGCGCTGAAGGGTGGGTTAAGATTGCCGCTGCCGCGGATCGTGGTGGATGTGCTCAATCACCTGGAAGTGGCACCAGGGCAGTTGATGCCCAATGCGTGGAAGATTCTGCTATCCTGCGCGAGCGCCTGGCCAAAGGCGATGGAAGGGCAGGCCATGACGGTGGATGAGTTCTTCTGCTGCTACAAAGCTTCGGGGCAGCAGGAAACTTGGGTGACCCTGCAAGCCGTGGCAGGGAAGGGCTTGGTGGCGGGGTTGCCAACTTCAATTAAAGGTTGGAGACCCAGGTGGTTCTATGTGTCCGATGCCGGCGGGGTTGGAGTGCGGACAAGGTGGAAGGTGCCGACTAAGTTTGTGGAGGCAAAGGTGGGTGCGGCGGTGGAGGAGAGAGTAAAAAGGGTGAAGGAGTGGAGAGAGAGGGAAAAAGTTAAGTGGGACGAGCTTGTTCAGCCGTCCGCACTGTTTGCCGCGGGATTGGGTCCACAGCCGGTCGGGGGGGACCTCGATCGATCGGAGCTAGAGGCCAGAAGAAGGGCGCAGGAGGAGGAGGATCAAGTCATTATGGTGAAGGCCCAGAAGTTCAAGGAAGCTCAGGATGACCGACCGCCTCAACCACTTGCAAGGGAGAGGATTCGACCTCGTCCCAAGCCTCTGGGGCAGAAGGACTTGAGTGGGTTTGTGCCACGCCCGCTCCCCAAGGATCCTCTGAAGGAGAGGTCGTTGAAGGAGATGGAGGACTTAGGCGTGGGGAAGAAAAAGAAGAGGGTGAGACGGGGGGAGGCAGAGGGTCTGAAGGAAAAGGGGCAAAGTGCCCCAGAGGGGGCTGCAGATGAGCCCGCGCCCAAAAAGTTGAAGGAGACCCCAGTTGTGGAGGAGGCTGCAGAGGGGCGGGTCGTCCCACAAGTGGTGGACGTAGCCTCCCAAGTTAGGGACGTCGTGCCCATGAGGGCTGCGATCGGCATGGGGGTGGGGAGAAGAGATCCTGAACAAAGGAGGGAGGAACGACCTCAGGGGGTCCTGCGCCCCAGGAAGGGGGGGTCAGCTCTGCTGCTACAATTTACCATACGCGAGCGGTGGCTGGGAGGCTGGGGGAAGACGGTGGCCCAGCTAAGGCGGCGGCAGACCGCTTAGTGAAGATGGTGGAGGAACCAGCTCTGCGCGCCGCCTCTGGATTCAGTGAGGCAGACCTGTTCAGGGGGTTATGCTCCGCCCAAATGGAGGTAACTACGCTGGCAGGGGCCCTGCTGAGGAAGACGGCGGCGGCCAAGGTCAGAGCGGATGAGGCCAAGGCAGACCTGGCCAAACTGAAAGGGGACAGTGCCATATGGAAGGCTGCCCACTCTGAGCTGCCATCAGTTAAGTTGGAGTTGGAGGAGGTGCGTCGTAAGGTAACGTCGCTCGAATTCCAGCTGACTGGTGAACAGAAGAAGCTGGAGGAGTCCCAGAAGGCCTGTGCCACCGCGATCGAGCGGCATGAGGAAGCCATGAGTAACAATGAAGAGCTGGTCAGGCAGAAGGATGAGGCAGATGCTAAGGCTGAAACTCTGCAGAAGGAGGTAGAGGAGGAGCGTGCCAGATCGGTGGAGCAGGGCGAGAGCCTGCGCAAGGAGTTGGAGGCAGAGCGAAGCAGGGCGGCAGTGGAGGGGGAGACCTTGCGGAAGCAGTTTGAAGAAGAGAGAGGGAAGTTGGCGGCTGAGGTGGAGGCCTGGAAGGGGGAGTTGGATGCAGAGAAGGCTAAGGCTGCGGCTGAAAGGGAGGCTTTACAGAGAGAGCTCAACGAAGAGAAGGCGAAAGCGGCCTCAGAGAAGGCAGCCTACCCTGATCTTTATGTTGCAGCTGTTGCACAATTCAAAGAGTCCCCTGAGTTCCAAATGGCGATTGATGCTGCCGTTGCCAGTAGCTTGGCCAGAGAAGATACTGGAGGGGCTGGCCCATCAAGGCCGACTGCTGAAGGGAGAGCTGAATCTGAGGTTATTGCAAGCTTCCAGCAGTCGGACTTCTATAAGCATGAGATGTCAGAATACTGGGACAGTGGGTGGAAAATGTGTAAAAGGAGGGTAGAGGAGCTCTTCCCAGATCTTGACTTGAGTGGCGTAGTCATTGGTGAAGATGATGTGGCCCAGACCCCACTAGACGAAGGCGTGGAAGAAGAAGACCTGGCCTCAAGTGAAGGAGAAGAGTGAGCTGAAGATGTTTTTTGGGGGGTTGTTTTTGTCTTTGTATACAGATATTTTTTTTTTTTTTTTTTTTTAAAGTGATGTAATAAATTGTGTATAGACTTTGTTTGAATGAACAAAATTTCGCTTATGGTTCTAGTCGATGATGTACTTATGGCACATTTTTGATATCTCTGTTTGTGTTGATTTGGTCTTGATTTGCTTTGCTTGTGACTATTTTGTGCACTGATGTTTTCAGCAAATGCATGTGCCAGGCCAAACCTAAGCCAGAATAGGATAAGGAATTTTCTAATACAGAGTGAAATAGCAAATTTGTTTAAGTGTGGGATAACATCTTTAAAGTATGGCTAAATGTCAAAGTATCTTGAAAAAGTAGATTGAAATGAAATGTTGGAGGTGTGATTTTCAAATGAAATATGGCGGAGCATCTTTAAAATATGACTAAGTGTCAAATTACCTTGAAAAAGTAGGCTGAGATGTAATGCTTGAAGATGTGATTTGTAAATGGAATATGGGAAGACATCTTTAAAATATGACTAAGTGTCGAAATATGTTGAAATTGTGGTCAAGCGCCAGACCATGACTGAGTGTTTTGTTTGATGACCCTTCATTCATAGGTCTGACTGGGGCTTGTGAAAATGCTCAGGTTTGGCAGAGGCTTTGAGCGCTCGGACTGGCCGAGGCTGTTGAAGGTGCTCAGGTCGGACTGAGGCTTTGGAAAGCGCTCAGGTCTGGCTGAGGCTTTTGAAGTTGCTCAGGTCGGACTGAGGCTTTGGAAAGTGCTCAGGTCTGGCTGAGGCTTTTGAAGGTGCTCAGGTCGGACTGAGGCTTTGGAAAGTGCTCAGGTCTGGCTGAGGCTTTTGAGCGCTCGGTCTGACTGAGGCTTTGAGCTCGGTCTGGCCGAGGCTTTTGAAGGTGCTCAGGTCTGACTGAGGCTTTGAGTGCTCGGTCTGGCCGAGGCTTTGGAGGTGCTCAGGTCGGACTGAGGCTTTGAAAGTGCTCAGGTCTGGCTGAGGCTTTTGAAGTTCTCAGGTCGGACTGAGGCTTTGGAAAGTGCTCAGGTCTGGCTGAGGCTTTTGAAGGTGCTCAGGTCGGACTGAGGCTTTGGAAAGTGCTCAGGTCTGGCTGAGGCTTTTGAGCGCTCGGTCTGACTGAGGCTTTGAGTGCTCGGTCTGGCCGAGGCTTTTGAAGGTGCTCAGGTCTGACTGAGGCTTTGAGTGCTCGGTCTGGCCGAGGCTTTTGGAGGTGCTCAGGTCGGACTGAGGCTTTGGAAAGTGCTCAGGTCTGGCCGAGGCTTTTGAAGGTGCTCAGGTCGGACTGAGGCTTTGGAAAGTGCTCAGGTCTGGCTGAGGCTTTTGAAGGTGCTCAGGTCGGACTGAGGCTTTGAAAGTGCTCAGGTCTGGCTGAGGCTTTTGAAGGTGCTCAGGTCGGACTGAGGCTCTTGAAAGTGCTCAGGTCTGGCTGAGGCTTTTGAAAAGTGGCGCTGCAAAGAAAAGTTGCATGGAAGCTACATTCAGACAGTTGAATTATAGAAAGTGGGAACTCCAGTCGACATTTGTATTATGTATTGAAAAAGGAAAATACAACAATTTCGACAATACAAAAGTAAGGACTCATTGGTAGTAACGCTTCAGGTGTTCAGCATTCCAGGGATGGGGAAGGTCTCGGCCATCCATGTCTTGAAGTCGGTAAGTGCCTGGTCGTGGTCGGGCCTTCACCACATAGGGCCCCTCCCATTTGGCTGCCAATTTGCCCTCGGTTGGATTCTTTGTGGCAAGAGTTGCTTCTCTCAAGACAAGGTCGCCAATGGAGAACTCCCGCGGTCGGACTCTGCGGTTGTAGTGTGCTCTCATTTTCTGTTGGTACGAGGCCAATCTGACAGCAGCAGTCTCTCTGAGCTCCTCAATGAGATCCAGGTCTGCTCGACGGAGTTCTTCGGTTGAGGCAAGATCTGGATGTAGGACCCTGGGGGTGGGCAGACCGACTTCTACAGGAATGACCGCCTCAGCGCCGTATGTTAGGCGAAAAGGGGTTTCCCCTGTAGGAGTCCGGGCAGTGGTTCGGTAGGCCCAGAGTACATGTGGCAGTTCCTCAGCCCAGAGGCCTTTAGCAGCTTCGAGCTTAGTTTTGATGATCTTCAGGAGAGAACGGTTTGTGACCTCAACTTGGCCGTTTGCTTGGGGGTGACCAGGGGAGGAGAAACATGGTTGAATCTGGAGGTCTGCACAAAACTGCCTGTACTTGGTGTTGTCGAATTGCTTTCCGTTGTCGGTGACGATGGCTTGAGGGATGCCAAACCTGCAAACGATCGACTGCCAAATGAACTTGGTCGTATTTCGCTCGGTGATGGTGGCCAGGGGTTCTGCCTCTACCCACTTGGTGAAGTAATCGATGGCGACAATTGCAAACTTGGTCTGGCCGCGGCCGGTGGGGAGTGGACCAACCAAGTCGATCCCCCATTTGGCGAATGGTAAGGGCTGCAAAGGGTGATCAGTTCGGTAGGAGGGGCGTGTGGGATGTTGGCGAAGCGCTGACACTTGTCGCATTTAAGCACAAAATCGGTTGCATCTTGGTTGAGAGTCGGCCAGAAGTAGCCTGTGCGGAGTACTTTCTGAGCGAGGGACCTGCCCCCGAGTGGTTGCCACAGATCCCCTCATGGATTTCTTGCATGACATAGGTTGCCTGGGTGGGGCTGAGGCATCGCAGGTATGGGCGCGAAAAACCTCGTTTATAAAGGATGCCATCGACCAGAATGTAGTTAGCCGATCGAGCTCTGACCTTGGCAGCTAGCTGTTGGTCGTTTGGGAGCTCCCCAGCGGTCAAGAAGAGGAGAATGTCGGATGCCCAAGGGATGGGTTCAGTCTGGAGGAATTGCACTTCTTGTGGGTCGGGCGAGATGGCCGGGTGAGCTAGATATTCAAGGTGGACTCCGTCGCTAAGGTCGGAATGGTCGGCGGAAGCCAGCCGGGCCATTTCGTCCGCTTTGGAGTTTTCCGTCCGGGGTATGTGCCTGATCTGGAAAGTATTGAAGAGGCGAACAAGGGGGAGTGCTATGTCTCTGTAAGCTCGCATTGTATCATCCTTGGCATCAAATTCCCCCGTGATCTGACCGACGATGAGTTGGGAATCACTGAACACGCGGATCTGGTCGACTCCAATGTCTTTGGCGAGGCGGAGCCCTGCTATCAACGCTTCATACTCAGCCTCGTTATTACTAGCCTCAAACAGGAAGCGAAGAGCACATTTGAAATAGCCACCCTCAGGGGAGGCGAGGATGATGCCAGCCCCACTACCCGCCCTGCAAGATGACCCATCAACGTTGAGAGTCCAGGAATGGGGGTCTTCTGGATCGGCAGGGGCTGATGGGGCCGTTGAGGTAGTGGGCGGCAAGGATTGGTGAATTCCATGATGAAGTCGGCTATAGCTTGCCCCTTGATTGCTGTTCGAGGGCGGTAGGAGATGTCAAACTGGCTGAGTTCGACTGACCACTGCATTAGTCTGCCCGAAAGTTCTGGTTGTTGCATGACCTTCTTCAAGGGCTGGTCGGTGAGGACCACTATAGGGTGGGCTTGGAAGTAAGGGCGAAGTCGTCTGGATGCAGTGACCAAAGCCAAGGATAGTTTTTCTAGCAAAGGGTAGTTCTGCTCTGCTCCCCTCAGAGCTCGGCTGATGTAATAGACAGGCCGTTGGACTGAGCCATCTTCTCTGATGAGGGCCGCGCTGACAGCAGTGTTTGATACTGCTAGGTAGAGGAAAAGGGGTTCGCCTGTGATGGCTTGTGAAAGGAGGGGTGGGTTGGCCATACACCGTTTTAACTGCTGAAAAGCCTCTTCGGACTCGGTTGTCCATTCGAAGGTCTGCCTGAGAACTTTGAAGAAGGGTAGGCACTTATCTGTGGCGCGGGAGATGAAACGGTTGAGGGCGGCTACTCTGCCAGCGAGCCGTTGAACTTCTTTAACCGTTTTGGGCGACTGCATCTCGACCAGAGCTTTGATCTTTTCAGGGTTAGCCTCAATGCCCCGTTGACTAACCATGAAGCCCAAGAATTTCCCAGACCCTACGCCAAAGGCGCACTTCTCGGGGTTGAGCTTCATCTGATACTTTCGAAGGGTGGCAAATGTCTCTCGCAGGTCGGCGATGTGATCGGTGGAGAGTTTGCTCTTAACTAGCATGTCATCCACGTATACTTCCATGTTTCGACCGATCTGATGGTGGAAAACTGCATTGACTAACCGTTGGTAGGTGGCCCCAGCGTTTTTCAATCCGAACGGCATTACGCAGTAGTGGTAGGTACCTCGGTCGGTGATGAAGGATGTGTGTTCCCGATCGGATGAGTGCATCATGATTTGGTTGTACCCAGAGAAAGCATCCATGAAACTGAGCATTTGGTGACCGGCCGTGGCATCGACCAGCAGATCTATGCGGGGAAGTGGGTAGCTATCCTTGGGGCAAGCTCTGTTCAGGTCGGAGTAGTCGACGCAGAGACGCCATTTGCCGTTGTTCTTGCGAACCAGGACCACATTGGACAGCCACTTAGGATAGTCCACGTTTCGGATGAACTGGGCGTCAAGGAGTTTGTCAACTTCTGCAGCGATAAGATTATTACGCTCTGGGTGGAAGATTCGCTGCTTTTGGCGGTAAGGTTTGAAATGGGGTTCGATGCTGAGGCGGTGGGTGATGAGAGAAGGGTCAATGCCTGGCATGTCAGCGTGAGTCCAAGCAAAGATGTCCCTGTGCTCGGTCAGGAGGGCGGTAAGGTCGGCTTTGGCTTGGGAAGGTAGTTGGCTGCCGATTTTAGCTGTTTTGAGCGGGTTGGTGGGATCAATATTGACCTCGATGAGCTCCTCCACTGGTTCTCCTCTGACCAACTCGTCTTCATCCCGGGCGTCGAGCCCTTCGATGATCATTGCTTCCTTTAGCTTAACCTCTTTAAGGGAGGCGACGTAGCATTCCCTGGCCACTGTCTGCTCTCCTCTGACTGTCCCGACACCGGAATCAGTAGGAAATTTGATGGCAAGATGGTAGGTGGATGTGATGGCTTGGAAGGCATTTAGGGCCGTGCGGCCAAGGATGATGTTGTAAGCAGAGGGGCAATCGACCACAAGGAAGGTGAGCAACTTAGTGGTCTGCCTGGGGTGTTCGCCGATGGTGATAGGTAGGTCGATGGAGCCGATCGAGGTCACACGGTCGCCGGTGAAACCGACTAGAGGGGTTTGGAGCGGGGTCAAGCTTTCTTCTCCGACCTTAAGCTGGCGGAAGCAATTTAGGAAGATGATGTCTGAAGAACTGCCGTTGTCTATGAGGACTCGTCTGACCTTGTAATTGGAGAGGATTGAAGAGATCACTAGGGGGTCATCATGGGGATAGCGGATTCCTGCACAATCGGCGTCTGTGAAGGTGATGGGTTCAATCCACTGTTTTGGCTGCTTGGAAGGTCTGTCGACCATGGCCACCGTGCTGTCCGAGCCCTGCCGGATTTTTCTGAGCTCGGCCCTCTGAGCTGAGCGGGATGGTCCTCCGCAGGCGAGCCCGCCTGAAATGACCCTGATTTCTCCAACTGGTGGAGGAGGATTTCCTGGGGGTCGTGGTTGTGGTTGTTGACGATCACGACCCTGGTCAGGTGGGGCTTGGTGTCGGGGAGGGGTGCGCCGACGGTCGTGTCTGAGGGGCTCAGTCTTCTGTCTCTGCTGAGGGTGGATATTTGTGAACCGGCTGAGACGCCCTTGACGTATCAGGGCTTCGACCTGGTCCTTGAGATTGATACAGTCGTCTGTGTTATGGCCGTGGTCTTGGTGGAAACGGCAATATTTGGACTGGTCTTTCCGGCTGGAAGGGTTTCGTGAGGGTAGGGGCCATTTGAGGGGGTAGTCTTTCTGGATTTGATGGAGGACCTGTTCCATGGGGGAGTTAAGGGGGGTATACCTCTCGAACCGACCAGGTGGTCTAGCTGGTGCCGGTCGGTCGGTGCGCGGAGGCCGGTCGGTATAATGGGGTGTTTGGTTGTTGTACTGAGTGTTTCGGGGTTCGGGGTCTTTCCTCTTATCTCTGGGGGTCGGGTTTTTAGTGATCGGGTCTTGTCGGGCGGCTAATGAGTCTTCTGCGTTCATATATTTTTGGGCTTTGGAGAGTAGGGTTGCCATGGAGGTCGGGGGGTTTTTGGAAAGTGAGAAGAGGAAATCAGACGACCGTAGACCTGCCATGAATGCGGTGAGGATGACCTTGTCATCATTTTCAGCCACCTGCAAAGCTTCGGTATTGAAGCGAGTAACAAAGCTGCGTAGTGACTCCCCCTCGGTCTGGCGGATGTTGAGAAGTTGGGTTGCAGGACGGCGCTGACGTTGAGCTCCAATAAAGTGGCTGAGGAAAGAGTCGCTGAGGTGCTGGAAGGTGGAGACAGAGTCCGCCGGCAACTGACTGAACCAAAGCCGAGCTGACCCCTTCAATGTTACAGGGAAAGCTCGGCACATGATCTCGTCAGGAAAGGCGTGGAGAATCATGAGGGTGCGGTAGGTTTCCAGGTGATCGACTGGGTCCGTGGTCCCGTCAAAGGAGTCAATAGTGGGCATTTTGAACTTGGCGGGCAGAGGTTTGTCTCGGATGGAGGCGACGAATGGTGAGTTTGTAGTGGCAGAGGGTTTGTGTTGAATGTTCTGCATGACCCCTTGGAGCTGAAGCTTCATGGCTCGGAGTTCAGCGTCCCAGAGGGGAATGTTGTCACCTCCGGAGGGGAATGGAGGCTGGGGTGGATGCTGGATACTGCTGGCTTCCTGCTCGGGAGCTGGTGGTGCGATCGACGGGTGTGGAGGTGGAGGTGGTGGAATGACTTGTGGGTGAGGCGGTTGCAAGCCTCCCAAGTTAGGAAAGTTGTGTTGTGGGATGGTGTGGCTCAGGACTTGTTCTGGATGGGGTGGATCATCTGGGGGTGGCGGAGGCGGCATGGGAAGATTTCTTTGGAGCAAGGCATTTATCAGGGCTTGGTTTTGCTCGGCCATGCGGTTGATGCTATTGGTGAGCTCGATGAAATATTGTGGCGGTTGGTTTGGGTTGGGAGGGTCGGTCTGGTGGTCAGCGGCATTGTGGTGAGAAGCCATGGATCTAGTCGTGACCATACACCTTGATGGGTAAAGGTAAAGGATCGTTGGAACGAGGGTCTCCGGCGACAATGAACACAACTGGCGCGCGGATAAGAACAAGTTCCCACAGACGGCGCCAACTGATGATGCAGTTCGTCTAGGTGGATGGGTCGGACTGATCCAAGCTCCTTAAGCCCACTGGATAACCTGCAAACAAGTTCAATCGGGGAACGGGGTAGTCCCCCGGCGAACCCTCCGGTGTATGAATCAATAAAGGTGATGGACCAAATGTAGAGAGAGAGGGAGAGGGAGAGGAGGATGAAAAACTTAACCTTCTTCTTCTCTTCGAGTTTAGCTTATATCCCACTGTAATCATTTCGCTGTCTCCGTCGTTCTGATTGTCCCCGCCGAAAGCTTGAGGCGTGATTCGCCTTGTTCAGGGCGAGGGGGTGTGATTCCGGCTGAGAGGTGTTGTCGTAATAAATGCTGTGATGGGCTGCATTAATGGTGATGTGTTGTGGCAATAACTTTGCAGATCTTTGTCTGCTGACGTGGTCTGTTCTGCGCCTTCCACGTGTCCGAGCATCGTTGGTCTTCCTGTCCAGTTGGACTCCAGCTGTGTTGAATTTGGCTAACCGGGTTGTATAGTGGGCCGTGGGCTCTATGGGCCTATCCCTGTCATCCTTTTGATGAGATCACTTAACTTTTTATTGAATTAAGCTATGTTAAATAAAATAATAAACAATAATAAATATATTTTTTTCAAATAATTTTTTGATAGCTTGATGGGTCAGCCCCCGTGTGGGTCCCCCTGGCTTAATCCAATCCTCCATCCTTGCAAGTCTTTACAATCAAATTTCTACCAATAACATAGCTTGCATACCTTTTTTTTTTTTTTTTTCTTATAGGAGATTAATTACATTCCAATAATATTTACATAATCAAAAGGCCACTGACTCTCAATAAGCTAAAAAGTCAATAAAATCTAACAACCAATCCACTAAACCCACCAAGTCAAGCCCAACAACTTCTAATTTTCACATACAACTCTTATAATGGGAAAGAAATAAATCAATCATCAATAAAAGATATCAAACTCTTCTTATAAGAGAAGAATCTGAGATCTCATACCAATAAAAAATATACACAACCACATGTCAAATTAGAATTACTACAATTAAAAATCTCTACTACATTGTAGTAATGTTACAGTTTCTTATAGGACAAAATTTCAAGCAATGTAAAGGGTTGGCACCGCCCAAATTAATTATTGGACAAATTTTTGAACATAATTTTCTAGTGAGTATGTTAGAGACCTACATTTTAAATTTATATTTTACTCACATGATATATAAGAAGGTAAGCCTTATATCATTGGGTGTGTAGCTAATCAAAAGTTGACATTGATTAACTATCTTAGTGTGGGTCAAATAGTAAGAATTTTTTGTGAGTCTCAAGCATTCTCCTTTTCTAATTGAGTTTTATTAATATAAAAAAAAAATGCCAAGTTAGTTAATATAAGAAGATCTATTTTTTAATTTAAATTTTTTCTTTTTTTATTTTCAAGGCAAACAATCCAACTTCTCAATAAAGTTCAAAAATTATATTTATCAAATATTGCTCATTTAGGACTAGAGTGGATCATGCATTGGCCAGCACAATGGGTTAACAAAGAGGTGTGAGTGGCTATATGAGGAAAAATATATGACTTTTCATGAGTAAATCATTAATGGAAAAAAAATTAATATGAAAAAATTAATTAACAGTAACACAAAAAATTTTATATCGTTCCCTTAATGTGAGGTACGTCCATGAGATCAAATTCGATTCACTATCACTAAAAAGTTTTCAAATGATACAAACACGAGACACTAATGGTCTCACAAAACCACCCTTAGGTAAATTTCAAATAATCACAAATAATCACAAATAATTAAGAGGAAAGACCGCACCAAATAGACGAACAAAAATTTTCAAAACAATTGAAGAAGACAATCAAACTGTAACAAATCTGTGACCAAACAGTTCTTTGAAACACACCACGTGAGACAAAATCTCACCCAAGACAAAAATCTCACCCAAGCACAAGACCCTCTCACAGATTGATTGGTCAATCAATCTTCAAAAAGCAGAGCACCAAATTTTCCTTCACTGCCCGTTCTCACACCGAATTGATTGATCAATGATTATAGCAGCTGCAGCATTTTGCAAGATAAAACCAATATTCCAAGGAACAACACAACAATATATAATATATAACAGTTGAGTTTTGGGTTTTTTATCCAAATCCTAATTGTTATCACAATTGAATATTATTAAATACTCATTTGGTCTCCAAAAGTTAGGTTTAATATATAAAAATATATATAACCAATATCAAACCAAATTAAATATTTTATAAATCAATTGGATTCCATACTCCAATAAGGAGGTAACCACCACCACCCCAAACCCATGCACACAGCACCTCTCTCACATGCACCCACGGCCTCTCTCTCTAGCATAACAACACGGCAGACAACACACAGCACCTCTCTCACATGCACCCACGGCACTCTCTCTCTAGAGCCCGGCTCTCTCTCTCTAGAGACCCACACGGCACTCACTCTCTCTCTCTCTTTAGAGACCCACATGGCACTCACTCTCTCTCTCTCTATGTATATATATATATATATATATTTTATATGTATAATATTGGTGTCATGCCATTTTTTTTTTTGTATATATATTTATATGTATAATATGTGAGTCATGGGTGTTATCTGCCATTTCCTCAATTATACATATGTTATATGTATAAATCTGAATCATGGGTGGATATTTGAGTGGATATATTCCACTGGAAATTTCTCGATTATAATATTTGAGTGAATATATCCCCACTTGAAGTTCCTGATCAATTTCAAATTTTGAGTGGCTTAAGTGCAGGACCTCCATTGAAGATGATTGACATGGGCTGAGGTGTGCAGGTCTAAGAGATTGAAGACATATGGATCTTTGTGCTAGCGATGAATTTTTTTATTTTATTTTATTTTTATTTTTGAGTGTGTTGTGAGGTTTTATTTTATTTTATTTTTCTCTCCTCTCTCCCTCATTCGGATCTGTAATATTTAAGGTGTTGTAATAATTCCCCCACCCCGCTTCTTTCTATCCCGTTCTTTATCGCTTTCCCTAACTGTGTGTATGTATATATCTTGACATACCATGCATATCCCTGCTTTACATCCATGATCCATGCATAAGATTTGGCTAAATTTGCATCTTTATGCTTCAATTGATTATCCCATGTTTTTGTGCGCTATTTAAGATGATTCACATGCCATATTCTAGAAGCCAAATCTTTAGTGCATCTCATGAGTGAATTGCATTAGGATTCTGTATATAAGATCATGCATATTTTACTAACTTTGTTTTGTAGCTGTTCGAGGGACTCGGTCAATCTGTGAGTTTTTATGCTTTAGCATCCCATTTGTGTGTGATTTTCTTATTATGTTTAGCATCCTACCATGTGGCTATTTGTTTAAGTGATAAACTGTTTGAATGCCTGTGGATGAAGGCTTGTTGTTTGAATTGGAATAATTCAATAAATGTACGTTTTAAGCCCACTTTGTCAAGTGGCAAATTCAACCCTTTTCGGAAAACAAACATGAAATTGAATTGTTCCAATTTGAGCAAACTAGTCTATATTTGTATGCTTCACATAGTAAATTTTAGGATTTACTAAAATAATCAGAACATAAACATATAAGGAAAATAAAAGTCATATCATGGTTAGTAGAGGCCGATCTTTTGATCGGGTGAGTGGGGTGCTCATTATTGACCTTCCCATCTCATACCTAAGGTTCCGAGCCAAGCATCCTTGGTTACGACGAACAGTGGCCTTTGGCACCGAGTCATGGGTTTCCGAATTTCTCAAAATATTAGGTGGCGACTCTGAGATCTGATGACGCAGTCCATTTTTGACAAAATTGCAATAAAATGGATTTTCAATAAAAGTTGCCAAATCTAGACTCTCATCTACGTTTCACATTGCACTCGTGAAACATTGAGATCAAAGAGATCTCGGGAGTTCGAACTGTTTAACGCGCGCGGGTACCCCCGGGCATGTTACAGTTTCTGGCGACTCTGCTGGGGATTTATGAAACCTTGACTCGAACTCCATGATATGACTTTTATTTTCAATTATATGTTTATTACATTGCATGCATTGGTGCACTTAAAGTTCCTGTGTTGCCCAGATACTGGTGGGAGCACAAGTACACTTTTTGTAACACTACACCTATTTTTACGATACTTTAGAGGCCTTGTGTTGTAACCTTTTGATTTGTCAAAAGGGTAGCTTTGCTATGTAGCCCTGCTATCTAGCTTTGCTATCTAAGGTTCTCAGACTCCGAAGAGAGGCTATTTGACTCTTCTGATTTCCTGGGATCTTTATTGGTTATGACTCAAAGGACTCTTTGGTAACGTCACCTTGACTTCAACCCCTAGGTAGAGCTAACCTTGTACATATAGTGAGCTTAGTACCTTTCAACATTAGGACAGGTTGCTTTCCCATTGCTAGGATGTATGATACCGCTTGTCTGAATAGTGAACCCTAGATCATTTCAGCTAGGACAGGATAACCCTACCCTCCATAGGGGTGTTTGTTCTCTTTCCTGCTATGTGTTATGTGCAATGTATTGGATCTATACAGGGGTTCTCAAATTCGAATAAGTGGTTCAGATTTTCAGTTTAGCACCATTACTTCAAAAACAGAAAAAAAAAAAAAAAACATAAAATCACAAAAAAATTGTAAAACAAAAAAAAAAATAAAAAGTTGACAATTGTAAATAAATAGAACTTGTAGGGTATCCAACCATCTCTGTGATTGGGGAGTGACCACCTGTTGATTGCACGAGCTTTATTTTGAATGTTGTGGCTGGCCCACACTTTGACTAGCAAAATTGAGAATGGTTTTATTTGAATTCTGAATTGAGTATTGAGTCTAAGTTTGATTCCACCAAGTTTTTAGAGTGGGATCAGACTCGAGTCATTCTAATGAGTCAGAGTCTGTTGATTTCGATAGTGCTAACCTAGACATTTCTGTCCTGTCTTTGTCATTTTCTTTTGGTCTGTTGTCATTGCTTGTCATTGCTGAGTCATAGTCTCTTTTCAATAAACAAAAAAAACATGCCATAGAGTCTGCCTACTTTTCTGTGCCTTTAATCATTGCATTGACCAAAGTTTTTCAAAACTTTTTCCAAAAACTCTGATAAAAACGAAGAGGAAGAATTTCCTTGGGATTTGCAAATTTTGATCAACTGAGAGGAAGAGAGGTGTGCTAAGCCTTTGATGAATAAAATCATTTTTGTTAATGTGGGTACTGAGAAGGATCCTGGCTTGGTCCAAATTGGTTCTATCTTATCTTCGTGAAAGTACGAGTGATTAGTCACTTTGTGAAAAGATTTCAAAAACTGTTTTGCGTGGTCCTACGAAGACAGGCCTGGAATTAGTTATACAGCATAGGATCCCTCTTGACTCGAGGTCCGACCTCCTTAGCTCCTTAGCTTTCAAACCGTGATTTGAAGTATTCCATGATCAATCAAAGTGTAAGGCTTGTATAGTCAAATTGGAAATAACCCTTGAACTAGGGGCCATGATGTGATTCAAATGGAGGCAGCCCTTCAACTAGGGGCAATAAGGTCGAATATGATTTAGATTGGAAAGAGCCCTTGAACTAGGGGCAATGATGTGATCCAGATTGGAAACAGACCTTGAACTCAGGGCAGAGAATGTGATTTCGATTTAAAACAGCCCTTGAACTAGGGGCAAAAGTGTGAGGCTTGCATAGCTGAAATGGAGGCAACTCTTGAACTAGGGGCAATAAAGTATCACCCTTGAGAGGCTCGCTGGGCCGAAAACCCGGAAGGGCGACCCAGGCAAAAGTTAGAGCACAAAAAAAAAAAAAATAAAAAAAGAAGGAAAATAAAAAGAAAAATGAAAAGCTCGCAAGGTTGAAAACCCGAAAGGGCGGCTTTGGCAAAAGTTAGAGCGTAAAAGGAGAGTGTCAATACCCGAGTGAACCTTAGCCAAAACTATGTAGGGCTGTGATTCAGATTGAAAGCAACCCTTGAACTAGGGGCAAGAAGGTCGGATGTGATTTAAGACTTGAAGCAGTCCTTGAACTAGGGCAAAAGGTTGGATGTGATCAAAGAGTTAAAACTGAATCGTTTCCCAATGAAGACCGCCAGAAAGGCCAAACCCAGAATTTGAGAGAATGAATTTTATTATTGAAGGACAGTCGAGTTCTTATCCACTACACTAGGGGCAACACTAGGGCAAATCAGACCCAAGTAGCCTAATCCCTACATCATCATATCTACCGGTCAAGTGTAGCAGTTGTTCTTATAGTTGGCTTAGAGATTCCCCAATCAACATGGACAAGTTAAAATGAAAGTAACCCTTGAGAGGCTCGCTGGGCGAAAACGCGGAAGGACAACCCAGGCAAAAGTTAGAGCAGAAAAAAAAAAAAAAAATAGAAACTCAAATAAAAAATGATGAAAAAAAAATGAAAATAAAAAAAAATGATGAAAATGAAAAAAATGAAAAATGAAAAGCTCGCAAGGTTGAAAACCCGCAAGGGTGGATTTGGCAAAAATTAGAGCACAAAAGGAGAGTGTCAATACCCGAGTAAACCTTAGCCCGAACTACGATGGCCTGATTCCTATCTTTGGGATACGTAGGTAGCTTCATCTCGAAGTTCGGCCCTAATAATTTTTCAACTCATTCATTTTGTCCATGTTTGATTGGTGTATCTATAGTTGATTTGGTTGTCCTACCCGTGTTTGATTGGTGTATTTTCATTCTGTTCAGTTCAGTTGGTTCGAGTCAACTTGGTTTGGTTCAGTTCGGTTCGGTTTGGTTCGGTCGGTTCGACGGTTCGGTCCAGCGTTACTTGGCTTCATTCGGTTCGGTTTGGCTCGGTTCGGTTGGCTTGGTTCAGATATCACCTTTGATTATCTGGCTTGGGACTATGCACCCAATAGTTGATTCCATATTAGTTGAGTAGTGACCATTTGCAAAAATAGATTTTGATTAATTTGAATGAAGCTGACTAATTTTTCTCGAAAATTGTTCCATTTTTGCAAAACTTGGACCATTCTTTGGATTTGAAAAGGGAAAATTTTCAGTGCTCACAGTTTAGCTTACATGATTTGAAACAGAAAATGGAATAAGTATGCTAATCTAACTCTCATGTTGATCAAAACATTTTTACAAAAAAATCAAGGCAATGAATTAGGGGCATAGTTGAGTTAGTGATTCTGTCTTCTCCACCACTCGAGTCAACTCTTCAGTATATATAAGTGTGTATTCATATCAGTCAAGGTATTCATACCAGTCAGTGTATATAAGTGTGTATTCATACCAGTCAGTATATTTATACCAGTCGGTGTATTTATACTAGTCAGTGTATATAAGTGTGTTTGGATCGTTTTGCTTCGTTCTTCTTTCGTTAAGTCATTTTTTATTCAGGTCAGTATAGAATCAATGTTCAATTCATAGTTCAAAATTCAATCACTCTCAAATTCAATCAAACAAAAATGTTTTCAAATTCAAAGTGATATGCCAGTCACGCCATTGATGAGCAAAACAGAAACTGATTTTGTTACAGTCAGGGGATCCCCGATTACAGAGACTCCAAAAAAAAAAAAAAAAAAAAAAAAAGAAAAAAAAAGGAGAGAAAACAGCAAGCCCAGAAAAGATATATCCGTATATATATCTGTGTATATATCCATATATGTTTGTGTATAGGTCCGTATATGTCTGTGTCATATATACGTGTATATATACTGTATATGTCTGTGTCTGTGTATAGGTCTGTTATTTGTCTGTGTATATTTCCGTATTCGTATGTATTTTGTTTGTACATGGTATATGTATACGGTATTTGGTTCGAACATACAATTCCTTCTTTCATTCTGTGCATCTATCGCACAATAATCTCCCTTCGTGCACCTACTACTCAAATTTCAATTTCAATTCCATCGCATTATCTTGAGCATATCAAATTCAATCGCCCTGCTTTGGGCATCAATTCAATCGCCCTGCTTTGGGCACCGCCCTGCTTTGGGCATCAAATTCAATCGCCCTGCTTTGGGCATCAAATTCAACCGCCCTGCTTTGGGCATCAATTTCAATCGCCCTGCCTTGGGCACCGCCCTGCTTTGGGCATCAAATTCAATCGCCCTGCTTTGGGCACCGCCCTGCTTTGGGCATCAAATTCAATCGCCCTGCTTTGGGCATCAAATTCAACCGCCCTGCTTTGGGCACCGCCCTGCTTTGGGCATCAAATTCAATCGCCCTGCTTTGGGCATCAAATTCAATCGCCCTGCTTTGGGCACCGCACTGCTTTGTGCATCAATCGTCCTGCCTTGGGCACCGCACTGCTTTGTGCATCAATCGCCCTGCCTTGGGCACTGCACTACTTTGTGCATCTATTTCAATCGCCCTGCTTTGGGTACCGCACTGCTTTGTGCATCAATTTCAATCGTGCTACCTTGCGCATCGCGCTATCTTGTACACTCGCCCGGTCTAGGAGACCTTAAATCCTACGTAGTCTAGGAGACCTTAAATCCTCTAAAGGTGTAATTCCTTTGGTGTTTGTCGTGCCCGAACGACTTCAATCGGTCTGGAATAGTCACCTGACTGTGTTTGTAATGAGTTCCTAGGAGATCAACTAAGACGGTGGAAACTAGAGTTCGAATGGCGATGCCTAGAACGCAAAAGGTTTGGGATTTCCGAGACTAAAGTCTGGTTTAAATACCCAGGGGTATATCCCTGGCTTGAAATCTGTATGGCAGCCCCATAGGTTGAGATAGCTTGTATGCGCCTCAACTCTGGAGACTGAACCAACCTGGTCTGTCACCCTGTTGGAGAATAGGGAAAGTTGCAAACATAGCCAGCATTCCATGACATTGTATTGCATTGCACAACTCATGAATTACCACCCCGGCTTCGCGTAGCGTGTAAGTCCACTTGCCAACTCGGCTTCGCGTAGCGTGTAAGTCCACTTGCCAACTCGGCTTCGCGGAAGCGTATAAGTCCACTCGCTAAATCGGCTTCGCGGAAGCGTATAAGTCCACTCGTTAAATCGGCTTCGCGGAAGCGTATAAGTCCACTCATTAAATCGGCTTCGCGGAAGCGAATAAGTCCACTCGTTAAATCGGCTTCGCGTAAGCGTATAAGTCCACTCGTTAAATCGGCTTCGCGTAAGCGTATAAGTCCACTCGTTAAACCGGCTTCGCGTAGCGTATAAGTCCAATCGTTAAACCGGCTTCGCGTAAGCGTATAAGTCCAATCGTTAAATCGGCATCACATAGTGTATAAGTCCAATCGTTAAACCGGCTTCGCGTAAGCGTATAAGTCCACTCGTTAAATCGGCTTCGCGGAAGCGTATAAGTCCACTCGTTAAATCGGCTTCGCGGAAGCGTATAAGTCCACTCGTTAAATCGGCTTCGCGGAAGCGTATAAGTCCACTCGTTAAACCGGCTTCGCGTAAGCGTATAAGTCCACTCGTTAAACCAGCTTCGCGTAAGCGTATAAGTCCACTCGTTAAATCGGCTTCGCGTAAGCGTATAAGTCCACTCGTTAAATCGGCTTCGCGTAAGCGTATAAGTCCACTCGTTAAATCGGCTTCGCGTAAGCGTATAAGTCCACTCGTTAAATCGGCTTCGCGTAGCGTATAAGTCCAATCGTTAAATCGGCTTCGCGTAGCGTGTAAGTCCACTTGCCAACTCGGCTTCGCGTAGCGTGTAAGTCCACTTGCCACCCCGGCTTCGCGTAAGCGTATAAGTCCAATCTTCAAAATCGGTTAAAAACAGCAGGTGCGCCTGTCTGTTTATACCGCCCCTTCTCCTCTCGCGTGAGACGCGTTTGGATGTTGATTCACTTGGTTAAAAACAGCAGGTGCGCCTGTCTGTTTATACCACCCCTTCTCCTCTCGCGTGAGACGCGTTAGGATGTTGATGTCTCTCGGTTGAGGTCTTCCCTCTCTTGCATAATCATGAATTTTCAAACAAATCGGCTTCGCGAAGCGTGTAAGTCCAACTTTCAAACTGCATTTTGTGTATATCATTTGCATTCTGCCCCTGAACTACGCTGGTTTGATTCCTCGCAAGGGGATACGTAGGCAACCTTCGGGTTCAACCACATGCATTGCATTTTGTGTGATTGCCCAAGTCTTACGGCCCTGTCAAAAGGGTCGTCTTCTGGCTTTGACATTCACTCACGTCATTTCATGACTTCGAGCTCTGTCAAAGAGGGGCAACTGTAGACACCCCATTTTGACCGGCCCTAAGACTTGGGCATTTTATTTTGACCACCCTCACCAAAAAAATCAAATTGACATTTTAATTTCAAAACCTCACCCATTTTGGCCATCAGTCGTATTTTTGTTAATTTGTAGTGTTTATGTGTGTACATGTTAAATTAGGTGTGTGCATATCTTTTAAGTGTGTTTTATATTAATTGATAACTAAATTAAAAACAAAATATATATATATATATATAGATCATAAAAAAATAAAAAAAAAGGAGAAAATAATAAAACACAAAAAAAATAGAAAAAAATAAAAAATTGATGGGGCGGTGGCTTTAGTAAAAGAAAGAAAAAAAAGGGATGGTGGTTTGCAAAAGAGAGATGTAAGAAATATTTTTAAAAAGAAATGGAGTGGGTTTCAACAAGTGGTGGAAGAATAAAAAAAGAAAAGGAGTTGGTGTGGGTTTCTGGTGGAGGAATAATGTGAGAGTGGGTGGAGAGGGGATATGAGGATATATTTTTAAAAGAGGGGAGAGGGGGTTAGTTGGGTGTGTCGGGTTTGAGTGTTGAAAAGAAGAGGGGGGGTGCTTTACAACCAAAAAAAAAGAAGAAAAAGACACACAGACAGCTGGTGGGAGAGAATATAAAAAAGAAAAGAAAAGACCCACGGGAGGGGGGTAAGAAGAACACACAACTGTCCTCTCTCTCTAGATAGCACAGAGAGCATAGGAACAAGACACCGAGGAGACCAACTTCTCTCCCTCTCGGGACTGCTCTCTCTCAAGGGGGGCGAACTCTCTCTCTTCTCTCACAAGACCCAGCAGCCATGAACACACCCATTGGGGGAGAGACCATGGAGAGACAGCACACATGAGACCCACGGGTAGAGAGGGGAGATAGCATACACACGGCAGCCACCATCTACACCTGCCCACACACACATGGAGGAGGAGAGGAGGACCAACCTCTCTCTCTCTCTCTTCTCTCTCATCTCACGGCAGCAGCCATTGACACACCAACACACTGCCATCCCCTTCACGGCAGGCACACCATGCACTAACACACCAACACACAGCCTCACCATCACCACCATGCATGCTTCATCACACCACACACGGATCACACACACCCACCTCTTTCTCTCTCACGGATGAAACACACCCAGCACACCACCATGCATGCTTCATCAGACCACACACGGTTCACACACTACCATCTATCAACCCAGCTCTCTCTCCCTCTCGGCATCTTTCTCTCTCTACCTGCTAACACACACACCCACACACCTACACACACCACCACCACCACCGTGGCCAACCCACATGCACACCCATGCACACTGCTCTCTCTCCCTCTCGGCATCTCTCTCTCTCTACCTGCTAACACACACACCCACACACCTACACACACCACCACCACCCCAAACCCATGCACACAGCACCTCTCTCACATGCACCCACGGCACTCTCTCTCTAGCATACACACGGCAGACCACACAGCACCTCTCTCACATGCACCCACGGTACTCTCTCTCTAGAGACCCGGCTCTCTCTCTCTAGAGACCCACACGGCACTCACTCTCTCTCTCTCTTTAGAGACCCACATGGCACTCACTCTCTCTCTCTCTATGTATATATATATATATATATATATTTTATATGTATAATATTGGTGTCATGCCATTTTTTTTTTGTATATATATTTATATGTATAATATGTGAGTCATGGGTGTTATCTGCCATTTTCCTCAATTATACATATGTTATATGTATAAATCTGAATCATGGGTGGATATTTGAGTGGATATATTCCCACTGGAAATTTCTCGATTATAATATTTGAGTGAATATATCCCCACTTGAAGTTCCTGATCAATTTCAAATTTTGAGTGGCTTAAGTGGCAGGACCTCCATTGAAGATGACTTGACATGGGCTGAGGTGTGCAGGTCTAAGAGATTGAAGACATATGGATCTTTGTGCTAGCGATGAATTTTTTTTTTTTTTATTTTATTTTTATTTTTGAGTGTGTTGTGAGGTTTTATTTTATTTTATTTTTCTCTCCTCTCTCCCTCATTCGGATCTGTAATATTTAAGGTGTTGTAATAATTCCCCCACCCCGCTTCTTTCTATCCCGTTCTTTATCGCTTTCCCTAACTGTGTGTATGTATATATCTTGACATACCATGCATATCCCTGCTTTACATCCATGATCCATGCATAAGATTTGGCTAAATTTGCATCTTTATGCTTCAATTGATTATCCCATGTTTTGTGCGCTATTTAAGATGATTCACATGCCATATTCTAGAAGCCAAATCTTTAGTGCATCTCATGAGTGAATTGCATTAGGATTCTGTATATAAGATCATGCATATTTTACTAACTTTGTTTTGTAGCTGTTCGAGGGACTCGATCAATCTGTGAGTTTTTATGCTTTAGCATCCCATTTGTGTGTGATTTTCTTATTATGTTTAGCATCCTACCATGTGGCTATTTGTTTAAGTGATAAACTGTTTGAATGCCTGTGGATGAAGGCTTGTTGTTTGAATTGGAATAATTCAATAAATGTACGTTTTAAGCCCACTTTGTCAAGTGGCAAATTCAAACCCTTTTCGGAAAACAAACATGAAATTGAATTGTTCCAATTTGAGCAAACTAGTCTATACTTGTATGCTTCACATAGTAAATTTTAGGATTTACTAAAATAATCAGAACATAAACATATAAGGAAAATAAAAGTCATATCATGGTTTAGTAGAGGCCGATCTTTTGATCGGGTGAGTGGGGGTGCTCATTATTGACCTTCCCATCTCATACCTAAGGTTCTGAGCCAAGCATCCTTGGTTACGACGAACAGTGGCCTTTGGCACCGAGTCATGGGTTTCCTAATTTCTCAAAATATTAGGTGGCGACTCTGAGATCTGATGACGCAGTCCATTTTTGACAAAATTGCAATAAAATGGATTTTCAATAAAAGTTGCCAAATCTGGACTCTCATCTACGTTTCACATTGCACTCGTGAAACATTGAGATCAAAGAGATCTCGGGAGTCCGAACTGTTTAACGCGCGCGGGTACCCCCCGGGCATGTTACACCGGGGCATAGGTAAGTCAGGTGTTCCTGCGCCCCCTCCCAGAGCTGGTCAAAGCCTCTGATGTCAAGCTGGGCCCGACCTGTGCCTCTTCATTAAGCCAATCCAAGAACTCATCAGACAAAGTGCAACTGAAAGTGGGAGCGGGGGCCAAGAGCTCCCTAGTCCTCCATGCTATTGTATACCGGGCAAGCTGTGCGCCTCGGATCAGGAATGCAGCTGGATATTCTATCCCTTCTGGTGGACAAGTCTGGTCATGACCGAACTGAAGTCGGATCTGAAACGGAAAATAGAAGACACAGTGAGTCAAGCCAATCAGCTGAATCCCAGGTTGGCGGGTCATGTTATAGCCCATTGCCGGTAGATTAAGCCAAGGACACCGCCAAACAATGCGATCCGCAGACAAGCTACACATCCAGTCAAACCACCAACCCTCTTCAAGGGCGTCGACTAGGCGTTGTCTGAAGAAGTAACCGCGGGCTGAGTATATTGGGCAAGAGTCCACAACCTGCAACTTGTCCATCAACCACACTTGGGAAGGGATGAAAAATGAGAGAATAAAGAATAGAGAGATGTACGATGAGAGGAAAAGTAAGAAAAGGGTTTTGTGAGAAAACCGAGCTTGAGGGCCGAGTGATGTGAGCAATACATATGAGAGATTGGGTGGGAAACTTTACCTGCAGTAGTAGTGGACTCCCTACAAATTTGGCCGTTTCGCGACGATAGAAAGCATCCAAGCCCATCAACGTCTCAGCCAAAGTTATGGCGATGCAACTCTTACCCTCCTTCAAACCTTGGGCAACCTCGATCAACCGAACATAGACCCTCCGGAGCCTGAGGCAAGTAAGAAATGAGATAGCATGCACAAACAAAGTGCGTGTTGCCGAAAGCCTTGCCAATGACGGTCGCCATGGTCGCCGGCATCAGAAAAATGGCAAATCAAACTCGGAATATCCAGCATTCCGTCGCAAATCAAAGATCGAGCGTCGGGTATTGAGAGCCCGCACATTTGTCCTAAGGCTTGGGCATGGCCAAAACGAAGTTGGGGTAGGATCTCTTCATTGTGCTCGGACTCCATTAAAGCTTGAAAATCTTCAAAGGTAGGACACACCTCTTGCCCGCCGAAGCTAAAAACATGTGTCACCGGATTCCAAAACCTTGCCGCGGCATAGAGAAATGGAAGGTGTAGCGGGGTACGACCCAAAGTGAATAGTGCATTTATGCCAAAGCCCCAGAAATTTAGCTTTTCCGAGCCATCCAAGTTGTTAATCCAAGTTGTAAGATTTTGGGCAAGAAGCGCTTCCATTTGAAGCAAATCAGTGTTGAATTAAGAAGAACCACGAAGCTGAGACTCTTTTGTAGAAGATAAGATTGAGTGGAGGACAGATGTCAGCATTCTGCTGGTTCTGACAATTCATGGCCGGCCGGCCAAATATAGTGCCGACCGGCCACCACTTTTGGCCGATGGATCAAAGCTTCTGGCCGATGGCCATTTCTCACGGCCGACGGCCTTTATCTCTGACCGGTGGTCTTCCCCCTTGTTCTCTGAGCTGTTTATGCTGAGGATTGGGGAATTCCACCACCTCCAATGCCCTCCGGTGATCAATTCTTGAGGAGTCACGCCTATTTGCTTATCGAGTTGTTGCATATGTACTTATCGAGTTGTATGTCACTCTCTTCAAGTCTTTAATTTGCTTATCGAGTTGTAAATTGGTTCACTACCTGATTATTACGATGCGAATGCTCTATTTTCAAACGAATTTCATTCACATTGTTATGTGATGCCATGCGATGCAATGCATAGGATGTACAAATGCAACACCTTTTTGAACAAAATAGCAGTTTCATTTCCACCATGTATTTTGCAAACATACACAGTTTCTTTCAAAGTAAAACCTGCCTGAGGTAGTGTAATGTGCTTAAGCTACTAGTAAAAAGGAAAGTAAAGCAAAAAGAAGGAGCAAGGCAACAAAGTATCAGGGTTGATACCGGTAGCCCCTCCCTTGTGGTCAATACATCTCTCGCATCCTTGTTTGGATCAATTGCATGGTTTGGCGCCGTCATTTCTCGAGGCAGTGCAAGGAAGTACGCCTGCAGAACATTCATAGACCTCCGAGTTGACCTCAAGTTGTGTCTGCTATGAGCGATGTTCCATACGTACGAGGAACTTCCCTTCCCGTATCCTTTATGTATCTTGTGAACTCCATGAATCACTTCAATCATACTGTGTCGCAGTACTTTGCATTTCAACATCATGAATAGCCTGTCTTTACCATACTTCAATTCCTTTTATACACGTTGCGTGCATGCGTGCATTGCTTTACTTATATGTGTTCAAATTCCTTTTATACACATTGCGTGCATGCGTGCATTGCTTTACTTATATGTGTTCAAATTCCTTTTATACACATTGCGTGCATGCGTGCATTGCTTTACTTATATGTGTTCAAATTCCTTTTATACACATTGCATACGTTGTCGCGTTATGCTTTACTTACATGTATTCAAATTCCTTCACACACATTGTGCACGTTGTCGCGTGTCCTTTACTTACATATGTTTGTGCCTTCACAGCATTGTTATGCTTCCCACTTGCTTTGCGTTGTCACGCACTTTCAATTACATTAATATGCACGTTGCTAACAATATTGTACCTGTTAAGTCTTCTTTCTTTCCCAGGCACGATATTGTATGTACGGTTCATTTGAAGCTGGCGCGACCAGACGAACCGGACAGGTATTGTATTCTCCGCGTGAAACGTAGTGAGAATTACATGATTCTCGTACACTCTCACTGCATTGTAGTGTAGTTTGGTGTATGCTAGCTTAGAACTGTCGCGTGTTATGCTTCGTTACAGCTTTCTTTGCATGATCATAAGTTATGCCCGGCTTTGTGCATTGTCTTGCATTTTGCCCCTGCCTTCGGGCGCATATCTTGTTTGTCTTGTTTGCTTTGTCCAAGTCTTCGGCCTTGTCAAAAATGGCTCGTCTCTGGGCTTTGACAATCACTCCCGTCATTGTTATGACTTTCGAGTTCTGTCAAAGAGGGGCAACTGTAGACACCCCAGTTTTGACCATCCTCAAGACTTGGACGTCGCCGTTTGAACACTCGGTGATTACCCATGTCCGTGTTTCGTTTTGAGTTCCCGGAGGTCTCGGCTATGCGCCTTGCCTCAAGATCTCTCAACTCGACTGTTCCGTGTTCGGTTTTGCACCAAACACTTGTGTTTTTGTTTCTGAGGGTGGAGAGTAGCTTGTTAGCTACCCCTGGCACCCACCGGCCGTGGCTTGAGGCCACCGGCCGTGTTTTGAGGCTACCGGCCATTGGTAAAGTATACTATTGGCCGGTCGGCATTCAGTGTGGCCGGTCGGCCATCTGTTTGGCCGATGGCCTCCTTTTCTAGCCGGTAGAACTTTTTTGACTTTTTCAGGCATAGTGCATGCCAGCTGTGCCAGCTGGAATGCACTAACCCTGCCCCGGGGCATCCATGTGGCTGTTTTGCCCCTTTTGCACCCTTTTGGTCTAGCTTCTTGAGGAAGCTTGGCCCTTTGTCTTAGCTTCCTCAAGAAGCTTGTCAGCTGTCCAAGCTTCCTCAGGAAGCCTTGCCCCCCTTGCCCCCTTTGACCCTTTTCTTGTTTAGCTTCTTTAAGAAGCTTCAAACCTTTGTTTTGTCTATATATAGAGCCCCCCTCCTCCTTTGTTGGGGGTTGAACAAAAAAAACCAGAGCATACACATATATTCTGCTATACATCACTCACTCTCTCTATATTTCCCTCTCTCGCCTCTTTTGTGTGTGTTTTGTGGCCTAAAAGTGTGTTTTGACCTTAGTTTTGCACTAAGACACACACCATTACACCACACTTTGACCTTGAGAGGCTTAGAGGGTTTGTTCTTGAGTTTTTGGATTGGTTTTGATCATAGGAAGGTGGCTGATCTTGCTGTTCCTCAAGGGTTCTTCAAGGGTAACATTCTTACTTTAGATTCCCCAATCTTGCACTAGATTTTTGCCTATCTTGCTTGCTGTTTTAGACTTTATGTATAACTGAAAAAAATCTTGTATTTGTATGCTTAAGATACTTCATTAAGGTTGTTTTGTGGTTTGGGGTCGAACTCCCCCTATTAGGCCTTGTTTGGCCCTTTTGGTGCTCTCTTTGTTAAGCTTTGATTACTCTTGTGTATTGGCCTTCTCACCACTGAAATCTAGTGGATTTTCAGTGGTGAAGAAGGGGTCTTGAGGTCTTGCATTGGGGAGGGACACCCCTCTCCCTTAGTCTCTCATTTTTGCATGTTCTTGGCTTATAAGGGTAGCATGTATGATTAGGTGTTTTTGGTCCTATTTCAGAGGGTTTTGTATGTTGTTAGGACATAATATGCCTCTGTTTTTAGTCGGATTAGTGGTCCCTTTCATGCTTAATACACTTGCTTTGTATTCCCTCATTTTGCCTAGAAGTGCATCATGCCATTAGACCACCATGCTCTCATGTTTTGACTTTGCTTTGTGAAGATTTTGGTCATGATTTATCATGCTTGAGGTCTGTTGGGTGCTGATTTGGTCGTATTTGATATGTTTTGTATGGCCCCTTTGCATTCTAGCATGTTGGCATCGGGTGTGTGAGTCATTAGCATGCATTGGCTAGGCTATTTCAGTGATTTGGAATCACTTATTAGGTCATTTCAGCCCATGTTTGATGCTTGCATACTTGGATTTGTTCTCCTTTCAATGCCTTAAAGAGGTGTAGTTTTATGCTCCATGTTTTAACTTTGGTGAATGCCTCTTTGCTTGAGTCCTTGGGGATGTCATTTATGTGGGTTTTGGGGCTTACTCTATCATGCCATGTCTCTGATTTTGTTGGTTTGATATCCATGCTTGTTCTCTTGTAAGAGTCCTTGAAGGTTGCCTTCCCTACCTTAGCTTTAGGCCTTTTGGTTTGCACATTTGTTTTGCATGTTGACACTATCATTTTGGCACTTTTAGCTACTGTTTTGGGAGGTGGGCTGAGGTCTGCCCCTTTGTGGTTTAAATCCACCTTTGCATGAGCATGTTGCATTACATTAGGAGCATGCTTGCATTATATCTTATTTGCATGTTTGCACCTTGTTTATTTAAGTTGCATCACATAATCTCATGGTATGCTTGACATTATCACATTGCATTTAGTTTAGCTTGCATGGTTAGGAAGTGTCATGTTGCATTAGCCTAACATGTTCACCTTGCATTGCATATGTTGCATCACTTTGCATTGAACATTGCACACATGCATTGCATGGCTTGGTTTGGGGTGTCAAACCAAGCATGAGGATTGAGGAGTGTTCATACTCAAAGTGACGAAACACGTTTCAATCCTCGGTCGCCGATGCCTTTGATCTCAACATGATAAGGTGTTAGCTTTCATTTGATTGTTGCATGCATTTTTATATTGAAGGGCAAACTTGGCTTCTTAGGCCATCATGCATAATTGATAGCCCGAGGGTCAAGGGCCATGCTCCCTTGAGTCCATTGCATGATAGGGAGTGTGGCCATGCTTACATTTGCTTGAAATCCCATGCCATGCACTGTTTGTCCTCTGTTGCTGTCAAAAACTAGTTTCTGCAGGAAGTTTTGGCCGGCCGGCCATCTCCAGTGCCGACCGGCTATCCATCAATGGCCGATAACTTCATCAGTGGCCGGTGGCCATTTCCCATGGCCGGTGGCCATTCCTACTAGCCGGTGGTGTTCCACAGTGTGCAGAGAATCTATTCCAAGACTTGTGTAGTTTTCAGAGGAGCTAGGTAGTGTAAACAGAGGCAGCAATGCTATGGCAGCGAGTTTCCGGGCAAGACGGATCGAGCATGCATCATCTACGTATCCCAAGGTAGGGCTGAGGCCATCCTCTTTCTGCATGTGATTTGTTAATTAAATAGAAAATATGTAATATTTAATTAGTTAGAATAGTTAATTATTTATTTGTTTTGTAATATTTATTCGGACCCTCCGAGCGAGGGCAATTGTGTAATAAGTGTGCGTGAGTGTGTGTATGTCTTCCAACCCCACGTCTTTCTTCCCTTTTATTTACTAGCTTTCAATGGTTAGATTAGGGCATGTTTTAATTAGCATACAGTATGATAGCATGTTTGCATTCATTCATTCATTTTGCATGCACTTGGCTCGGCGCATCATTCTAACTGCATTTGTATTTCAATTCCCAAAATGAATACATGATTAGCTGTAGCATTTCACATGTCATTCTAGGATAGCCGAGCCTATTATAGTTGCATTCCTGCATGCGTTGCATTAGGCATTTCTGTATAGTTAGGATCATGCATAGATTTCTAACATAGCTCTTGTTTTGGCTTGGAGTACTCTGTAAGTTCTTTTGCTTTAGCATCCTTGCACGCGTGTAAGTGTTGCCATGACAACATGATTACCATGAGGCTAGTTGCTTATGTGATATAACTGCTTGAATGCCTGTGGATAGAGGTTGAATTACCTAAATTGGAATGATGCATTAAAACTGCGAGTTTTAAGCCCACTTGATGGTGGCAAAAATCTGCATTTTTGCCTACTTGCGAGTAGCAAACCATTTTCAAAACAAACATGAAATGTTTTGTTCCAATTTAGGCGATTTGGTCTATACTTGTTTGCTGCGCGCATAACATAGTAATTCTAGGCTAATAACCGGAATAAGAGCATATAATGTTTTCAAAACAAGATATCACGGTTAGTAGAGGCCGATCTTTGATCGGGCGAGAGGGGGTGCTCATAGCTGACCTTCCCCAATCGTACCCAAGTTCTCAAGCCGAGGCAACTTTGGTGATGACGGACACGTAGCCTTTGGCATCGAGTCAGGGTTTCCTAAATCCCCCAAAATAAAATATTTAGGTGGCGACTCTGTATCTGGCAAACCAGTCCATGTTTGGCACTCCTTTTCTAAAAATCTGTTTTCTCAAAACGATTTGCCGGATTTGGACTCTTTGGTTCAGATTAAGAACCGTGACAATTTGAGTCTGAACTGTACTAAGCCCAAAAAGAACACAACGGGATTCCTCCCGGGACGTTCGGGGACGTCTACAATACACCAGTGGCTTGCCGGCTATGGAGGAGCACTGCCGGCCACCTGTCGGCCAGGGAAGGCACACTGCCGGCCAATGATGAGAAGCTGCCGACCATCAATGGTGCACTGCCGGCCACTGGTGTGCTGTGACACCAAGTTGCAACAAAGCACAAAATAGAGAAAATGGAGGGTCTCCCAAGGGCATGTATGCACTATGCCACCCCAAATCACCTCAAAACATCAAGGGAGAGTCCTAATCGGATCCACGATCATCAGTCACGCATCCTGATGCATGATGGCCAAAGATCCAACTTGTGCAAATCAATATGAAAACGAATGCACCAATAAAGCAAGTAAAGCCTAGAACTCTATCATGAATCATTAAGAGCTTCGGCGGCCGAGAATTGAGACATGTTCCATCACTCGGAGTATGAAACGCCCCTCGTTCCTCGTGCTCGGATTAACACTTAATCCAAACAATGCAACACGTAAGGATGGCAAACATGCAATATGAATAACCTAACAAGGCTATGACATGCAACAAGCACATAGGCATGATGTGAGGTGACAACCTTGGACAACATGACAAAATGCAATATGAACATGCAAGAACATGTAATGGGGCTAGCATGCGACAACATGCAAACATCGAGCAAGCATACAACAATATGCAAGACAGGCATGCGACAACATACAAAGGGGTGGACTTAAACTAATGTGGGCAGCTCTCAACTAAGCCCAAATCAGTGGCCAAAAGTGATGAATTGATGGCATGAAAGCATGAAATGGCAAGGCAAACATGTATGCCAAGTGGCTCAAGTATTAAGGCACAAAGAGGACAACTCTTAAGCACACTTAAGAAGCAACAAACACGGATGTGTGACAATGAGGCAAGCTCTGAAATCTCATGTAAAGTGATGCCAAATCAAATCAACAATGCGAGCGTAGCATATTATGATGCTCAAAGCTCAAAGTGAGCAAAGGGACTTAAGCCATGGCCATACAAGGCAAACCCCAAGGGGCCGAGAGGACCTAAAACAATCCTAGGGTAGGTCCAAACAAGACCAAAACTAAGCTCAAAGCTAGCCAACCTAGGCTAGAATACAAAGCCAAAACCATGGAGCATGCAAGGCTTTAAAGAGGCAATGCACTACACCTATTGAAACCAATCGTGACAAGACTTGGACAACATAAAACAGAGTTACATCATGGTATAATAAGACCCAAAATGCACTGAAATGATGAGCCAAAGGCTTAGGCTTAATGGCACGTACAAAAGTCAATTCTTGAGGCATAAAGCACAAGCTCTATAAAGTATTCAAGGCATGTCAAATGCAAGTGTATGACAACATTTCATGGACTGAAATAGCATATGGAATGAGGGCAAAGCATGCAAACATTACATGTATGGCATGGTAGGGTCCTCAAAACCCAAGACTAGCCTAAGCATTTACACTATAGCTATACAAAGCACGAGTGATATGGCCATGGAAGCCCAAAAAAGTCCTAGGACAGCCCAAAATAAGCATAAAATCATGTTAAAGCAAAGCCAAAATATGCTAGTATGATGAGTCAAAACATCATGCATAAAGGACTAGTAAACAAGATTTGTTCTACACCTATATGGAGCATGCAAAGGATGATCAAACCAACTATGTATAGGGTCATGACATGCCAAATGATGACCAAATACATGCTGAAATGTAAACCAAACAAGCTAACATGACATGGCAAAGCATGGAGCATATGAAGCTAGTTTAGGGGATTTACACTACAAGTGTATCATGCAAGCATGGAGTGACAAAACCAACCCAAAACAGATTCATGGCATGGTAAAATATCATCAAAAACCCACTGAAATGGACTCAACACAAGCTAAGCACACATGCTAAGTTACACAACACATACTAGATGCATGCAAAATATGACCAAACCAGCCATGGACAGGGTCAAGGCAGGTCGTAAAAGTCACAAAAATAGGCCTGAACAAAGCCTCAAAGATACATAGAGGGATGGTCCTTTGGAAGGCCAAATATGCAAGTAAACAAGACAAGAGGAGGGGGGACCACCCCCCTCTTATTTTGAGCCTCAAAACAGGGTTTTTACCACTGAAAATCCTCTGGATTTCAGTGGTCAAAAGGCCACGAAAAGTTGTTTTGAAAGGCCTTGAAAGATGGCTCAAAAGCTAAACAAGCTAAGAAACAAAAGGGAGAGACAACCCCCTAGCCAAACAAGGCTTAAACCAAGACTTTTAGGACTGAAAATCAGACCTTTCTTTAGTTCAGAACCAAGCCAAAAAAAGTTTGAAATGGTAGTAAAAAAAGCATGCAAAACAAAGCTTCAAAAGAGCAAGTGCTTACCCTTGAAGAACCTTGAAGGACAGCAGCAAAACAGCCCCAAATCTGAGCCAAAGAACCTTCGATCAATCCAAAAGTAAGTTCCAAGGGACCTCAAGCCAATGGTGATCAACTCTTCTCAAGGGTTGATAGGTTGAAGATGGTTGTATACAAGCCTTCTAGCACAAATGCTCAAGAGTTCTTGAGAGAGAGGAATGTGGAGAGAGAGGTGCAGAGAGAGAGGCTCTCAAAACTTGCTCAAGAAGTTCTAAGTGTTCTAACCCCCTTGAATATATGATATATGGCCTCATATATAGCAAAAAGCAAAGGTTTGGTCGAAAATATCACAGCCAAGACAGCTGTGTCAGCTGGAGATAAAATATCTATTGAAATCTGCTTTCTGGCACCAATGGCCGGCACCTTATCATTGTCGGCCGGCACCCTACCATTTTTGGCCGGCATGGGGCAGGCATTGGCCATTAATGGCCGGCACACTTCCATAGAGGCCAGCATAAAAAATCAGCCTTAGTCCCCGAATTGAAGAAACCTAACTCCTTCATCTGGATGCCTTTTCAGGTCATTCTTGTGTGCAAATTGAAGCCCCGGAAGTAAGCTTTCCAATGGTGGCAGCCTTGCATCAAAACTCCAACTGTGCTAAGAGATATCCCTCTTTTGGTGAAGTCGCGCAGTTTTGGTCCTACCTGGAGTCATGCCGAACTTCTCCCAAACTAGTTCTCTTCTCTCCTTTCCCATTTTCTTCAACTCCAAACCCCTAAACAAGGTGTTTTGAAAGATTTTTCAAAGATTTCATCTCTCCTTCATTTATTTCCACTCTGTCCTTGCTCGGTTTACCAAAAGGCGCGATATTTAACAAAATGCGAGCGTCGGGACATCGTAGGAACCTATTTTCAAAAAGGCTTTGAAAGAGAGGATTTTAAGGTCTAAAATCTTTTGATCAAGATTGTTTTGGTCCAAAAAGGGGTATGAAGTTAAGATTTGACTCTCTCCTTGCCGAAGAAACTAAATCTTTCCCCTGCACACCTTTCTCCACCATGTAAACCATCAGTCACGTCCAAGTCTTAAGGGCGGTCAAAAATGGGGTGTCTACAGTTGCCCCTCTTTGACAGAACTCGGAAGTCAAGAAGTGACGGGAATGAGTGTCAAAGCCCAGAGACGACCCATTTTTGACAAGGCCGAAGACTTGGACAAACAAACAAAGTATAGACAAATAAATGGTTGCGTCCGCAGGCTACCTACGTATCCCTTTGCAAGGAATCAAACCAGCGTAGTTCAGGAGCAGGATGCAAAATGTTATGCAGGAAGATTTTGATAATTGGACCTATACGCTAACGCAAAGCCGGTTTGAAAATTGGACTTATACGCTACGCGAAGCCAGTTTGAAAATTGGACTTATACGCTACGCGAAGCCGGTTTGAAAATTGGACTTATACGCTAAGCGAAGCCGGTTTGAAAATTGGACTTATACGCTACGCGAAGCCGGTTTGAAAATTGGACTTATACGCTAAGCGAAGCCGGTTTGAAAATTCAGGATTTATGTAATGCAATGGAATGAAATAGTGCAAATGATATGCAATGTATCGAAATAATCAAACCACAAGTAGTGCAAAACCACACAAATATCATAAAGGGATGAAGATGCAAAATCAAACTCCGTCTACCATAGAAAAGGTGTCGACACCCTCAAACCACAATCCCATCAGTGGAATAGGCGTGTACACATGCAGAACTATGTGTGCGTAGATAGAACACAAATACAAGTAATTGGGTGGCATGATATAAGTGAGGCATGATCTGCTCAGGAAAGATCGTGATCCTAAATGCTAGATGCAACATACTACACTACAATGCAATGGATACAACGGATAAGGCGTGCGGCCAAACCAAATTTTGCCTAGGAAAGGCATGGACACAAACAAACCATGTCTAACACGGAAATGGTGCCATCACCCTCAAACCACAATCCCATTAGTGGAATAGGTGCGTACACAAAATCTCATAACCATGCTTTGACATGAAAAGTATGAGCACATACCAGACCAAGCTTAACATGGAAAGGATGCAGGCGATACAACGGATATGCAGTAGATGCATGCGATAGATACTATATGCAATGCAATGTAGTAGCTAAAATGCAATGTAATAGCTAGGAAGGGAAGGTACCTTACAGGGGCAATTGGCAATGACTTACCTCGGCAATGTCCTACCTCATGCTGATGTGGGAATCTTCCGCTTCTTCTTGGTTGAACCACAGGTACTACTTTTCTCCCTGGCCATGGTCGCAGCTTTCCTTATTCTCCAACAGGGTGACAGACTAGGTTAATTCGGTATCCAGAATTGAGGTGCATACACATGCTATCTCAACCTATGGGGCTGCCATACAGATTTCAAGCCGATGATATACCCCTGGGTATTTAAACCAGACTTTAGTCTCGGAGATCCCGAACCTTTGCGTTCTAGGCACAAGCCATTCGAACTCTAGTTTCCACCGTCTCAGTTGGTCTCCCAGGAAGTCACCACAAGCACAGGCAGGTGGCTATACCAGACCACTGGAAGTCGTTCGGGCACGACAAACACCAAAGGAATTGCACCTTTAGAGGATTTAAGGTCTCCTAGACCAGGCGATAAAACAGATATGATGCAATAGATAATAGATGCGATGTAACAGATAGTACAGTAGATGCAAAGGGTGAACACACTCCAACCACGCTGGAATCGTGAGAGGAGGAAAAACAAATCCCAAACATGTTGAAATCGTGTGAGGAAAGGAACACTCAAACCACGTTGAAATCGTGAGAAGAGGTCCGAAAACAACCCGCCCAGGTGTGCGCATGACGCAACCTGAGATAAATTCCAAATACACTGAAATCGTGTGAGGAAAGGAACACTCTATCCACGCCAAAATCGTGAGAAGAGGTCCGAAACTGCTCGGGCTTGCGCTTCACGCGTCCCGAGATACAAGAGAAAGGTATGAGACTGTACCACAATTGTAATGAAAGTGTGCGCTAGATGTACAAAGTGAATGAGTGCGATAGATACACAAAATGAATGAGGAAAGATGGTGTGAACACCAGGCGCACCTGATGTTTTTAACCCAGTGAATCAGCGACCTAACGCGTCTCACGCGAAAGGAGGAAAGATGGTGTAAACAACAGGCGCACCTGATGTTTTTAACCGAGTGAATCAACAACCTAACGCGTCTCATGCGAAAAGAAAGAAAGGGTGAACTTGAGATCCAAACGCGTTTCATGCGAGTGCAGGAAAATGAACACAAATCCTAACACGTTTCACGTGAAAGGTGCGAAGGTGGTGCAACCAACAGGCATACCTACCCATATCTCATACGGAGAGAGAGAAGGTTTTAACCGGGGAGAATAACAATGGTGTAACCAACAGGCGTATCTCAACGTATTTCATACGGAGAGAGGGAAGGTTTTAACCGGGGGGAATAACAATGGTGTAACCAACAGGCGTATCTTAACGTATTTCATACGGAGAGAGGGAAGGTTTTAACCAGGGAGAAAAACAATGGGGTAAACAACAGGCGTATCTCAACGTACTTCATACGGAGAGAGGGAAGGTTTTAACCAGGGAGAAAAACAATGGCGTAACCAATAGGCGTATCTCAACGTATTTCATACGAAGAGAGGGAAGGTTTTAACCAGGGAGAAAAACAATGGTGTAACCAACAGGCGTATCTCAATGTATTTCATACGGAGAGAGGGAAGGTTTTAACCAGAGATAAAAACAATGGTGTAACCAACAGGCGTATCTCAACGTACTTCATACGGAGAGAGGGAAGGTTTTAATTGGGGGGAATAACAATGGTGTAACCAACAGGCGTATCTCAACGTATTTCATACGGAGAGAGGGAAGGTTTTAACCAGGGAGAAAAACAATGGTGTAACCAACAGGCGTATCTCAACGTACTTCATACGGAGAGAGGGAAGGTTTTAACAGGGGGGAATAACAATGGTGTAACCAACAGGCGTATCTCAACGTATTTCATATGGAGAGAGGGAAGGTTTTAACCAGGAAGAAAAACAATGGTGTAACCAACATGCGTATCTCAACGTATTTCATACGGAGAGAGGGAAGGTTTTAACCGGGGGGGAATAACAATGGCGTAACCAACAGGCGTATCTTAACATATTTCATACGGAGAGAGGGAAGGTTTTAACCAGGGAGAAAAACAATGACGTAACCAACAGGCATATCTCAACGTATTTCATACGGAGAGAGGGAAGGTTTTAACCAAGGAGAAAAACAATGGTGTAACCAACAGGCGTATCTCAAAATATTTCATACGGAGAGAGGGAAGGTTTTAACCAGGTAAACGTGACATCCTAACACGTTTCACGTGAAAGGAGGAAAGGTGGATTCGAAATCCAAATGCGTCTCACGCGAGTGGAAGAATGGTAGAATGATTTCTTGCTGACAAGGGGTAATCTCTACATGTAAAAGCCACGGATGTCGCTTTTCTTTCTGATCATATTCACAACTTTCCCTTATTGCAAACAAAAGCCAAGATAACTCTGACAGGGAATGGTACTCAAGGAGAGCACTTCTGATCGCCATTCTGGCTTGAGACAGTGAAACAGTCAATGCAGTATTTTGTTCACTTTGAACACACAGTTCATATCAGCACACTACTCATTCTGAACACGCAACTCATAACACAGTATTCGGTTTATTCGGAACACAGCTCATTCTGAACAGACAGTCTGATCTGAAAAGACAGGATGCAAAACGGAACTTGTAGAAGTTGAAACAAACCCGGATGCTCCAAATTTTCCCTCTTTTCTTTGGCTTTGCAGTCTGGAACCCACATAGCTTCAGATAGGTCCTGGTTTTACTGTTCTCGCATGACCTGGGTTGAACCCTGTAGTTTTATGAAAGAACAAATCCTGTTTTGCACAAATCTGGAGAATGGCACAGCACTCTGAGCACAAAATGATTCGTTTTTGAAATTGAGAGATGAGTTTTTGACCGGGTATTGAGCCTACAACTGACCGCAGCCAAAACGACTCAAAAACGGAAAACAAAGGTAGAACAACCTAAACTCAACTCAACAAAGGAAAAACAAGGTAAAACAACCTAAACACATCTATTGACACTCAAACGACTCAAAACAAGAATTGAGACAAACAAAACACACAAACACAACACTCAGCTGTGTTACAAAGGCAAGAGACCTCTCGGTGCACAGGAGCCAGTTTCTCCGGGTATTGTTCCCACCCTTTCTCATTTGTGATTCTCACATCACTCGGCCCTCAGGCTCTGTTTTTCTGAAAAATCCCTTTTTTCACTTTTTCTCTCATCGCACATCTCTCTATTCTTCAATCTCTCGTTTTTCATCCCTCCCATGGGTGGTTGATGGATAAACAAGAAATTGTGGGCTTATGCCCCTAGCATTCTGCTAGATTCTTCCTTCTGCTTACAACAGTGAACTTTCCCATAGAGGGGTTGCGCTACAACTAGGTGTGTAGCACATCTGCAGTTGACATCGGTTGACGATGCTCCGCGGGGGAGTTTGGATGTAATCAAATGTGTCCAAACAAAGGAGTGGAATATCTCGATCCATTCCCGTTTGTGCTTCGCACTTGGCTTGATACCTCGTTGCTTGGAGGATGTGAGAGCTTTCTTCCCTTTTTGCGGTTAGCTTCTGTTGTGCCCCTTTCTGGCAAGTATGGTGCCCTTTCTGGCAAATGCGTTGATAAAGGGGAAAAGACAGAACACCTACTCAACTGTGCCCCTAATTCATCGTTTTGACCATTTTTTTTGGTTTTCTACTAAAACAATTTTAACCAAAATGAGAGTTAGATTAACGCACTTGTTCGATTTTCTGATTCAAAATCATGCAAGTTAGGTTATGAGCACTGAAAATTTTCCTTTTTTGGGTCCAAGAAAAAGGTCCAATTTTTGAAAAAATAGAATAATTTTCGAGAAAATTAGTCAACTTCATTAAAAATTCTCAAAAACTATTTTTGCAAATGGCCACTGCTCAATGAGATGCACAACCTCAGATTCGAAGGAAAATTGCCCCTTGCTTGAGGGGAGCTGCGTGGCAACGGAAAGTTGCCCCTTATTTGAACGGCACTGCAGCGCATTGAATGGCAACGGAAAGTTGCCCCTTATTTGAATGGCACTGCAGCGCATTGAATGGCAACGGAAAGTTGCCCCTTGTTTGAATGGCACCGCAGTGCATTGTAGTCAGTCCTCAGAGTGACGAACACAACCAAATTCTCAGATACAGAGAAGGCGAAGATGATCAAAACCATTACATGGGCACAATCAATTTGAAGTGTTTTACGGCTGGACTTCAGAATGAAGTTGCCTACGTATCCCAAAGATGGGAATCAAGCCTTACGTAGTTCGGGGGATTAAGGTACACTCGGGTATTAACCTCTCCTTTTGCGCTCTAACTTTTGCCAAGGCCGCCCTTCCAGGTTTTCAACCTTGCGAGCTGTGTTCTTCTTTTCTTTTCAATTCTTTTCATTCTTTTCTTTTCATTTTCTTCATTTTTTCTTTTTTTTTTTTTTTTGCATTTTTCTCTTTTTTTCTTTTTCTTCTTTTCCTTGCTCTAACTTTTGCCTGGGTCGCCCTTCTGGGTTTTCGACCTAACGAGCCTCTCAAGGGTAAAAGTGTAGCTTTGTCCATGTCAAATGGTTTTGAGATTTTGAAGTCATCTGAATCTAGGAGAATGGCTGTTGTTCGCTAATGATGCAGAAGTCCATCCAATGGAGGGTGAATTTGCCCCTAGTGTTGCGGATAGGAACTCGGTTGTCCTTCAGCAATGTCTTTTTTTTCCCTCCCTTTTGGGGTTTGGCATTCTTGCCGATCTTCATTGATTTGTGGAATGATCCATCTTCGGCTCTTTGAGCACAATCTGGCATCTTCCGCCCCTAGTTCGAGGGTGCTTCTGATCTAGCTTTGCAGGCTTCTTTTGACGACACCTGATCTTCTTGATCTGACTTCCCTGCCACTAGTTCGAGGGCTGTTTTTGATCCGGCCACACAGGCTTTACATGGTGGTTGACCGTTGAACATTCTGAATCTAGGTTCAAGGTTCGAAAGCAAGGGGTCGAGTCTTGAGGCTGAGAGCGATCCTAGGCTGCACAATCTCAAGAGCGATTCCACACAGGTCTTCGCAGGACCGCGCAAAACATTTTTTTTGAAATTTTTTAAGAAAGCGACAAATCGCTCGCGCTGAAGACAGTGTAGAACCAATCTGGATCAAGCCAGGATCCTTCTCAGTACTCACATTAACAAGCATGATCTCAATCATTAAGGGCTTAGCACGCCTCTCTTTCTCTCAATTGATCAAATTTTGCAAAACCCAAGGAATTCCTCTCTCTTCGTTTTCATCACAATATTCAAACAGTTTTGAAAAACTTAGGTCAATGCAATGATTTTCAAAGCACAGAAAAGCAGGTGAGAAGCACTGTTGTGTCATTCAAACTTCTAGCGCAACTGGCACAAGGCAGAAGCGAACACAAGAATGTGAAAATCACTGCTGTTCAAATCTGTTGGCATTACTGGCTCCAAGGCAGAAACAGATTCAAAAGAAAACGAAAAGACAAACACAAAACAAGCAAGTGATGTTTGAGGTAACACCCCCGAAATCACCCGACTCCAACAAAACAGGATTGACTCGGTACAACAAGACAGACCTAACTGACTTAGTAAGAAAAGACTGACTCTGTACAAAAAGATTGACACAATACAACACAACAAGACTGACTCAATACCCAAGTCAGAAAGTACAAAAAAAAAAACCAGCATTCACAAATGCTCAAAACAGTGCGTGCCATACGCCACATCTGGAGTAAACTGAGTGCCGCCCGCAGGTGGTTCATCTCCTGATCACATAGTCACATTATCTCCCATAAGTTCACTAATCAAGTGCCAATAGACTTTGCAAGATTGGTGCGGCAATGACCCCGTTGTCAATCAGATCTTGCACTTCGTGGCGAAGATGAGAGCAATTGTCAGTGCCATGACCGGTTTGTTGATGGAAGGCACAGTACTGGGCGGCATCATGCGTAGTCGGAAGAGGATTCGGGAGGGGCCGAGGCTCAAGGGGTTTGAGATGGCCTTGTCCAACAAGGATTTGGAGAGCTGTGGACAAAGGCATATAGAGGGCATGGAAGACCCTCTGACCTCGGGGTTGGTACTTCAAGGTTTGTGGATCTTTGCTGGACGCACCAGCAGAGGGATTGGCAGGTGCTGGCCTGGTTTGCTGATCTCTTCCAAGTGGAGGATTAGAGCTAACAGGATCGTTTCTGGTACAACATCCCTTGTCTCGGCTTGCCCCTTGATTCAGACTGCCCCCAACTTGAGTGGCAAAAGTATCATCCACAGTTTTTGCGATCACTGCGAGCACTTGCTGTTTGTTCAGTCCCTCGGCTTTCAAAGCCTCAACAGCCCACTGAAGGTGTTCATGGGGACCAATTCCTGCCCCTACCCTGTTCTTACCACTTGCCCCCACTTTGCTAAGAGATTTGCCTTCTTCCAATGCAGCCCGTCCCAAGATTGGGGAGCGTTTTGACATGAACTCCCTGGTAGGCGATGTGGTTGATGATGGAGCCAAAACTCCAAAGGTTAAATCTGCCACTGTTCTCTGAAGATCTTCAATCATGCTCCCCAGCTCAGAAGTAGTGGGTTCACGGGTTTGAGATGATTGGGGTTCAAGTGCATCCATCGTGCTTAAGCCCATGCTTTCCGGGATAAACATCTCGGGCTTGAGTATATGGGTCGGGGTGTATATACTGGGGTTGTAGGTGGGTGGCAGTGTATGGCTGAGGTTGAGATATGGATGAGGTACTTGGTCCTTGGGTTTTGAGGTGGAACTATTGTCCGGTTGTCAATGAGATTCTGGATCTCATGACGAAGGCGGTAGCAACCATCGGTGCCATGGCCGCGCTGCTGATGATATACACAGTATTTGCTGGGGTTATGTCTGGCAGGGAGTGGGTTTGGCAAAGGTTGAGGATTAAGGGGTTTGAGATGCCCTCTTTCCATCAGGACTTTTAATGCGCTGGTTAGGCTCATATGGAGGGGGGTGAAAAATCTACCCTGAGCTCGGGCTGGGCTGGCTATTTGTAGGCTGGCCTTGGCAAAAGGGTCGGCTATGGCGACTGTGTTGACTTTAGCGGGTTTGGAAACAGTGCTACCGCCAGCATTGGTACTCCCGACTGGGAGCCTTACGGCAACCTCGGTGGACCCATCCTCAATGTCGTGAATGGAGTTAAGGCCCTGTGCCCTTTTGAATTGCTTCTCAAGGTTCGCAATTTTCACTGCAGTCGGATTGAATTCATTGACATCAGAGGGATGAAGCCTCTCAGTAGGCTGCACCAGGGGTGTGGAAACTCGAGCTTGAGTCAACCTTTCTCGGGGATCTGGACCCTGCAAATCTTCAGCTGGCAGAAGTGGGTCAAAGTTCGGCTGGGGTCCCGAAGCTGGATGCGAGGCAGATGCCCCAGATGGGCGTTGCGTTTCAGCACTGGTCTCATCCTGCATTGCAGTTCCCTGATTTAATGCTGCTATCATAGCCACAAATTCTTCCGAACCCCGTGCCATCACGGGTCTGCTGATGATGTGACTGGTGACTGTCGGATCAGATGAACAAATGAACCCTGTCTGGCCCTCCTTTGCCTTACCACTGGCGAAGGAAAACTGGTTGCCCTTGAACTGAATTTCTGACCTAGCAAAGTCTATCAGCACTAGTCCAATGAATCTGGGGGATCTCAGAGCCTTCTGGAGCTATGGTTCCAAGACTGCCCCTAGCAAAAGAGAAAACAGAGAGCATCTCAGCCTGATTTCACGATAACCCATATGAGCAGAGCTGAATGACTGTGCCCCCGTACAGAATTCTGCCAAAAAATTCTGCCTGTGAACTGATACCCTCAGGTAAACTGAATCCCAAAATACTGAACTGGTGCCCGCAGGCCTGATGCCCAAATTTGCAAACTAATACATGCATTCCTGTAGAGACGCACTCTAAAAGCACATAACAAGCAAGTGAGAGCCAAAACACCCCTATGTTGGGGTAAGGTTTCCTGTCCTATTTTGTCAAGAGCTAGGGTTTCACTACGCACGCGGCGGCTTTCAAACAACTATAATCGGGTAAGCAACCTGTCCTAGCTTGGAATGGTCACTATGGCTTCCGAATATGCACTAGGTCGAATGATCAAAAAGGGTGCCTCGGTAAAAATCGGGGTTTATGTTCCCGTCATGGCAGAGCCTGCAACCGCCCGCAACCGGTCAGCCTTATGGCACGCTTCTCAAAGCGGCCTCCAGCAAACCGTTCAGGAATAGCATATGGCAAACACGGTGTCCTAGACGCACCAATGCAAATGCAATGCAAAGAAACACATAAGTGTAGTCAAAACCAGATATCATGAGTTCGAGTCAAGTTCTCTAACTCCCCAGCAGAGTCGCTAAAAACTGTAGACGTCCCCGAACGTCTCGGGAGGGAAATCCCGTTTTGTTCATTTGGGCTCACTACAGTTCAGGACCCAATATCACGGTCCTGTATCTAATCTCGTAGAGTGCAATGCAAGACCGATGAATTATCAAAGAGTCCAATTCCGGCAAATCGTTTTTGAAAACAGATTTTTTGAAAGAAGTGCTAAACATGGACTGTTTTGCCAGATACAGAGTCGCCACCTAAATATTTTATTTTGGGGAATTTAAGAAACCCTGACTCGTTGCCTAAAGCCACGTGTCCATCATCACCAAAGTTGCCTCGGCTCGGGAACTTGGGTACGATTGGGGAAGGTCACTTCGTGAGCACCCCCGCTCGCCCGATCAAAGATCAGCCTCTACTAATCATGATATCGAGTTTTGAAAACATTACGTGCTCTTATTCCGGTTTTATTAGCCTAGATTTACTATGTGATGCGCACAACATATAAGTATAGACTGGATCGCCTGAGTTGGAACAAAACATTTCATGTTTGTTTTGAAAAACAGTTTGCTACTCGCAAGTAGGCTTTAAAATGCAGATTTTGCCACCCTCGGGTGGGCTTAGAAAAGATGGTTTTGCCACTATCTAGTGGGCTTAAAACTCGCAGTTAATGCATTATTCCAATTCAGATAATCCAACCTTCACCCACAGGCATTTAGGCAGGTATATCACATAAGCACATAGCCTCATGGTAAGCATGCTATCATGGCAGTCACTCACACGCATGCAAGGATGCTAAAGCATAACCACTTACCGAGTACTCCAAGCCAAAACAGAAGCTATGTTAGAAATCAATGCATGATCCTAACTATACAGAAATGCCTAATGCAACACACGCAAAAATACAACTACAATAGGCTCGGCTATTCTAAGATGGCATATGCTGATGCTACAGCTAACATGTATTCAACTTGGAATTGAAATACATGCAGTTAGTATGATGCGCCGAGCCCGGTGCATGCAAGACAGATAATGGATGCAAACATACGAGCATAAGTATGCTAATTGAAACGTGCCCTAAACTAACCCTCATAAGCTGGTAAATAAAAGAGAGAAAGACGTGGGGTTGGAAGACATACATCACACACACACGCACACTTATTACAATTGCCCTCGCTCGGAGGGTCCGAATAAATAATACAAGCCACCTAATCAACTAACTCACGAGCTAATTAATTATTACAAAACCGAATTAATAACTAGCTACAACTAATTATTACACAACTACTAACTAACAAGTAAGCAGTAAATGAATGCTATTCCAGCTCTGTTTGAAGAAGAGGAGGGTATGCATGCTCGCTTTGGTTCCTCGCCTCGAAACGCCTTCCGTTTGCTCTCTAGAGGCTTTGCTGGCAAGGTGTCTTCCAGTGCTTGTTGCTGGAACTTACCAAAACACTGCTGGAGGGATACACCAGTGGCCTGCCAGCCATGGAGGAGCACTGCCGACCACCTGCCGGCCAGGGAAGGCACACTGCCGACCAATGATGAGAAGCTGCCGGCCATCAATGGTGTACTGCCGGCCACTGGTGTGCTGTGACACCAAGCTGCAACAAAGCACAAAATAGAGAAAATGGAGGGTCTCCCAAGGGCATGTATGCACTATGCCACCCCAAATCACCTCAAAACATCAAGGGAGAGTCCTAGTCGGATCCACGACCATCAATCACGCATCCTGATGCATGATGGCCAAAGATCCAACTTGTGCAAATCAATATGAAAACGAATGCACCAATAAAGCAAGTAAAGCCTAGAACTCTATCATGAATCATCAAGAGCTTCGGCGGCCGAGAATTGAGACACGTTACATCACTCGGAGTATGAAACGTCCCTCGTTCCTCGTGCTCGGATTAACACTTAATCCAAACAATGCAATACGTAAGGATGGCAAACATGCAATATGAATAACCTAACGAGGCTATGACAAGCAACAAGCACATAGGCATGATGTGAGGTGACAACCTTGGACAACATGACAAAATGCAATATGAACATGCAAGAACATGTAATGGGGCTAGCATGCGACAACATGCAAACATCGAGCAAGCATACAACAATATGCAAGACAGGCATGCGGCAACATGCAAAGGGGTGGACTTAAACTAATGTGGGCAGCTCTCAACTAAGCCCAACTCAGTGGCCAAAAGTGATGAATTGATGGCATGAAAGCATGAAATGGCAAGGCAAACATGTATGCCAAGTGGCTCAAGTATTAAGGCACAAAGAGGACAACTCTTAAGCACACTTAAGGAGCAACAAACACGGATGTGTGATAATGAGGCAAGCTCTGAAATCTCATGTAAAGTGATGCCAAATCAAATCAACAATGCGAGCGTAGCATATTATGATGCTCAAAGCTCAAAGTGAGCAAAGGGACTTAAGCCATGGCCATACAAGGCAAACCCCAAGGGCCAAGAGGACCTAAAACAGTCCTAGGGTAGGTCTAAACAAGACCAAAACTAAGCTCAAAGCTAGCCAACCTAGGCTAGAATACAAAGCCAAAAACATGGAGCATGCAAGGCTTTAAAGAGGCAATGCACTACACCTATTGAAACCAATCGTGACAAGACTTGGACAACATAAAACAGAGTTACATCATGGTATAATAAGACCCAAAATGCACTGAAATGATGAGCCAAAGGCTTAGGCTTAATGGCACGTACAAAAGTCAATTCTTGAGGCATAAAGCACAAGCTCTATAAAGCATTCAAGGCATGTCAAATGCAAGTGTATGACAACATTTCATGGACTGAAATAGCATATGGAATGAGGGCAAAGCATGCAAACATCACATGTATGGCATGGTAGGGTCCTCAAAACCCAAGACTAGCTTAAGCATTTACACTATAGCTATACAAAGCACGAGTGATATGGCCATGGCAGCCCAAAAAAGTCCTAGGACAGCCCAAAATAAGCATAAAATCATGTTAAAGCAAAGCCAAAATATGCTAGTATGATGAGTCAAAACATCATGCACAAAGGGCTAATAAATAAGATTTGTTCTACACCTATATGGAGCATGCTAAGGATGATCAAACCAACTATGGATAGGGTCATGACATGCCAAATGATGACCAAATACATGCTGAAATGTAAACCAAACAAGCTAACATGACATGGCAAAGCATGGAGCATATGAAGCTAATTTAGGGGATTTACACTTCGAGTGTATCATGCAAGCATGGAGTGACAAAACCAACCCAAAACAAATTCATGGCATGGTAAAATATCACCAAAAACCCACTGAAATGGACTCAACACAAGCTAAGCACACATGCTACTTTGATGAGCTATGAATGGAGTTACACAACACATACTAGATGCATGCAAAATACGACCAAACCAGCCATGGACAGGGTCAAGGCAGGTCCTAAAAGTCACAAAAATAGGCCTGAACCAAGCCTCGAAGATACATAGAGGGATGGTCCTTTGGAAGGCCAAATATGCAAGTAAACAAGACAAGAGGAGAGGGGACCACCCCCCTCCTATTTTGAGCCTCAAAACAAGGTTTTTACCACTGAAAATCCTATGGATTTTAGTGGTCAAAAGGCCACGAAAAGTTGTTTTGAAAGGCCTTGAAAGATGGCTCAAAAGCTAAACAAGCTAAGGAACAAAAGGGAGAGACAACCCCCTAGCCAAACAAGGCTTAAACCAAGACTTTTAGGACTGAAAATCAGACCTTTCTTCAGTTCAAAACCAAGCCAAAAACAGTTTGAAATGGTAGTAAAACAAGCATGCAAAACAAAGCTTCAAAAGAGCAAGTGCTTACCCTTGAAGAACCTTGAAGGACAGCAGCAAAACAGCCCCAAATCTGAGCCAAAGAACCTTTGATCAGCCCAAAATTAAGTTCCAAGGGACCTCAAGCCAATGGTGATCAACTCTTCTCAAGGGTTGATAGGTTGAAGATGGTTGTATGCAAGCCTTCGAGCACAAATGCTCAAGAGTTCTTGAGAGAGAGGAATGTGGAGAGAGAGGTGTAGAGAGAGAGGCTCTCAAAACTTGCTCAAGAAGTTCTAAGTGTTCTAACCCCCTTGAATATATGATATATGGCCTCATATATAGCAAAAAGCAAATGTTTGGTCGAAAATATCTTAGCCAAGACAGTTGTGCCAGCTGAAGATAAAATATCTATTGAAATCTGCTTTCTGGCATCAATCGCCGGCACCATACCATTTTTGGCCGGCATGGGGCAGGCATTGGCCATTAATGGCCGGCACACTTCCATAGAGGCCAGCATAAAAAATCAGCCTTAGTCCCCGAATTAAAGAAAGCCTTACTCCTTCATCTGGATGCCTTTTCAGGTCATTCTTGTGTGCAAATTGAAGCCCCGGAAGTAAGCTTTCCAATGGTGGCAGCCTTGCATCAAAACTCCAACTGTGCTAAGAGATATCCCTCTTTTGGTGAAGCCGCGCAGTTTTGGTCCTACCCGGAGTCATGCCGAACTTCTCCCAAACTAGTTCTCTTCTCTCCTTTCCCATTTTCTTCAACTCCAAACCCCTAAATAAGGTGTTTTGAAAGATTTTTCAAAGATTTCATCTCTCCTTCATTCATTTCCACTTTGTCCTTGCTCGGTTTACCAAAAGGCGCGATATTTAACAAAATGCGAGCGTCGGGACATCGTAGGAACCTATTTTCAAAAAGGCTTTGAAAGAGAGGGTTTTAAGGTCTAAAATCTTTTGATCAAGATTGTTTTGGTCCAAAAAGGGGTATGAAGTTGAGATTTGACTCTCTCCTTGCCGAAGAAACTGAATCTTTCCCCTGCACACCTTTCTCCACCATGTAAACCATCAGTCGCGTCCAAGTCTTAAGGGCGGTCAAAAATGGGGTGTCTACAATTGTCAATAACAGAGCTGCATGCAATTGAAACATTTCATTGGTTGATGCATCAAATGTTTGTTCACCTTCATCCCATAATTCCTTCAACTTCTCAATCAATGGTTGCAAATACACATCGATCTTATCGCCAGGTCCTTTTAGCCCATCAATCAGCACAGACAAAATCAGATTTGGTTGCTTCATGCACATCCATGGTGGTAAATTATACGGAATCAACACAATTGGCCAAGTGCTATGAACTATGTTCATCGATCTAAATGGGTTGAATCCATCTGTAGCCAACCCAAGACGTACATTACGACTATTACTAGGAAAACAAGTGTTTTGCCGATCAAAGTCCTTCCATGCGAAGGAGTCAGCAGGATGCCTTAACACACCATCATTAACCCGTTCTTCCACATGCCATCTTATGAGCTTTGCTGTTTTCAATGACATAAACAATCTCTGCAACCTTGGCTTCAAAGGGAAATACCTCATTTGTTTTGCTGCTACCCGTTTACCAAATTCCCTGTCATCATTTCCAACACCACCATTTTGTTTCCATCTAGAACTACTGCATATAAAACATTTATCAAGCTTTGTATCCTCTTTTCTGAACAACATACAACTATTGGGGCAAGCATCAAAAGTCTCATATGTGAAACCCAAATCTGTAGTAACCTTCTGAGCTTGATAATATGAACTTGGAAGTTTTGTGCCCATAGGAAAAGCCTCATTCAAAAGTTCAAGTAACATGTCAACGGACTTGTCGGTCCATTGATTGAGCACCTTCATATGCAAAATTTGAACAATGAATGATAGTGAAGTAAATTTGTGACACCCTGGGTACAGATCAGTTTGTGCATCTTCTAAAAGTTTAAAATATTTCAAAGTTTCGTCATTTGTCCCTATCCGAACCGGATCATCTTCCTCTACATGGCTTGGATCACTTGCTCCTGCTTAGGCTGGATCACTTGCAGTTAATTCATCATTCTCAACACCCATATGTGGAATTCCCAGGGCCTCTTGTACCATCCCAACCACATCATCTCTAGTCGCTGAATCCTCCATTAATGTTTGGTTTTCTTGGTTACCAAGTAATTGAACGTATGATTTCCCATGATGAATCCAATTTTTGTACTTTTTTATGAATCCATTGGAAATAAGATGCTCCCTTACAACCTCTTGTGAAAAATTGTATCGATTACTACAAAATCGACACGGACAACTAATCAATGAACTTTCATCTCTATTATTGTATGCAAATCTCAAGAAGTTATCAATCCCATTCACGTAATCAACTGACATTCGATTTGGCAAATCAATCCAATTCTTGTTCATCTTTCTATTTCTTTAACTGTTTTTGTACACATCAATAAAAAGAATGAGTTTACAAAGTATCACAATGACAAGTGCAGATTATAATTCAAAAAGTACACCAAATAAAATTTGAACACCCATTTTCTCTGATTTTAGTTCTTTTTCTTTATCCAGAAGATCAAGGCACTAGACATTATTCAGATGCAATTGCAACAACAAAGTTTTGTTATATATTGTGGAGAGAGTCAAAATTCCATATAAGAAACTCTAATTCCTCAAATAAAATGTCAAGAAATACAAGAAAGTAATGAATGCACATGGTGTGGATCCAGGGAAGCCAATTTTTAACCCACAAGACAAAGGCAAACATTTGGAATATTCCTAGAGCTATGCTTTCACTTAATAGACTTCATTCACACAAGATATATGAAAACAAGTGTTAGTGATTCAGGCCCAGTTTGGTCGTAGCATCTTTACATGATCTTTCTTTCGATCTAATAATTCCTGATTTTGGATTTTTTGGTCTTCTTGACCATCATCTTTTGCTAGCTGTTGTATATCAGTTTTTTCAGTTTTTTTGCCAATTGTTGTAGTAATGAATGCACTATATCAGTTTTTTTCCCTTCTCACTACTAAAAATTCTTGGATATGGGTGCATTTTCACAATAAGAATTCATTACTCTGGTCTCTAGTTCATATACTAGCACTTAGAAACAACAATCATGACATGTCGTGAATAGATAAAAATCATTTCGATTGTGTAATTTACAAGGTGATTGAATAAAACACACATTTTAATTAGTTAAAAATGTGTGATGGAGATCCGTCCAACTTGTATTTTTTTTAAGACATAATTCTGCTATCAAATTGCAAGAATAATTATTAAATTTTACTTAGTCACACATTATATGATTAACAAGTATGCACAAATTACAAAATATATATATTTAAAACTAAAAAAATAAAAATATAAAGATCGTTCTATAGAAATAGAATCATATGTACCACAACAATCATGGAGGTTCAATGTCTCCTCCTCACCAAGTGATTTTCAAATAATAAAAACAGGAAAATGGCACATATCCAGATGCGATGAAGAAACAAGGAATGCACAACACACAATATCATGATTGTAAAGCTAAAATTAAAATTAGAAACAAAATCCTAAAATATGTGAATCACAACAGCGATCATTGTGTAAGTAAGAGTTACCATACCTGCTGCTTCTCCTTTCTCCTCTGGATCAAATCCTAACCTAAGATCATGGACACAGAGAAGAGAGATGGAGGTTAGAGAGAGAAAGAAAGAGAAGGAGAGAAACAAGGAACACGAAGGAGTGAGACATATGGTTGTGTGTATATATAGATAGAGAGAAAGAGAGACAGAGAGTTGGATTCATACATAGAAAGTAGCTTACCGATTATGAATCTCGATTATGAATCGATCGAAATCTTCATCAACAGCCAATCGAAATCTTCATCAACAAATCGATCAAAATCTTCAAATCTTGAGAGTGAGATTCAAGCGAGATTCAAATTTAGTCGAGCGAGAGAGATTTAGACAGTGAGATTCAAGCGAGAGAGAGATTTTGAGAGAGAGAGAGATTAGGCAACCACAGGAAATGAGGTACACCACCGTTGGAGACAAATTTGGAAAATAAGAGTGAAAGGGAGATATAGGTCTGTTTTAGATGAATTTTTATTTATTTTTTTTTTTTAAGAACACGATTGTTTTAAATGATTTTGTGATTTTATTAATGTAAAAAGTGACTTTTTGCGACGATTAAATAATCAGTCGCAAAAATATAGACGCAAAAAGTCATATTTCTAGTAGTGAGAAAATCACTTCAATCTTAATATTCTATTTTGACCAATAGAGGTAAGGTCTTTAGATTTCAAATTGAAGGTTGTGGAGCAGTGAAATTTTGGATAAATTCGGTGGCGATTTGAATTTGATTTTTTTTTATTTGGTGTTTTAATTTTTAGTTTGTTAATATAATAATTCTCCCTGTGTAGAGATTTGTTTTCCTACCCTATGGGAGCCTTTTCCCCTCCTCTATGGAGGCCTCCCTTCTATAGAGGTTATTCATCTTTTTTTGAAATCTTATGATACCATTGTGCTAGATTGATCTAATTTTTTTATCGATTTTACAATGAAAATTTCCTTCCTGATGTTAAAAAAGAAAATGTACAAGGTTTTACCATGTTTTGAGCTATCAACTATTTTATTTGTATTTATTTTTTTATTATGGTCTTATTAACAAGTGCTCACAAGTAAATGACAAAAAAATTGAATAACACAAAACACTTCTACTAAATTTAATGCACTTTTATTGAAATCAATATATACTTTTTAAATTTTTTATATTTTTTTTAGACACTTTATATGTACTTTCCAATATTAAATAATGTCAAGCCCAATCACACGCCAAATTTTTAAAAATTAAAATAAAATTTAGACCTTAGCTTATCCGTTTGATTTTTTTTGGGGGGGGGGTGGAGCTTGGGTCAGCACAACGAGATTATTTTGTTGTAAAATTTAAACAAATAATTTATATATAGAAAATATAGTCAGTTTGGTAATTATTTCGTTTTTAGTTTTCAGTTTATATTTATAAAAATTTAAGAAACTATCATAAAAATTTATTTGATAATTTTTTTGGTTTACAAATAGTTGTCTCAGTTTATAAATTTGAGGAAAAAAACGTAAACTCAAAAAATGAGTTTACGTTGGTTTTTAAATAGAAATTTAAAAATTTGACTGACAAATTTTTTTTTTCAAATAATTTTTTTTCAAATAATTTTTTTTCCAATTAATTTTTTCAATTAAATTTTTTTTTCCAATTAATTTTTTTCCAAATAATTTTTTTAATTATTTTTTTCCAATTATAATGTGTATAATCCCATTGTCATAAATAATAAAAAATAAATATAAATATTTTAGGCCTGAACAAACATATTTTTTAGTTTATATATTTAAAATTTTTCAAATATTTTGTACAAACCAAACGTGTTTGTAGTTTATGTTTTTTTAAAAATAAACAAAAACTAGTTTATAAAATTTTTGTAAACATAAACAAAAAACATAAACGTTACCAAACGTTACCTAAAGTTTTATTTATTTGTTATATATGTAGCTAGCAAATGACTCGTGCTTAAAGGCATTTACAATGAAATAAAATTTTAAACTATTCATAACAATAGGGGGTAAAATGCTATCGGATCATATCATAGCGAGGTAAAGTATATTTTGTTCTATTTTCTTTAATAATTATTCTGAATTAATAATCAAAACAAAGTTGAATATGATTATTTTCTTTCCCAATTATTCAAAATTAATTACCAAAACAAAATTCAATATATTTTAATAATTATTTGTTAAGATTAACATGATATAACATTGGTAACAACTTCTAAAATTTTCTCAACTTTTGGCCAACTCGCTTGGTAACTTCTACAAAATTCAATTATCTTTGTAAATCCTCTAACACATACATCACGAAAATTGTTAGATTTAATGTATAGATGTACAGAGAGGGAGAATATGTATATGAATATTATATTGATATGTAATTCTGTGTGTATATTTACAAAGAGAACAAGCTCTCTTTATAGAGAGAATGGAGCACATGCACCGAAAGCATTACATTAAACAATGAATATAGGCACCGAAAGCTAAAGCTGAAAGGTGGTAGTAGGTGTTTACTTTACAGGTGATGTACAGCCTACAAGAGACTAATGTATATGATATATTATTATATTAACAGCCCCCCTCAAACTCAAGGAGGATAGATACTAACCAACTTGAGTTTGGAGAGAGTAACAAAACAGGAAAATAAACTGACAAATAAAATAAAAATGGATAGGAGACACTGTATGGTCGTGTCAGACCGTTGTAGAAGACACTGTATGATCGTGCCGGACCGTTGTAAGAGGACAGTTTACGGGGTCATGTCGGACCGTTGTAGAAGACAGTTTACGGGGTCATGTCGGACCGTTGTAGAAGACAGTTTACGGGGTTATGTCGGACTGTTGTGGAAGACAGTTTACGGGGTCATGTCGGACCGTTGTAGAAGACAGTTTACGGGGTCATGTCGGACCGATGTAGCAGACACTATGTGGTCGTGTCAGACCGTTGTTGTAGAGGCTGACCGGAATCAATGTCGGGACAGTTTATGGGGTCATGTCGGACCGATGTAGAAGACACTGTGTGGTCGTGTCAGACCGTTGTTGTAGAGGCTGACCGGAATCAATGTCGGGACAGTTTATGGGGTCATGTCGGACCGATGTAGAAGACACTGTGTGGTCGTGTCAGACTGTAATAGAATACACTGTATGATCGTGTATATAGGTGGCCCAAAAGATATACATGTATATATATATCGAGCCCTCAAAAGTTGCGCCCTCAAAAGGCGTGCCCAATCTATCAAAAGGTGTGCCCGACAGCCATCAAAAGGCGAGCCATCAAAAGGCGCGCTGGAGGCGCGCGATGCGCGTGTCGGCCTTGGCTATTTAAACCATGACGGAGGCTGAGGCTGAGGCATAACAAACCAGCTGAAAACCTCTGAAAAACTCTTCGTTCTTTGAGAGAGATACTCTGTAACACTCTGTTGCCCAGAAAATGGCTTCTTCTTCCCGTTCCGCTACCCAGAACATAGCCTCGTCTTCCCGGGGTTTGCTCACTCTCTTTCCCGACCTCAATGAGTGCACAAGAGAGATAACCGAGGCAGTTGCCCTTGAACCGCAACCAAGCGCCCCTGGACCAAGCGCTCCTGGTTTTGCGCCGTTGAACTATCCGATGTTGTCAGTTGAGCAGATAATGGCTGCTCAATCTGATATTGAGGCCAATTATTATACATTAAAGTCATGTGTTGAGACCATGACGGCGGTCACAAACTTGTCGCACCGGCTTCAGAGTAGGACAAATGAGGTGCATCAGTTAAACGCCCAACTGGCTCTGCTCCAGGGCATGTATAAAGATGCTCGAGTAGAGATAAGTGTGTTGAAGGCGGAAAACAAGGAGCTGAAGCGGAAGGCTACCGTTATGCTCAGATTCGAAGGGCCGCCATATGTGACTTTTGAGGAGCAACGGGAAGTGAACGTGCTCGGCGGCGTGGGAAACACGGAGGCAGTGCCGGCAAGGGACGCCCAAGACCGAGGCAAGAAGAAGAGAACGGCAGAAGAGGCGAAAAAGTAAGGCCGGTTGTTGTGGTGGTTGTGGGTTGTGATTGTTTTTGTTTTTGTTTTTGTTTTTGTTTTGTTTTGTTTTTTTTTTTTATTTTTTTGTTTTTGGTGTAAAATGGTGATCGGGTTTGATCCCCGATAGGAATAAAACAAGATTGTTGGGTAACTCCGATGGTAGGCATGGTAGTGCAGAAAAATCAGCTGGAATGAATGTAGTTTTGTTTTGTTTTTTTTTTTTTGTTTTTTTTTTTGGTTTTTTTTTTTTTTTTTTTTTTTTTTAAAATTTGAAATAATAATAATAATAATATATAAAATAAAGTGTTTGAATCCACTAGAATCAATGAAGGCTAGTATAATAAATTTGAGTGGAAAAAGAATGATAGGTATGCTGATTATAAAATAAAATAAAATAAAGATGGGCAGTGGAGGAGATGAGTGTAAAGAAAAGGTTAGTGGGAAATAGAATGGGTTTGTGCCAAAATTTGACGGGGTATGGGTTGGAAAGTGGACATAGTGGGTGTCCTTGAGTAGAGAGAGAGAGAGTGAGGGGAAGTGGTCTGTTGCTTTATCATCTAGTTTCCAGAGGAGAACAAAATTAAGCCACGTGAATGAGAGACAAAGATGACAGAAAAGGGGATGAGAGAGAGAAATAAAGGTCGGAGACGGAGGGTTTGGTCTCCGGTCTGTCACGGTTGGGTGAAGGGACAGCGACATGCAAGCGGCGGTGGTCTCCGGCGACTGAGGAAGCAAGATCGAGCTCTGGTAAAGTGACGCTGGACAAAGTGAAACACCGATGGCGGAGTAGAGCTGGCGTCGGTTTGTGCTAACAGTAGCCTGGGTAGCGGCGTCGGTAGCAATCGGAGCTGCGACGGTGGGCAGTGTGCGAATGGCGGTGCTCCTCGATGATTGCAAAGCTCTGATATGCTGATGTATTGTTCAATCTTTTTCCCCTGTGTCCTCCCAATGTTGCAGAGCCATGGTTTAGAGAGAGAGACCCAGAAAACTCCAGCAGGTTGAAGAAAGGAAATTTCAAGCCTCGTTTCATAACCCTCAAATCCAATTGCGGAGAGTTGGAAGATGTATAAATTGTATGTATTGATTGTGTTGCTGCATGAGATGGTGATTCTGATTAAGAAGTGACTTGGGATTGAGTCGTTGCACATGATGGTAGGTGGACTGATTGTTCTCCGGTGATGGCCTGGTTTTGCGGCACCGATGCTCTCTGATGAAGAAGGACCTGAGTACCAGTGGTTGCAGGACACAAGCTGAGGAATAGGCCATATCACGTTCTGAGAAAGAAGGTCGATTGAAACAAATGCTGTTGTGAAGGTTAATAGCCGGAAGATGGCGTCGGTTCGAAGATGACTGAGCTGAAGCCTATCGTAAGGTGTACAGCTCTGCGCGAGTGGGTCTTGTTGTATGGACTCATGCGCTTGCATGTGGGCTGCTCGTGATGATGATGATGATGATAATCAGATTGAACAATTCGATAATTCGGAACGAAGCAAATCAGATATGGTGATGGGTCAAAGCCATGATGAAGATGAGAATGAGAGTGAACGTAAGGAGGAAGTTGGTTTGTGAGTCTCAGAAGAGAGGGGTAGAGGTCCGGCGGGCAGCCAAGGCGAGATTGTCGCCGCCGGTGAAACAAAATTACTAGATTCTTAATCTAGCTCTGATACCATGTTAGATTTAATGTATAGATGTACAGAGAGGGAGAATATGTATATGAATGTTATATTGATATGTAATTCTGTGTGTATATTTACAAAGAGAACAAGCTCTCTTTATAGAGAGAATGGAGCACATGCACCGAAAGCATTACATTAAACAATGAATATAGGCACCGAAAGCTAAAGCTGAAAGGTGGTAGTAGGTGTTTACTTTACAGGTGATGTACAGCCTACAAGAGACTAATGTATATGATATATTATTATATTAACAAAAATAAATTGTCTCATCTTACACCTAGAAATTAACTGAAAAACACGACTGTCTTATTTAATGCGCCCTTTGCGAATAATCTATCCATTACATAGGGTGTTATATATCATCATTTGCTTCACCCACCATTCTTTCATTTTCGATCTTCCTCTCTTATCTACCGATTCATCTACTTTATATTTTTGTTAAAAATAACAGAAACTCAAAAAATATATGTAAATGATTAAGAATCTTCAACATAAAATAAAATCAATGCTAGCAAAATAATAATAATAATAATAAAATCAATAAAAAATTCACAAAATCTAAACATGCATCTGAATTGTGTCCCTAATTGGATTCAATAAATCAATTAAAGTTTCACTTTACATTAGTTTTGCCTACTCGATGACAAACAGTGACGTTAATATTGATGATTGTTAGAAGTTCGATGATGATGGATTTACTGTACTAATACTGCATGTGCTTGGATAACATCAATAGGAAAAATAAGAATTTTATGACTCTTGATTAGAAACAATAAAAAAGAATAATTGTATTTAATAGATAAAAATTGTTTCCAAATAAAGAAAAATTAATTACAAATAGATTATAAGTAGATATTGAATTTTTCTATAGATAAATAAATAACAATACAAAAAAATGATAATACTCGCCTTTTAAAAATCATAACCAGGGGATAGACCTTTTAAAAATCATAAATTATGGGATAGTGTTAACAATTTTGAATTCTAAATTTTAACATTTATCTTGTTAGTTATTTGTTATTATATTTTGTATTTTTTTTATTTAAAAAAACTAACACTTAGGACATTCAGTCCATAAATCTTATTATGGATTTTCTTTTCTCAAAGATTCACACTTTAAAATTAGGGGTGGACGCGGATCGGTTTCAGCCACGGAACCTTTAATCCGTCATCCGTCTGTCAGATTGGCAGATTTGATAAAATCAATCCGCATCCGTCCGTCAATCCGGCGGATGTGGATTGAGCAGATTAAAAGATTGGCAGATGGATGTAAATCAGTTTGGCAGTTTAAAATTTTATAAATTTTCGACATAATTCAATTTGTACACTTTCTCAAAAAAAAAAAAAAAAAAAAATTTGTTACAGTCAATGACTTAAAAAAATATTACATGTATGCCTCATCCGAAGAAAAAAAAGTTTGAAATTTTAGAATATTACAATCGCTGCATGCCTCATCCATATATTACAATCCAACATGTTTCATCCACATAAAATATTACAATCTATGGTTCTTAAAATATAAAAATAATTCAAACCACCAAAACTATGAACAGAACAGTAGCAGAGATTGTATGCCTCTGTATTGTTACATCTATATCTGTTTTTGAAAACAAAAACCAGCCATCATATATCATCTTTTTTATTTATTATTTTTAGAGTTAGATTTAAAAATAAAAAAAATATAGATAAATAATACATTTATTTTTTTCAATTCAAAAAATATATTCAAGTTGAAAACTCTTTTTCAACAAAATATATTCAACAGAATATTGAAACTCTTTTTTAATTTCGGTTATGGTCAAAGGAATCTCAAATCCGTCATCCATTCAAAACTAGGCGGATTGGAAAAAATCAATCATCAACCGTATGCTCGTCATCACACATCCGTCCAAAATGCAGCGGATCGGTTCGGTTAGGTCAGTTTGGATAGATCGGTATATCCGCTGCTCAACCCTATTTAAAATACTTCTTGCATAAGGACAAACTCCTATAAAATGATCAAATTATATCTAGTTTGGGACTCGTGTCACTTTGGTCCTTAATTTTTTTAATTGTGACACATTTGACCCTGAATTTTAAATCTTGTTCCAAATAAAGACAATTGAAGATACCATTGCTTAATTTCAAGGACAAAATAATCAATTTGATAAAAATAAATGTCAAAAAAATATTTTTAAAATTTTAAAATTATTTCTACTCATCAAAGATAAAATTATGTAAAATTGATAAATCTTTTAAACATTTATTTATTTATTTATTTTACCAAATTAATTTTTATTATATGTTTGGATGATGATCATGTAATGAGTAACCGACATATTGAATATATGAAATGTTTTTAGTTTTGAATTTTTCGATTTAATGGGTTAGTTTAATAATAATATCAAAGTTGTTGTCATATTTGACTTTTGGAAAAATAAAAACTAATTTAATGAAAACAAAAATAAGTATCATTACATGATTATCATCCAAACATATAATAAAAATTAATTTAGTAAAAATAAATAAATAAATTTCTAAAAGATTTATTAATTTTACATAATTTTATCTTTAGTGGGTAGAAATAATTTTTAAAAATTTAAAAATATTTTTGTGAAATTTATTTTTGTTAAATTAGTTTATATTTTATCAAATTGACGTTTTTGCCTTTGAAAAATCTAATGGTATCATCGATTGTCCTTATTTGGAACAAGATTCAAAATTTATGGTCAAATGTGTCACAATTGAAAAGTCAAGGACCAAAATAATACAAGCCTCAAACTATAAGGACCATTAGTGTAATTCACCCTATATTTTATGACCCGGGGAAAGTTAAAAACAAAAACCAATCCTCTCTCTCATCGTCTCTCTATCTAGGGTTTATTGAGGGTGTTTGTTTGGACTTTTCTAAGCCAACTTATAGCTTTTGACTTTTGAAAAGCTATTTTAGACTGTTTGGTTAAACTTATTTTAAACAACTTCTGATTCTAACAACTTATTTTAAGTCAAAAAAACTGATTCTGAGAAGCTACTCACTCCTTACTTCTGATTATCAGTTTCTGCTGTGGACATGTTAATTTACGATTATACTCTTAGATTTTTTTATTTTTTATTTTTTTAAAAATAGAAAAAGACCCAAATGGACTATAGAATATTATTATTATTTTTTATGAGAAATGTAGATAAGTAGTGAATAACAAAAAATAAAAGTTAATTGAAAAAATTACCTCACGGCTTATTTAACAAACACGACTCAACAATTTAAATATATAATCCAACAGTTACACCAAACAGATTAACAACTTCTGATTAAAGTCATAATCTATAATCTGTTAAGCTATAATTTATAATCTATTTTAGCAGCTACACCAAACGGGGCCATTGTTTGTCACACACACACTTTCTCTCTCTCTCTCTTTAGGGTTTCAACAGTTTTACAGGGCGCAAAGTCGAAAAGAATAGTGGCGCATTCGTCGCCACCAACGGTGGCGTTCCGTCACTCATCTCTCCCGACGACGGTGACCAGCTTCTCAACATCTTCCACCCCGCTCTCCTCCGCTACCCCGACGTCCTCTCCTCCGTCCGATCAAATACCTACTCCAATTCCTCCAGTTGCAAGCTCGGTTGGGAAACCACCACTAACAAACTCCGTATCATTTTCTCCGCCTTTGGAGAGATCGATGAAGCAATCGTCATCACCGACAAAGCCATAGTTCGGCGGCGAGAAGCTCTGACAATGATATGATTTTCTATGAAACCTCTCATCATCATCAACTCTCTCTCTCTCTCTCTCTCTCTCTCTCTCTCTCTCTTTGTGATCTAATCTGATACGTGTGTATAATGAACAGATCTTTAGTTGTTAATGAACAGAACTACCACAGATCTAAAATAGATCTACACACATATATATATGTTTTTTTTAGTTGTTGTTGATGATTGTTGTTGTTTTTGCAGTTGTTTCAGATCTCTCTCTCTCTCTCTCTCTCTCTTCTTTTTGCATTTTCTCAGCATCCAAACAGTGCATCTGTCCTTGTTAAAAAAAAAAAAAAACTGTGCACAAATCACAATATTTAAATAGATAGCTTTGTATTTCAACCAAAAAAAAAAAAAAAAGATCAAATCCACATAGATCTGTTGTTTGGCTACCGAGAAAAATCCAAATTGTTGAGGAACAATTTCTTTTAACAGATAAAATAAAAGATCAAATCTGTTTCTACAGGGAAAAAAATTGAACAGATAAAAAAATTAGACAAATATAATTTGGACATATAACAAAATTTGAACACACATTCAAACAGATAAAGAGAAAAAAAAAAATTGAACAGATATTCAAAAACTTTGAACAAATAGATATAATTTGAACAAATAGTCAATGAAAAGTCAACAGATAAATTAAGGGATAAAATTATAAACAAAATGTCCTCCAAAACCAACAACAGGACTTCTCACCGAACTATTTTACAAATAGTAGACCTCTCACCAAGAAAAAAAATCCACTAAACCTAATGTTTTAGACAATTGCTAGAGTGAATTTTTTACAATTATCTCTAACACTTATGTGATTTTTTTTTCTTTTTTAAATAAATGAAATATGATTCAATAGAAATTAAGTATGATATTTTTTAATTATTTTGAAATGTAAAAATTTAAGAATTTTTTATTGAGATTTGAAAAGTTGTTCTGAAACACAGGTGCTGGAGATTTGGGAAAGAATTTTGTTGCATATATTTGGATTTGGCGGGATTTGGGGAGGGGTTTGAGGATAGCTGATGAGATTTGGGGCAAGATTTAGGGGTAGCTGAAATTGACATTTTTGGGTGGGATTTTGTGAGTTCAATGAACCATCTACCTCATTAGGAGATTAAATATTTTAGTCAAAAAGTTAAAAAGTCACTATAAGTTATCACATCTCTTTTTATTTTTTTGTACATTTTTTTTTGTGAAAAGTAAAAAAATTACTAAAATAGTATAGTCCAAAAGAGGCTATTACCATTCCAATGTGTCTCTAAGATATTTTCAAAAATCAAGTTGCTTTATTATATGGATGTTATACAAACACAATAGTTATACAGATTAATTAAGGTCACTAACACATAATTCTGATAAAAAAAAAATCCATTAAAGGTGGCTTATTTTTTGAAAAATGTCACTACCAGATAATTTTGATAAAAGAAATTTATATAAAAATTATAAAATTATCATTTTCCATATGTCGTGTATTAACTAACTTGGGCGGGTCCTTTACCTCCCTTGTTTATGTCAGCCGTAAAAAGGCCATTGTCATAGGCTCAACTCATAATGAGATACCAAAGTTATTGTCAAGTTCTTCTACCATTCAACCATTTGATTTGATCATACAACATAAAATTGTAAAAACAATGTTTGGTTTGTATTTGTGAAATAATTTTGAAAAATAATTTTTCGGAAAGAATTTACAAATTTTGTTTAGTTATATGTTTTGAAAATAATTTTGGAGTTTGGAATGATTTTAATTATAATTATAATTATAATTATTTTTTATTTTTATTTTTTATAGTTGAATAGATGAGTGTGAGAGAAAAAAATAATTGATTGATATGTAATAGAGAGAAAAGTAATTTTGATTTTTTTTTAATTTTTTAATTTCAACTAAACAAATTTTTAAAATTTTTTCTCAAAAATTGTCTCTCAAGAGACAAACCAAGCAAAGCCAAAGACTACAACTATTGAAATGGTTCTCCACTTCAAAAATTGTACTTTTATTTATTTTTTATTGGCGAAAGAAAATTTTATATCAATAAATTTTTGTTAAAGCATTAAAAGAGAACAAAGGATAGAAAGAAAAACCCTTTTCTTGTTAAAGCATCCAACTTTTCATTTCTTCAACATTATTGTTACCTCAACAAAACAATCAAAGTATTCAAAGGAAATGCCATTTTGTGTTTTTTTTATTTAGATCTACATGACCAATTAGCTTTTCATTTCTTGTGTATCTTTTTACCTCAACAAGCAATTTATTCAAAAGAAAATGGCATAGATCTATAAGAAAATGGTATTAAACGGAGTTTTATATTAAAAAAATAATCTAAAATTATTTGAGAGATGATAATTTCTCTTTTGCCTGTCCTGACACACAATTTTTTCCCTCGGTATACTTCATCTCCTTTCCAATTATATTTATTAAATCTTTTATACGTTATATATAAGTGATTTTTCTTAAATTTAGTAAGATTAAAATACCAAAATATTACACTTAAAGGTTGCAAAATAGTACACCTAAGATTAAAACACTCATTTTCCATTTTTTTTATTTTTATTTTTAATATCTCATCTTATAACTTTTCACTTTCATTACTTATCAATCATTATCTATAATATATCATGACATCTCTGATTTTTATTAACAACATCATTTTTAAGGTTGTAAAATTAATACACCCCTGCCCCTGCTACCTCTCTAATTTGCCACACTCCCACTTTCCCTATGTGAGGGTAGTATTTTTTAAATTATGAACAAGAATGATAGGTTTTCTTGTTTGAAGAAAATATCCAAAAAAAGTCACACCATTTTATACAAAAATTAGGTTTTGATATCATTATCATAGATCTGTATATGTGATCTAAAAAAGAGGTAACATATGTGTGCTATTTTTACTTTTATTTTATAACAATGTATCTTATTACATTGATGCCTAATGAGTGAAAAGCATCTAATGAATGACATCATAAAGATTAAGTACAAGATATCAATATTACAAAGAAACTTTTAAATTAGGAGATAGATAATTTTAAAATATATATATATATAAAAGAAATAAGACTCACTTGGAAGTAAGAAGATTCAAACTACTAATATCATATTAAAATACAAGGCTTTTGACAACAAGAAGTTACCGTTGGTTATTTTTGTGCCATTTGACACTTCTTTTGTGTTAGATGTATTTGCGGATGTTGGAAATGTTTTATTTCTTCACAACAAAAAGATAAATTGATCGAGAAATAGTTGTTACTAAATTGTACCAAAATTTCCTTTTTCTTTTAGGTGAAAAAGTTACATTGTAAGGACTTTTTTTAGTCACATCTAAAGAGAGTTATCACAAGTTAGTCATTCCACTTGTCCTTTTTATGAAGGAAAAAAAAATGTAAAAAAAAAAAAAATACAATGTTCATATGTATACATATGGGATAGGTGTTGCCATGAAGCAAAATAAATATAAAATGTCAAAAATGAAATTAACATGCATATCACTACAAGAAATGTCACTTTTGGCTACCAAAATATTGGTCGCCAAAAGTCACTTATTTAGTCGCTGAAATGATTTAGCGACCAAAATTTTTCGTCGCTAAGCTCGTCGCCTTTACCCTGTCGGCGATAGTATTGGCGACTAAAATATGTTTGGTCGCCGAAAGTGTACACATTTGGCTACTAAATTGGCTTTAGTCGGCAAAAGGTATGTTTCCGCTACTAAATAATTGGTCGCCGAAAGTACACATTTGGCTACTACTTTGAGTTTAGTCGGCAAAAGATGTGTTTCTGCCACTAAATAATTGGTCGCCGAATGAGGCTTTTTGGCTACTAACCTGTTGTGGTCGGGGAAGGTATCACTTTTAGCTACTAAATAATTGGTCGCCGAAAGTACACATTTGGCTACTACTTTGAGTTTAGTCGGCAAAAGATATGTTTCTGCCACTAAAGTATTAGTCACTAAAAGTGCTACCATAATTGTACAATAACTATTATAGACCAAACATTTTTGTCACCAATAGAATACATACTTTTAGCGACTAAGTAATTTTTGTCATTGTTACTTTTGCCCACTAAAAGTTTCGTAGCCAAAAGCCTGCTCACATTCACTTCTTCATTTTTTGCCACCAAACATTTTAGTCGCCAAATGATGCCATTTTTTTCCGTGACTAAAAAATTTAGTGGCCAATACTTTCTCTATCTCTTTCTCAATTGTTTTAGCTACTAATTGTTTGGTCGCAAAAAATTAATGGGTTATGTTCCCTGGAAAAGATAACTCGAAATTTTAATCATAAAAGTTGTTTAAAAAGTAGATACATGGTGTAGATATACATTTATTAATGTGTTGTGGATCTCACCTCTAACAATTCTAATCCGCATATGCTAATTTTTGAATTTTTTTTTTTCTAAGTGTGTAGTCTTACTGTATGCTCCCAGCTCCCAAGTAAAATGCACATACCTAACTTTCAAAGAAGAACAGTAACATATGTTTTGTTGTGGTGAGTGGTCAAGTTTGGCCCTTGCTCTTACTTGTTTGGCATGAAACAAAATAGCACATTTTTTTTTAATTATATTTTTTAGGTTATATTATCTCTTTATTTTTTTGTACATTTTTTCATAAAAAGTCAAAAAATATACTTATTTAGTACTTCCCAAACAACTCCTTATAAGGATTAATTATGACTAAACCACAAAAGTTAAAAAAAGAAAAAAGAAAAAAAAAAGAAGAGAATATGCCATGGCTCTTTTGAATGTCCCTTTGCCCTTTGAAAATTAAGTCATTCTTTTCTAACAAATTTATTTTTCTATTTTTTATTTATAAAAATGTAATTATTGTACTATGATAGTGTGCAATAATGTGTTTTCTTATTTTTATTTCTATATATCATATCATATCATATTTTATGAATTACAAGCTGCCACCAAAGCGTGAGTAGTAATCACGGATGGCCTTAGTGGGCGATGGGAACGAGCTTCCAAAAGTTTCAAGAAAAAAAATCAAGTTTATTTATGAATATTTTTAAATTATACAAATTTACTCTCTCAATGTGTTTGTTGAAAAATTTAACTTGTCTTTAGGACATCTTCACCCAAGCCTTTAAAATAGCATGTTAAATTTTTTTGAAAGTTTAAGTAGCAAATTAGCATATGTCAATTTGACATGAAAATTCTCCACTTGATATGTTAAATCTATTATTCTATTATTTTTTAATTTAAACTCTTTTATTTTACATGAAAATTCCTTTATTTCTAAATATAAAAAAAAAATGAAGTAGGAACATGTCAAAATTGACATGAATGGGTGATGTCAACTGTTATATCAACTTTTACCACACCGAGTAGAGTTGATACTTGATATTAAAATATAACTATTAGAGTGTCACATCATGTTTAAAGTATCGGGTGAAGGTGCTTTTAAATGTTAAAATCTTGGTAACAATGAAATCCAAACTTATTAAATGATTAGATTACGAGCAACCAATTATTAATGCCCTAATATATAAAATAAATACATATGTAATTTTTGTGGACCAAAAATTTGTTTTCAATGTATTTTTTTAGGAGCCAAAAGAAATCGAAGTGCATAATTAAAAATTTTGAAGGTCTTTTGCCATCTGCATTATGTGTTGAATTTTTTAGGCAGAATAAGTGACTTTTGAAAAAAAAAATACTAGTTAGTTTTTTGGCGTAACTTTTTATAACTCAACTTAAAAACTTAATAATAAGTTGTTTTTTTTTTCCTTCCAACTATGTGCTTTTTTAAATTATTCTTTTAATTTTTACATGTTAAGACAAAAATTCCAATGAGTATTATCTCTTAATGCTATGAAAAATTAACATTTTTTTTTGATCGACAAAATAAATCTTTATTGATGGAAACATACGAAGTACGATATAGTACATCAATAAAGAAGAGCTCGAAGCTAGTACAAGCTCGAAGCTCTAGTTGGTGAGAAACCAACAAGAAGAGAAAAAAAAAAAAACCAAAATCAGAAAAAACCAAAATACATCCACAACAGAGCAAACCAAAGCAAGCCAAACATTAGTAGTTAGCATAACAATTGATTGCAAGACTAGCAGTTAACAGATCAGACAAGACAGAGCAAATCAGATCAACCAAGACTAGCAGATAACAGATCACCAAGACTGACAGATCAGTAGGGTAACAGTTTAGACATAATTGTTCAATCCTTACACAATTTTGTTAGTCACCAAATCACCAAGATGAAGCAGCTTATTCCAAGATTGAGCAGCAGGGTAACAAATTACCAAAGCAAAGCAGACCATTAGATAACCATCATATAGTAGAATACCTGGCTACTAGATTACCATTAGATAAATCAACCTTCATACCCTCTAATTAGTCACCAAGACTGAGCAGCCATAAAACCAAGACTAGAACCTAACTCATGCTTTATACCATTGGATTCAACATCTGATTTGATTCCACTTGAACATATAATCATTAACTGAGAAAGGAAAGTCCGTTATAGATGCTTTGAGCCAGAGAGCAGTTCTGATTTTGATGAGTTCACATAGACCTGAGGAATTGGGTTGTGACATAGAGAAAACACACTCATTCCTATGTTTCCAGAGAGACCATAGAACAACTAATGGTATAGCATTCCAGATTTTCCTTTCAAGACTCTTAAATTTTCCACCCAACCACCAGTTGAAAAGACCTTCCACTAATCCTTGAATACACCAATTAAAACCCCAATCTTGTATCACTGATGACTAGATAAACCAGGAGAAAGTGCAGTGCAGCAAGACATGAAGAGTAGATTCAACTTCAGTGCTACAGAATGGACAGAGGATGGATGCATTGCTGCTTAAAATGCCTATTCTGTGTAAAAACTCTGCAGACTTGATTATATTTTTCCAAGCTAGCCAACCAAAAAAGAGAACTTTGAGGGGAAGAGCATTATACCAAACAAACTTACTTATTCTGAGTTGAGGGCCAAGCAGAGAGCTGCTGAAAGAATAAAGGGCAGAGACAGAGAAAGAACCATAAGCCCAAACTTGGCAATCCACACTGTCAAGACACAAAGGAGGAGAAGAGGATAAGACATTAACAAAGTTTGTTCTCTTCAAGTAGTTCCTAATCATAGAGCTCTCTTCTATATGGAAAATTCTAAATATCTGAGCTGGATTTCCTGTTGAAGAAATGTTGAAGGGATCCTTCCTTGTCAATAGAAAGGTTATAGAGAATGGGGAATTCTGTTTTGAAGTAGAGGCCTTCATACTATTTATCATGTCAAAATCTGATTCTGGGCCCATTTCTCACTTTAAGTAGACAATTATCCAAGAAGAAATTGAAGATATTCCTGCTATAGACCCCAATAGATATAATGTCAGACCACATTCTAGAATGCTTATAATGGGATCTCAGTGGAGGATGCCAACAATTTTCATCAATTTTATACTTGCTGTAGATAGCCCTTCTCCAAAGTGCATTGACTTGATTCCCAAATTTCCACCACCATTTGAGTAGTAGACAAGTATTAACATCTCTAATCCTTCTTATGCCCAGACCCCTTTGATTGACATTCTTTGTTACCTCCATCCATTTCACTAGATGAACTTTCCTCTTTAAATCATTACCACCCCAGAGAAACACAACCTCAATCTTCTCTATTTCTCTAGCAACACCTTCGGGTATCTTAAATAAAGAGAGGTAGTACGTAGGAAGACTTGATAGTACAGATTTGATCAAGGTTAGTCTTCTTGCAAAAGATAGTAATTTCCTCTTCCACTCTGCAAGCTTAAGCCTGATTTTGTCAATAACAGGTTTCCACATTGATTTCCTACCTGGATTAGCTCCTAGTGGTAGCCCAAGGAATTTGAAATGGAGTCTTTGTACCTTACAATTAAGTAGATTTACAAAAGACAACAAAAGCTCATAAGCCACACCAACCCCGCACACAACACTTTTATGATAATTGATTCTAAGGCCCAAAACAATTTCAAAGCATCTAAGAATGCGTTTAATAAGTACCAATTGATCCCACTCAGCATCACAGAAGAGAATTGAATCATCTGCAAATTAAAGATGGGATAAGAGAACCTCACTAGCTCCAAGTTTCACTCCTTTAAGGATGCCAAGATTGAGTGCTCTGTTAAGAAAAATGTTAAGCCTTTCTGCTACTATATTGAAAAGGAATGGTGAGAGTGGGTCACCCTGCCTAAGGCCTTTTTGTGGTGAAAAATCCTTTGTTGGTGATCCATTTACAAGAATGGATATCCGAGCTATAGAAACACAGACTTTCATCCAAGAGATCCATTTAGGCCCAAACCCAAAGCTGGATAGCATAGAAAATAAAAATTCCCAATTTATAGAATCAAATGCTTTCTCAAAATCTAACTTTAAGATCAGCCCTAACTTCTTGGTCTTCTTTCAGTCATCAACCACTTCATTTGCAATGAATACCCCATCTAAGATATTTCTTCCTCCAAGAAAAGCAGTCTGAGTTTCACCAATGATTGAGGGCATCACTAGCTTCAATCTACATGTTACGACTTTAGCCAAAATTTTGTATAATGAGCCTACAAGACTGATGGCTCTATAGTCAGATAGGCCATTAGGATTTTCCAGCTTGGAGATGAGGGTAATGAAAGAACTATTAATGCCATAAGTGAGCTTGTTATGGGTGTGAAAATCTTTAAAGAATTACATGATAACCTGCTTCATGATCTTCCAAAATTTCTGATAACACAACAGGTTAAACCCATCAGGGCCTGGAGCTTTGCTGTTATTGCATTCCTTGATAGCTGCCACAACCTCACTTTCCTTGAAATTTGGTGCAAGATACTGGGAAATAAAACTTGGCTCAATTGATTTGAACTCCCCCCTTCCTCCAAAACAGGCCTTTTTGACCAAGATTCAGCGAAATAACCCTTGAAGTGAAGCAGCACCTCCTGTTTAACCCTGCTAGGTTCCTCATAAGATACCCCATTAGCTGAAATAGAGTTAATAAGGTTTCTACTCTGCCTAGTGCTAGCAAAGACATGAAAAAACCTTGTGTTTTTATCCCTATTCAAAGTCCAATTTAATCTGGATTTTTGTATCATAACCATTCCACCATTCTATAAAGCTTCCATACTTCTTATTTGATTACTCTTCTTTTTTCTTTTTCTGAGTCAAGCAATGCTCTAGCCTCAGCAATGATGTCAATTACATGCAGCTTTTCTTCTAAGGCCTTGAGCTTTGTGCTGATATCACCAAACACCTCAATATTCCACTTTTTTAGTTCTACCTTTAGAAGCTTCAGTTTTTGTAAAAGTATGTACCTTGCCCAACCAGTAACATTGCTGTTGTTCCAGGAATTAGCAAAGAACTTAGAGAAAGAAGGGCGCAAGGTCCAAGAATTGATGAACCTGAAAGGCCTGGGGCCCCAATCTCTTTCATCTTCCATCATCAACAATGGGTAGTGGTCTGAAACTAATCTGGGCAGCCCCCAAAGTTTTAATTTGAAGTTTATCAACCATTTAGGATTGAGCAACACTCTATCAATTCTGTTCCACTTCTCTGTTTCCTAGGCATTACACCAAGTATATTTTCTTTCCAAAAGAGGTAAATCATTAAGTTTACATGCTCCAATAAACTCATTAAATTCTTTCATTCCTTTGTCCCTTCTAGAGCAGCCCACAATTTCATCTATATGCCTAATTTCATTAAAGTCTCCACCCAAGCACCAAGGCTTGGGAAATGAAGCCTTGAGTTTTGACAGATTTTCCCACAATCTGAACCTACTGCTAGCATCATTAGGAGCATAGACATTGACCAATACATAATCAAAGGAGTTATACAGTAGACCTGAGAGCAAAATGTACCTCCCAGTGCAGCAGCAACCAGCAAGTTGAAAAACATTTGGGTCCTAAATGCAAAGGAGACCACCAACAGTTCCTTCTGGATCCACATACATATACTTCATGTTCTTACTTCCCCAAAGCCCTCTAACAATATTATCTGATACCACAGCTTTCTTGGTTTCTTTAAAAAAAAAACAATATCAATAAGTCTATCCTTTACTAGTTTCTTGATTCTACCTTTCTTCTCAAACTTTCCTAATTCCCTAATGTTCCAAGATAAGAGCTTCATGATGATACAAATGAAACACTCAGAGTCTCCCCTCCACAGCAACTTACTGTTTTGCCTTCCCATCCTTGTTAATTATCTCTTTATCTTTGAGCTCTAGTTCAATAATCTTGTTTAATGTAACTTCTTCTCGTCCATTGTAGTCGAGACCAAGAGTTTTCCCCAATTGAATAGTGGCTGTGGCTTCTTGGAGGAGGTAATTGTTTTGGCTTGTTTCAGCCTCAGATAGATCTGATTGTGCAATTGCAACAACTGCTGGTCTGTAAATGACAGATTTGGAGATGGGTTTGTGCATAGCTCTGTGGCCATAAAGTCTAAAAAAACTAGAAAACCCTTCGAACTAGGCCTTTTTTCCCCCCCCCCCCTATTCTTCACTTTTTGTAGAGTATTTGAGCTATTAGCAGGTGGCCTAATTTGGCCAGAGTGATTAAGGCTCAAGATGCCCTTCCCATTTGGGCCATCTTTTAGTATTGGCTCAGGAGAGTCCTTATGAGAGTGAGATAGTGCCAAAAACCTATTGTTACCAGGCTTGAAATCACAAGACTCTTTGGGCCTGGAGGAAGGGCCAATAACTAAGTTGTTGCAGATTGGTTGGGTCAAATCCACCTCAAGGTTAATGCCCTGCTGGATACCCTCTTTAGATCCATTTAATCTATTGATAAAGCCAGGTATAGAAACTTTCTCAATACACCTCTGATTGCCATCATTACTTTTTGGTCTGTGCACTGTCTCCTCTAGCATCATTACCTCTATACACACTCCTTTCTCTCTGCTGCAGCCTCCATCCCCCTTTGTCTCCTCAACTACTGTGCATGCCTTTACTATATTGTGACAAGCAGTAGGCTCCTTCCTTTGTGCTACCATATTATTACATGCCAGCTCAGCATCAAGCTTGCCACACTCTGCTGTCACCTCATCATCTTCTTTTTTCTCACTGTAACTCTCCTCTGTGAAATTTCCTTCCTCTTTACTATAGTAAATTTCATTTGAGTTGCAATCTTTTATCCCCTTATGCCTCAAGATATTAATGTCTGCTATATGGTCTTCACACACAAGTATGGGATAGACTTGTCCCTTGCACTTTAAGAATATAGTTTTGTTAATAAGCTCCATATATGGTGTAACCAATCTAATTTTGGCATATGAGAAAGACTTTTGATGAGTAATATCTTCGTCCAAGTTGAAGACAGTACCCCAGATGTTTCCAATGTTGTTGAATGTGTTTTTATTCCAGAAATTGAATGGTATACCATAACACCTCAACCACAGACATCTCTCTTGTTGATAGTGGAAACCTAGCTTCCATTCCCACACCGACGGGCTATATTCCTTGAACCATTCTTTAATATTGCAGATGTTAGATTTCAGCTCCTCTTTAGAGTTGAAAGTTAAGATTACATTACGCCCACCCCCTTTTCTGACCAACACCTTTCCATCCCTTTCTCCTTCAAAACTTTCCCAATATCATGCGTGGAGTATTCAGTCTTAAATTTGATTATTGCACTCTCATAAAGCCATCCATGACCCACTTCATCAACTTTTATGGTCGTACTTACATTTCTAGCTCCAGTAGATGTGTTTCCTTTTAGTACCTCAGCAAAGGATTTTTGGCCTGCACATGAAGCTTGACCCCTGATGTTGCTAGAGTTAAAGAATCTTCTAGTAGGTTGTGGTCTCCTTTTACTCTGCTCCACCCGTGAGCCCCTTTCATAAGTAGCATTTTTGACTTGTAGCAACCTGTCATCCACCAATAGACCATTCGCTTTTTGGATGGTGATATCTGCTGCTACAGAGTAGTCAAACCTCACAAACCCAAATCTTGAGTTTGTCACTATCCTTCTTTTGAAAGGTATAAAGGCATCCTTCACAATACCAAATTTTGTGAATAATTTAAACAGGGATTGAACATCTATTGTTTGAGGCAGGTTGTCTACGAAAATCGTAAAGAGTCCATGGCTTGCTTCACTACGTTTTGCTTCACCTCCTTTTCGATGCCTCACTACCAGAATCCAACCTCCATTGCCTCTCCATTGCTCCATTCGGAACCTTGTCTAAACCCACGAGGCCAATCTCAACTCACTAGGCAAGGCTACTGGCCTAAATCGTTGGCTTAGGGAACATACTTGATTGCTTATGCCTGCTTTGTTGGTGTTGGCTGTGGCACAATTTGTTCCATTTTCTCCTCAACTCAACCAATTCATCCTGAAATTTTAAAGAGAACAAGTAAGAATTATATGCAAGAGCTCATTATGCACAAGGAAAACCATTAATATTTATGAAAAATTAACTTTCATGATTTCTTTTTTACTAATTGGTCTATAATATTCCTTACAAGTATCAATGTTTAATTATTTCATGACACATTAATTAATAAAAAAATTATAAAAATAATTAGTTTGTGTAATATTTCTTCACCTATTATACAAAAATTTACACAAAGTAATTTTAATGTAAATTTCACTAAAATTAAATAGATTCAAAATATTTTAAGTTAATAATCTAAAATTAACTTTTAAGGATTGTCAAACTAGCTGTGTCATGAGATGTTTATATTACTACAAGAAAACAGGGCAAATAACACGGACCTTTTTGTGAAGGGGTAAGTGCCGTCGTAAAAAATGGTTTTTTGCGACGCAGTGTAATTGCCATCGCCAAAAAAAAGTCTTTTGCGACAGCGTGTATCTGTCGTCGAAAAAAATGACCTTTTGCGACGGTATTGACCCTCGTCGCTAATGACTGTAAAAGAAAAATGTAGACACATTTGTGACGCCTGGTGTACTGTCGCAAAAAATATTATTTTGCGATAGGAAAAAGTTATTATTGCAAATAGTGGACCATTTGTGACGGCAAAAGCCCATCACAAACAAAAATTGGTAAAACGGTGTCGTTTTGATTGGTTAATTTGTATTATTTGTGATGGTTGAACTATGCCGTCACAAAAAATAAAAATTTTGTGTCCTGCTCCTTTGTATCCCGTTCGCGGTCAAGTGTGCCCCAAAATCCTCAAAATCAAAATCCTCAAAATCTGAAACCAAAATCCCCAAAATCTCTAAAATTCTGAAACCAAAATCCTCAAAATCCCTGCTCGCATTCAGCATTGCTGGAGTGAACGAGGGTGAACGAGGGTGAACGACGGCCTTTGCCGGAGTGACGAGCAGCAGCGACTGTGAACGACGAGTTACGAGGGTGAACGACGACCTTTGCCAGAGTGACAAGCAGCAGCGACTGTGAACAACGAGTGACGAGGGTGAACGACGGCCTTCGTCGGAGTGACGAGCAGCAGCGACTGTGAACGACGAGTGACGAGGGTGAACGACAACCTTCACCGGAGTGACGAGCAGCAGTGAGTTTCGTGCTCCAAATCTCACTCCACTCTCAACTTCCTTTCCCATTAGTAAAAAAATGCTAAATTGAAGGCGGAGTAGTTGATGTCAATCATCCATTTCCCATTATCCTCCAACGTAAATCTCTCTCTCTCTCTCTACTCCTTCCTACCATCACCACCACCTCTACTGGATCTAGTATCTCTCTCTTCTCTCTCACACATAACTTTCACCACACCCCTATTTTTGTTTATCATCTATCTCCCTGTATCATCTATTTATAATTTCCTGTTTACTTGGAAATGTTGTTTGCAATTAATCCTTTGTAATTTGTAGCTGCCAATTGCTCCGATCTGTATATGTGTTTTTTTTTTTTCTTTTCTTTTTCTTTCTATTAGCTAGAAAAAGATTATGTTGAGATGTTTCTGAGTTTTTGATTTGAAGATTCAGGCACCCTTTTTTAATTTAATTTAATTTTTTTTTCTTTTTTTTGGGTATTTGCTACTACAGTGTAATTGATGAAGAAACACTGGATGAGAGAAGGGCTCTGAATATATACAATACAAGTATATAGAGGGAAAGGGTTTATGGTTTCATGGGCAACACATGCCGTGGATCTTTTGGAGTGAAAACTTTTCAGGGCTACAGTCAGCCCCTAGACCAGTCCCTTTCCAAGCAGCACACCACCACCACCACTACCACTACCAGCACCACCACCACTACTACTTCTTCCCGCTGGAGTTTCCTTGTCAGACCTGTAAGTGCTCTATGTTTATTTATTTACGAAATCTCATTTTTATTTTTGGCTAGTGTTTATTTATTTACTCTTATGGTCGGTTTCTTCAGGTTCTAGCCATATGTTTAATTTGAAGTAAATCCTTAAACTGCATCCCTCTCAAGATTCAAGATCACCTATATATATGCGTCTTCTGTATATTCATGAATTATACACACTCTCATATTGGCTTGTGCGAATCTTCACCAGTGTTTCAATATCGTCTCTTGTCGTCATTTTTGCGGTGTTTATGATTGAGTATTTTGTTGATGATTCCTGATTGTTTTGGGGGTTTGTTTAGCGAATCCTAATTATATATGTACTGTTTGTTGATGATCTATTCATATATCTGTGTTGCTTATTTGGGCACTGTTTGGATATAATTTCATCAAGAGTACTTGAATGATGTGAGGAGTGTAATTGAAAGCAATGTGCAATTTGTAAAATATACATGAAAGTTTTTTTCAATTGGTATATGTACCAACTACATCAAATGCTCACTGCAAATTTTGTAAATAAAAAAATCTGCTTGTAACTTAAAAGAAGGAATATATAACACTAAAAATGATGTGATAGTGGTATTTATTTCAAATAGTAGACCATATACTCCTCAATCTAAAAAAAAAAAGAAGCAAATTACATTAACTTCTCTCGAGATTTGGAGAAAATATAAGTAGCCCCATAATTTTAACATAATTACAGTGAGCTATCTTAAGGTTTTAATTCATGTAACACTTAGTTTTTCTTTTCATCAATAAGTCATCTTGATGGAAAAATGATTTACTCTTATCTCTTTTACATCGAAATGTACATTTTTTTCTTAATTGTTCATATCATTTGTATTAGTTTCAATTGTTTTATTCTTACTAAAAGAGAGATTAATATAATTATATTAAAATTGTAAAATTACATATATATATTTTAAATTTTTTAGAAAAATCAATGGAATTTATCATTTTAAAAATATAAAGTTAGTACAAGAATGCAATTGAGATTTGTATGAGGATGAAGTTGGTATGCACTTTACATTTATGGGTAAAACCTAGAAACTTCAAACAAGTAATCCATTAATGGCAGTGTTGTTATTTTCATTTAGGATTTTTCCCTTTGCAGTATGTTACACCCCTGTTGATAAAAACATTTATATTATAATACATTTGTTTGTATATATTCATAGATAAGATTGTTATATTCAGTTACCAAACAACATGGCATTTAAACTTATTTGTTTAATTTGAAAAACATTTTGGATAGTGACAGAATTGAATAGAGGTTGGTTAAAAAGAAGTGTATTAAATAAAGAAACTGTTATAGTTTTGCCCATGTTTTCTGGCTTTCAAAGTGGAAAATTTATCAAGGTTGTAATATGAAGAGGTGGCATGCACGAGAGGCCTCAAGGTGACATACATAGTGTTAAGTATAGATACTATTGAAATGTCATAATTGCCCTTTTCCACTCCTCAATTTTGATTTTAAAAAAAATAATACTAAAATTTGTTGATATATAAATAGGCTTTCTATTCGATAAAGCAATTCGAATCCTGTCTTGTCCCACAAGTCTCTCGTGCCAAGGCAGTCGTGTGTGCCAAGTTTCGTGCTAATCCGACATTGTTTGGTGACTTTGGGGCGTCAACACCTCGAATTCTAAGTTTCGAGGAGAAATTAGTTTGTCTAGACCGAAATCCGACTCTAACTCCCAAACCGGGAATCTGATTCGAGTCTCGTCTTGTCCCACAAGTCTCTCATGCCTAGGCGGTCGTGTGTGCCAAGTTTTGTGCTAATCTGACGCTGTTTGGTGACTTTGGGGCGTCAACACCTCAAATTTTAAGTTTCTTAAGGAACTAGTTTGTCTAGACCGAAATCCGGCTCTAACTCCCAAACTGGGTAGCTGATTCGAGTCTTGTCTTCTCCTACAAGTCTCTCGTGGCAAGGCGGTCGTGTGTGCCAAGTTTCGTGCTAATCCGACACCATTTGGTGACTTTGGGGTGTCAACACTTCAAATTCTAAGTTTGTTAAGAAACTAGTTTGCCTAGACCGAAATCCAGCTCTAACTCTCAAATCGGGAACCCAATTTGAGTCTCATCTTTTCCCACAAGTCTCTTGTGCCAAGGCGGTCTTGTGTGTCAAGTTTCGTGCTAATCCAACGCCGATTGGTGATTTTGGGGCGTCAACATCTCGAATTCTAAGTTTCTTAAGAAACTAGTTTATCTAGAGTGAAATCTGGCTCTAACTCTCAAATTGTGAACCTGATTCGAGAATGATGTTTTAAGACAATTTGTTTGTTTGTTTGTTTTTTTTTCCTTCAAATTAATCATGTTTTATAGTTATTTGATGTTTAATTTTTGTGGATGTGTGAGAAGAGATATTTAAGGGAAAAACAGAGGATGGATAAGAGTTGGGTTGACTTGCCAAATAGGATGTCGAGGGAATACATTAATGGGATTGATCAATTCCTTGTGTTTGCCTACACCAATAGGACTGAAGGTTCGATAATTAGTTGTCCATGTAGGAAATGTGAGAATCGATATCATCTTGTATGAGAGGGTGTGCGGGAGCATCTGATTTTGAATGGTTTTTTTAAAATACAAACATTGGATTAATCATGGGGAATCTTAGGTATCTCTACAAGGTCACAACAGATTTGGACTTTACTTATGAGACGTGGGATGCATGTCCCAACAGTTGCATGTTGTTTCAAAATGAGGATGCCAATCTTGATAAATGTGTCATATGCAACAGTTCTAGATAGAAATCAAATGGTGATGGTGGTTCAAATGGTCCTAAAAAAGGTGACAAACGAATAACTGCAAAACAAATAAGGTATTTTCCTTTAAAGCCAAGGTTGCAGAGGTTGTTTATGTCATCCAAGATGGCCAAGTTAATGAGATGGCATGCAGAGGAACGAACTAATGACAGTGTCTTTAGGCATCCTGCTGACTCCCTTGCATGGAAAGATTTTGACTGTCGGAATATTGACTTTAGTAATGATTGCTGCAATGTAAGGCTTGGCTTAGCATCTGATGGGTTTAACCCATTCAGGACGATGAACATAGTTCATAGCACTTGGCCTGTTGTGCTCATTCCATACAACTTGCCTCCATGATGGTGTTTTTAGGCATGCAGAGGAACGAACTAATGACGATGTCTTTAGGCATCCTGCTGACTCCCTTGCATGGAAAGATTTTGACTGTCGGAATATTGACTTTAGTAATGATTGCTGCAGTGTAAGGCTTGGCTTAGCATCTGATGGGTTTAACCCATTTAGAACGATGAACATAGTTCATAGCACTTGGCCTGTTGTGCTCATTCCATACAACTTGCCGCCATGGATGTGCATGAAGCAACCATTTCTAATTTTATATGTGCTTATTGACTGCCCGAAAGGACCTAGTGACAAGATTGATGTATATATGCAATCGTTGATTGAGGAGTTGAAAGAACTATGGAATGACGGTGTCTCCACATTTGATGCATCAACAAATCAAATGTTTCAATTGTATGCAGCTTTACTGTGGACAATTAGTGATTTTCTTGCATATGCAAACTTGTCAGGATAGAGCACTAAAGGTGAATATGCATGTCCTTGTTACAATAAGGAAACTATATCGTGTTGGTTGAAGCATAGTAGGAAACAATCATACTTGGGTCATCGCAGATTTTTACCTAGTGGCCATAAATTTTGAAAGGATAAAGTATCATTTGATGGTAGTCGAGAATTCAGACTCAAACCAAAATTGTTGTCTGGAACTGAGATGTTGCTACAATTAGAATGTGAGGGTATTTTAACCCAATACAAGAGGGATGACCTCAAGAAGAGGCATAGTAGACAAGTTGAGAAGGAGCAAACTGGACATCGCACCCATAGCTGAAAGAAAAAGAGTATCTTTTATGAACTGCCATATTGGGAGCACAATCTAATAAGACAAACCTCAATGTGATGCATATAAAGAAGAATGTTTATGACAATGTGTTATGGACAATATTAGGGGTTGCAGGAAAATCGAAGGATAGTGTTAATGCTCGGCGTGATTTACAAGAAAGAATATTAGAAAACCCCTACATTTGCAGTTAAGAGAGTCGAATAAAGCTTATTTACCACCATCACAATTCACGATGACCAAGGATGAGAAAGATTTGTTCTTGAAAGTATTAAAGGAAGTTAGAGTTCTCGATGGGTATTCATCCAATATTTCGCGTCGCGTGCGCTCACATGAGAGAAGTATTGGGGGTCTTAAGAGCCACGATAGTCATATTCTAATGCAACAACTAATTCCATTGGCTATTCGAAGATTGTTACCGAAGAATGTAATTGAACCTTTGATTGAATTGAGCAATTTCTTTAGACAATTGTGTTCCAAAGTGGATCGTGCGACAAATTTGCAATATATTCAAGATCGTATCACCGTAACACTTTGTCATCTAGAGAAAATATTTCCTCCGACTTTTTTTGATATAATAGAGCACTTGCCTATACATTCAGCTGACGAAGCAGTATCCAATTGACTGGAGCGATTCAGTTTCGATGGATGTATCCAATTGAGAGGTATCTTCTTACTTTGAAGCAATATGTGCGTAATAAAGCTCATCCAGAAGGTTCAATTGCTAAAGGATATCTTATGGAAGAATGCATGAATTTTTGTGCACAATATCTCAATTATGTGGAAACCAAATCTAGTTGACCCGTGAGGAACTACAGTGGTGATGATAATCTGGGTCGTGCTGTTGGTGAAAGCACAAGCTTTTATCTTGATAATACTTCTTGGATACAAGCTCATCGGTATATCTTATTCAATACGAGCGTGGTTCAACCATTCATAAAGTAAGTTATGTCACTCACTCAATATTTTATTATGTTTCATTGAATTTTGAACCAAAATTTTTTGTTAATAAATTTTCAATTTACACAGCAAACACCTTGAAGTACTTAAGGTCAAAATGCCTCGTGTTGATAATCATCAGCTTCAGCGTGAACATTTTGAAACTTTTCACATTTGGTTCAAGGAACATGTATGTATTTAAATCTATAGATTCTATTTGCCTAAGTCGAACTACATTTTAAATTTTACAATTTATTTTTTTTTAAATAGGTTCAAACTTTGCGAAGGACTAGTGATGTCACATTTTCTGAAGAGATTATTGTATTGGCAAATGGTCCTCATAACCTGGTAAGGAGGTTCAACGGGTATATAATGAATGGGTTTCAGTACCGAGTAAAGGCCATGGATGATCGTCGAGCCACACAAAATTGTGGTGTAGCTTTGAAGGCAGATACCATAAGTTATGCTAGTCGGAAAGACAAGAATCCTCGTGTGAGGTCTGTGTACTATTATGGATAATTGACAGATATTGTTGAGATTCGATATTCCAATGAGAAGGAGCATGTGTTGTTTAAGTGTGATTGGATTGACAACATTCACGGGAAGATACAAGATGTCTTCAATTTTACGTTGGTTAACTTCAATCATTTGTTGTACCAAGATGATCGAATTACCAATGAACCTTTCATCTTGGCATCCTAAGCAGAGCAAGTTTGGTATGTTACAGACCCATTAGAACCAGATTGGCAAGTAGTGGTGAAGATGTCTCAAAGAGGTTTATTTGATATAAATTCGACTGATCCAGAAATCGAGCCATGTATGAGCCAACAATTAGAAGAAAACATAATGCTCCGTAATGAAAAAGTTGGTTGGGTGAGGGAAGCCGCAAAATGAGAAACACTGTAGACGCGCACCGCGAGAACTCCCCGATATCTGCGCGCGAGGGGGCGCAGATCTTGTCTTGTTCTCTAGGCTACTACAGGTTGGACTCAAATGTCACGATTCTGAATCTAATCTCACAAAGTGCAATGTGAGACCGATAAATCACCAAAGAGTCCAAATCCGGCAAATCATTTTGGAAAACTGATTTTTATAAAGAAGTGCCAAACATGGACTGCTTTGCCAGATACAGAGTCGCCACGTAAATATTTTATTTTGGGAGAATTTAGGAAACCCTGACTCGTGCCTAAGGCCACGTGTCCGTCATCACCAAAGTTGCCTCGGCTCGGGAACTTGGGTACGAGAGGGGAAGGTCATGCAATGAGCACTCCCGCTCGTCCGATCAAAGATCGGCCTGTACTAAGCATGATATTTTGTTTTTGAAAACACATGTGCTCTTATTTCGATTTAATTAGCTAATCTTACTACGTGATGCGCACAACATACAAGTATAGACTAGATCGCCTAATTTGGAACAAAACATTGCATGTTCGTTTGTGAAAATGGTTTGAAGTTTGCTACTCGCAAGTAGGCTAAATTCGGGATTCGATGAATTGTTCCAATTCAAGTAATCCAACCTTCACCCATAGGCATTCAGGTAGTTATATGAAATAAGCAGTTAGCCTCATGGCAAGCATGCTTTCATGGCAGCATTAACACACATGCAGTATGCTAAAGCGTAAACACTCACAGTGTACTTCGAGCCAAAACAAAGAACTAGTTAGAAATCATGCATGATCCTAGTTCATGTTAAGATGGCTAATGCAACACATGCAAAATGCAGCTAAGATAGGCCCGGCTATTCTAGAATGGCATGTGAAATGCAGCTTGGTACATGTATTCAAATAAGAATTTAAATACAATGCAGTTTGTATGATGCGTCAAGCCCGATGCATGCAAAACAGATGAATGGATGCACGCATGCAAGCATAAGGTATGCTAAATGAAATATGCCCTAAAACTAACCATCGTAAGCGGTTAAGTAAAAGGGGGAAATAAATGGAGGTTGGAAGACATGCATCACACACACGCACGCTTATTACAACAGTTGGCCCTCTTGACAGAGGGAGCGAATAAGAAGCTAACTAGCTAATCTAAGCTAATTAAACTACTTATTACATAACGAAGCTAATTAACTAAACCTAGTTAACTAACTATTACAAAACAAATTGAATAGTTAACGCATTAACTAATTAGGTACAAACCAAAGCGTAAACTAGCTAAGAAAATTAGCTAAGTAAAGCAATAAAACAAGGCCCTTAGAGGGAGAAGAGGTCATGCATGCCCGGTCGCCTCGTTTGGAAATCTGTCGCGATGCCCCAATTTGCCTCTGTTTTCAATTGCTCTCAGAAACTTGCACCAAGCTCCATAAAGCTTCTAACTCATCTTGGGGACCTGTGGGAGGGTGGCCAACCAGTTGTTGGTGTGGGAGACCACCTATCGACCACTTTTTGTTGTTGCAGGGCAGAAAAAGTGGTCGGCCAGCTAGTTTTTCTGGCTGGCTGACCAGTTGTTGCTGCATTCTTCCAGTTTGCGGCAACAGAGGGCAAGAAAGGTCATGTCAATGTATTTGCAAGATATGTGTGCACAACCATCTTCCCTATCATTTCATAAGCTCAAGGGAGTGTGGTTCTTGACCCTCGGGCCACCAATCGCGCATTTCAATGCATGATGGCCGAGAGGCGAAGTTGCACAATTCAATGTGAAATGAATGCATAAGTAAACACATAAGGCCTAGAACTCTATCATGTATGATTAAGAGCGTTAGCGATCGAGAATTAAGGCACGTTTCATCACTTCAAGTATGAAACGTCCCTTGTTTCCCGTGTTTGGACTAACACCTATTCCAAACGCAATGCTACACATAACATGGCATGCACAACGCTATGTAACATGAAGTATGCAAAAATGCAATGCAACACAAGCATGCAAATATGCAATATGACTTAAACATGCAAACATGGAATGCAACATGAACAAGCTAACAAGGCTAATGGCATGCACAATGCACAATGCTAATGCATGCATATTCGAGGCAAGACAATATAAGCATGCAACAATATGAACAACAACTAGCATGCACAATGCAAATGAACATAGCATACACAAATGCAATGAATAATATAGCATACTCAATGCAATGACTATCATGGCATACTCAATGCAATATGATCATGGCATACACAATGCGAATCGAGAGCATGGCATGCGCAATGCAAATAATAACATAACATGCACGATGCGATGTAACATGGCATACACAATGCTCAATGGGCTTAAACCGAATGTGGGTAGACCTCAGCCATGCCTAAATCAATAGCCATAACACCAAAATAAAGGCACAAAAGGCAAGGCATGCATGCACAATGCATTAGCCATACAAGTAGGCCTAAGAGCACAACAATCAAGAAGGCTCAAGGAGTGACAAATGCAGAAGTGTAACAACACTAAATGCACTGAAATTAAGCAAGAAATGATGCCAAATCATTCAATCAAACACAAGTATAGCATGCAAAGGTCCTAAAGCATAAGAGCTAATAAGGAGGATTACAAAGGAGGCATGCAATACATGGCATCAATGCATGAATCAAACATGGACAGAGCTAAGATAGGTCAAGACAATGACCAAAACATGCTAAGTTAGGGCCTTAAAGGTCAAGGCATGCAAGCATACAAGCTAGGCCATAAGCTAGGCAACAATGCACAACCCTTTTAAGCACTTAAATCATGAATGAAGTGGGAACATGGTCATGCTACATGCTCTAAAATGAAGTATTAAATGATGCCAAATCATCTAAATAGCTCAAAGATAGCATGCATGAGTCACCAAAACACAAAGCTAGCAAGGCGAATTGCACTACAGCTATACAAAGCATGAAACATATGGCAAAGGCAACCCAAAATAGTCCTAGAACATGTCAAAATGATACTAAAACATGTATGGAAGGAAGCTAAAACAAGCTAGCATGAAGGGCATAAGGCATGATGAATGCAAGGCAAATAAGGTGGTTTACACTACACCTATTAAGACCAAGCATGGAATGACTTAACCAACAAAAATCAGAGTTATATCATGGCAAAATAACCCAAAAAACACATTGAAATGATAGCTCGCAAGCTTAGGCATGAAGGCATACGCAATGGCTCATGTTAAGGCATAAAGGGGGAGGGGAGGGGAACCCTCCAACGCATTGAAAGAGTGATAAATGCAAGTGCATGAACATGAAACATGGACTAAAATTACATTACAAATGATGCCAAATCATTCAAATAGTCCAAGTAAGGCATGCTAGTGGACTTGATGCACAAAGCTAACAAGCTAGAATGCATTATAGCTATACAAAGCAAGTCATGCATGGCCAAAACAATACAAATCAGAGCTAGAGCATGCTAAAACATGGATAAAAGCTTCTTAGAGTTAAGCCAAAAGCATGCTAGAATGACATGTTAAAGCATGATGCATGTTAGGCTAATTCATGGAAATGCACTACAAGTGCATGGAGCATGCAAAGGCCAACCAAACCAAACCTTAACAGAGGTATGACATGGCAAAACATCACCAAAAACATGCTGAGATGGACTCAAATGAAGCTAGAATGGCATGCTACTTCACGAAGTATACAAAGACTAGTTTGTGAGACTTACACTACAAGTGTACTAGGCATGCATGGAGTGACAAAACCAAGTAAAAACAGTGGTATGCCACAACAAAATAAGCCCAAATACAAGCTAAGATATGGCCAACATAAGCTTAACAAACATGCTCACACATGAGGCTAATGAAGCACGTATTGAAGACACAAGCAGAGGGGATGACCCTCTCCTATTTGGGACCTTAAAACACCATCCCCACCACTAAAATTCTTCTGGATTTCAGTGGTGAGAAGGCTAAAATAAGGTGATCCCAAAAGCTCAAAAAGAAGGCATAAAAGCAAGGCCAAACAAGGCCTAAGAGGGGGTAGACAGACCCCAATACAAAAGTGACCTTCAACAAAGATCTTAAGCATGCAAAAACAGAACTTTTTGTGGTTGAGAGTTAAGCTTAAATCAGCATGAAAAAGGGTCCAAAAGCTTAAGCAAGAATGGGGATTTAAGGAGTTAGAGGCTCACCCTTGAAGACCACCTTCAAAACCACAACTCCAGCAGGTTTTTCAAGCTCAAACCAAACCAAAAACTTCAAAACTAGCTCCTAAGCACCTCAGCAACAAAAGGATGGTGTTTAAGTGTGTGTTTGTGTGTTAAAGTATGAAGAAATTACACTTTAAGGCACAAATATGAGACCAAGACAGAGATATAGAGATATATGTATATGTATATCTCAATGCACACAATCTGAACCTGGAGGAGGGAGGGGGAGCCTCCCTCTTATAGAGAAGCAAGGCTCAAGCTTCTTGAAGAAGCTAAGGGTTCAAGGCCATCCCTCCATACACGTGTATGGAGGATGGTTTCAGTGCTCTCCAACTGTGCCAGCTGGAAGAAAATATCTCCAAAAAGGTGACAAAAAACAGCCGACCACTTGAAGTGGTCGGCCAGCTACTTTAAGTGGTCAGTCGACCACTATAAGTGGTCTCCCAAAAATAAAAGTGGTCGGCCATGGTGGGAGAAGGTCAGCAGCATGAAAACAAGCAAATGGTGCGGTGGCCGACCACTTTTGATGGTCCAAAGATCAGGGAGACCAGTTGTCAGACCAGAAAACTGGCTGGCAGGAAGAAAAGTGGTTTGCAGAGAAAGAAACTAGTCTCCCACCCTTGTACCACTTTCCAAACAAGGAAAACAAGGTTTGTACCAAAAACAAATCAAAACGGATGCAAGACGAAAGTTCGGGAGGCAAAGCGTGCAGCCGGGAGCCTCGAAAACTAGTTGACAAGCACCAAAAGTGGTTTGCGACTGCAAAAGTGGTCTCCCAAACCACAGTGGCCCTCTAGGACAAGGAAACAAGGTGTGGTTCAAAAACCATGCTAAACGGAGAACGTTAAGCGGTCCCGAGACAAGGCGCGCGGCCGAAGACTCTGAAAACAGGAAACTAGTCTCCAAACGGGAAAAGTGGCCTACGACCACAAGAAGGGGTTTACAAGACCTCTCCTTCCCTTAGGCAAGGAAAACAAGGATTGGTCCGCAAACCGAGCCAAAACACAAAGAGTTCAGAGGCCCGGAGGCAAGGCACTCAGCCGAAAACTCCGAAACCTCGAAACGCGCACAATATGCGCAATCACCGAGCGCTCAATCGGTGACGTCTGAGTCTTAAAGTCGGTTAAAAATGGGGTGTCTACAAACACTTTATATGGTAATAGACTGATATTTAATAAACATCAGTAATTGAATTAAGGCTAAGGTTGTAGTTAATCATCAGTTTCTTAATTTGCTCTGTCTTTGTAATTGTATTAGTTTAATTAATGTCGTATTATAGTTGATTCAAAACCATTCTCTATGTTTCTAATGTCACGGCACTTGTAGATTATTATGGCAAGGAAGAGGAAGCTTGATCATCCCCTACGCATGATGTCCGATGTGGTACGTAAGAGGACATCGGTGGCATCACTATCAGAGGAGGCATCACATCGACCACCATCAGAGGGGCCATTAGTGCCACCACTATCTGACCAGCCACCGCAGCGACCACCATTAGTGGCACCACCGTTAGAGGAGGCATCACAGCGAGCACCATTAGAGGGGCCATTAGTGCCACCGCATCGACCACTATCAGTGGCACCACAACAACTATCATCTACTCAGCCTCCACGCTTACCATCGGTGCGTCCACCATCAGTGGCACCACAGCGGCTATCATCTCGACTAGAGTCATCATCTTATGAGCCATCCGTAGGTATATAAATTTGCTCTGATTTGTATGAAAATTATTTAAATATACATTTATTTATTCTTATTATATATAACTTGTTTATTCTCATTGTATTTTCCAGACCCTTCGACTTCTTCACAGCCCACCTCAGGTATAAGAATTCGATTTGTATTAACATTATTTAAATTTGCATTTGTTTATTATCATTGCATATTGTTTATTCTTATTGTATCTTGCAGGTCATGTTAGTTCTTCATCAACCTCGACTAGGCGTGGTAGAGGATGTGCCAAGGGCATTAAGAAGTGGGGTACTAGTACAAAGTTGGACATACAATTTGACGAAAATTACTGCCTAATGAGGGATAATGTATCTAAGTTAACTACTCAACTTGGCATTATTGTGCGGAATCGTAACATTGTTCCTCTTACTTTTCTTGACTGGAACACTGTGCCTGATGATATTCTTGATGCTATCTGGAAGGATGTAAAGGTAAAAGTATATTTTTGTCCAAAAATTCAAATTCCAAAATTGTGTTATTATTGTTTAAACTTTGAAATTGTGTTTTATAGGACAATTTGAATAAATGTCTAGAGGAGTATAAGCCAATCTGCATGAAAACCTGCAACAACATATGGAAGGATCACAAGAATAAGATTAAGACTAAGTATTTCAAGCCGAGAAGTTCTAATCCTAATCTGAAGGATGATGTTCCTTTGCACATTGTGCTAAGCTAGTGGGAAGAACTTGTGGAGTATTGGCGTACTTCCGATGCTGAGGTATACAAATAAGTTATATGTATGATATGTAAACATACAAATCATATTTATATACTTACATTTGTTGAACCTGTTATAGAAAATTGCAAACTAGGAATGCTAAAAATTGGTGAGCTCACGGCATAGCTCATACCACAGGGCATACTACTTTCGCTCAGATACGGCATGAGGTTTATATTTTATTGTTTTATTTTTGTATATAAATAAATAATGTATATTTGCAAATTATTTGGATTCTAATTTTTATATTTCTAAAAAAATCTAGATGACCAATAAGGGGGAGTCTACTGATAAGATGAATGTTTGGCTTATGACATGTAGAGCAAATGACCCTGAGGTTATCCAGACCTTGGTAGTTTCCAAACACCTAACATTGTATTTAAAGTTTATTTTTTATTTTTTGTGTGTCAACCATCTTAATTTGACATATACTTGTATGTCTTATTCAATATAGGATGAGTTTAATTGTCAACTCTCCATGTTACCTAAGGATTGTCGGACTTTGGAGGCTAGGAATGCCATTTTCCACGAGTTGATAGGTTATGACAGACATGGATATTGTCGCACATACGGGAGAACTGTGCCTCAGAAAGCGGTGTATAAAGATGGTGCTGGGCCATCACAGTCAACACCCCAGCCATCGACTATTGTTCAGATCACCCAGCAGGTTCGTGAGGAGCTAAGGGATGAGTTGAGGGAGGAGCTGAAGGAGGAGATGCGAGCAGAGTTCTTTACACATTTATAACAGATGAGAGCTGAGATGATGGCCTTTGTGTCACAGAGGGTGAGTGTGGATCCCAACAGACAGGTTCGATATAAATTAAATTGTTGTATAGTTAAATTTTCACACAACATATATGTACATATATATAATAAAATTCGAATATGATTAACACATTATGTATTGACTATCATAGGTTTCTGATGCATCGAGTAACCATCGGGTATTTAGGGAATCTGCAGGAGATGAGAATCCATATACACCACCACCAGAACATCAGGTATAAAATGTATCTTTGCATTCTAAGCTAAGAATAACCATAAATTAACTGTACACAGCCCAAAAGGATAGAGGCTAGGCACGACAAACTTGAATTCGAGGTGTTGACTCCTCAAAATCACCAAACGGCATCGATTTAGCACGAAACTTGGCACACACGACCGCCTAGGCATGAGAGACTTGTGGGAGAAGACGGGGCTCGAATCGGGTTCCCTGTTTGGGAGTTAGAGCCGAATTTCGGACTAGGCAAACTAGTTCATTAAGAAATTTGAATTCTCGGTGTTGACGCCCTAAAATCACCAAACGGCGTCGGTTTAGCACGAAACTTGGCACACATGACCGCCTAGGCACAAGAGACTTGTGGGAGAACACGGGGCTCGAATCGGGTTCCCGGTTTGGGAGTTAGAGCCAGATTTCGGTCTAGGCAAACAAGTTCCTTAAGAAATTTGAATTAAAGGTGTTGACGCCCCAAAATCACCAAACGGCATCGGTTTAGCACAAAACTTGGCACACACGACCGCCTAGGCATGAGAGACTTGTGGGAGAAGATGGAACTCCAATCGGGTTCCTAGTTTGGGAGTTAGAACCGGATTTCGGTCTAGGCAAACAAGTTCCTTAAGAAATTTGAATTGGAGGTGTTAATGGCCCAAAATACCAAACGGTGTCGTTTTAGCACGAAACTTGGCACACACAACCGCCTAGGCATGAGAGATTTGTGGGAGAAGAAGGGACTCCAATCGGGTTCCCAGTTTGGGAGTTAGAGCCAGATTTCGGCCTAGACAAACTAGTTCATTAAGAAATTTGAATTCCAGGTGTTGACGCCCTAAAATCTCCAAACGACGTCGGATTAGCACGAAACTTGGCACACATGACCGCCTAGGCACGAGAGACTTGTGGGAGAAGACGGGACTTGAATCGAGTTCCCGGTTTGGTAGTTAGAGCCGGATTTCATTCTAGGCAAACTAGTTCTTTAAGAAACTTGAATTCGTGGTGTTGACGCCCCAAAATTACCAAACGGGGCCGGATTAGCATGAAACTTGGCACACACGACCGCCTAGGCATGAGAGACTTGTGGGAGAAGAAGAGACTCCAATTGGGTTCCCGGTTTGGGAGTTAGAGCCAGATTTCGGTCTAGGCAAACTAGTTCCTTAAGAAATTTGAATTAGAGGTGTTGACTCCCCAAAATCACCAAACGGTGTCGGTTTAGCACGAAACTTGGCACACATAACTGCCTAGGCACGAGGGACTTATGGGAGAAAACGGGACTCCAATCGGGTTCCCGATTTGGGAGTTAGAGTCGGATTTCGTTCTAGGCAAACTAGTTCATTAAGAAATTTGAATTCCAGGTGTTGACGCCCTAAAATCTCCAAACGGCGTCAAATTAGCACGAAACTTGGCTCACATGACCGCCTAGGAGTTAGAGTCGGATTTTAGTCTAGGCAAACTAGTTCATTAAGAAATTTGAATTCCAGGTGTTGACGCCTTAAAATCTCCAAACGGCGTCAGATTAGCACGAAACTTGGCTCACACGATCGCCTAGACACGAGAGACTTGTGAGAGAAGACGGGACTCGAATCGGGTTCTCGGTTTGGGAGTTAGAGCCAGATTTCACTCTAGGCAAACTAGTTCCTTAAGAAACTTGAATTCGAGGTGTTGACGCCCCAAAATCACCAAACAGGGTCGGATTAGCACGAAACTTGGCACACACGACCGCCTAGGCACGAGACACTTGTGGGAGAAGACGGGACTCGAATCGGGTTCTCGGTTTGGGAGTTAGAGCCGGATTTCGGTCTAGGCAGACTAGTTCATTAAGAAATTTGAATTCGAGGTGTTGACGCTCCAAAATCTCCAAACGGTGTCGAATTAGCACGAAACTTGACACACATGACTGCATAGGCACGAGAGACTTGTGGGAGAAGACAGGGCTCGAATCGGGTTCCCGGTTTGATAGTTAGAGCTGGATTTCACTGTAGGCAAACTAGTTCCTTAAGAAATTTGAATTCGAGGTGTTAACACCCCAAAATCACCAAACGGCATCGGATTATCATGAAACTTAAGACACACGACCGCCTAGGCACGAGAGACTTGTGGGAGAAGACGGGACTCGAATTGGGTTCCCGGTTTGGGAGTTTGAGCCGGATTTCGGTATAGGCAAAGCAGTTCCTTAAGAAATTTAAATTCGAGGTATTGACGTCCCAAAATTACCAAACGGGGTTGGATTAGCACGAAACTTGGCACACACGACCGCCTAAACACGAGAGACTTGTGGGAGAAGATGGGACTCCAATCGGGTTCCCGGTTTGGGACTTAGAGCCGGATTTCGGTCTAGGCAAACTAGTTCATTAAGAAATTTGAATTCGAGATGTTGACGCCCCAAAATCTCCAAACAGCGTCGGATTAGTACGAAACTTAAGACACACGACCGCCTAGGCACGAGAGACTTGTGGGAGAAGACGGGGCTCAAATCGGGTTTTCGGTTTGGGAGTTAGAGCCGGATTTCACTGTAGGCAAACTAGTTCCTTAAGAAATTTGAATTCGAGGTGTTGATGCCCCAAAATCACCAAACGGAGTCGGATTAACACGAAACTTGGCACACGCGACCGCCTAGGCACGTGAGACTTGTGGGAGAAGACGGGACTCGAATTGGGTTCCCGGTTTGGGAGTTTGAGCTGGATTACAATATAGGTAAACTAGCTCCTTAAGAAATTTGAATTCGAGGTGTTGACGCCCCAAAATCTCCAAACGGCATCGGAGTAGCACGAAACTTGCTACACACGACCGCCTAGGCATGAGAGACTTGTGGGAGAATATGGGGCTCGAATCGGATTCCCGGTTTGGGAGTTAGAGCCGGATTTTGATTTAGGCAAACTAGTTCCTTAAGAAATTTGAATTAGAGGTGTTGACTCCCCAAAATCACCAAACAGAGTCGGTTTAGCACGAAACTTGGCACACACGACTGCCTAGGCATGAGAGACTTGTGGAAGAAGACGAGACTCCAATCGGGTTCTCGGTTTGAGAGTTAGAGCCGGATTTCTGTCTAGCCAAATTATTTACTTAATTATCTTTGTAATTATATAGTAGTTAATTTTTTTTTATGTTTTTTTATAATTAAAATATTAACACATAATTATATTGTCATTAATTATTTTTATTTTTTATTTTCAGATATTTTTCGAGTAGGAGTTTGCTTCTTGTGAAATGCAAGCGTGTGAAGATTGCGACTAACTTTTATTTTTGATTTTCGTTATTTTGAATTGTGAACAACATTATGTATTTAAATATTATATATGTATTATGCAATATTATGTAGTGGGATAATTTTGCTGATGTGTTATGAATGCAAGAATATTTTTATTATGGATGATTTGTTATTTTTATACTAGAATTTTTATATTATTATGTAATTATTGGTTTCTTTTTCTGTTATTTTTTATTTAATACAGGTAATTTTCATATTTTTAATAATTTTATTGCAGTTTTTTTTTTTTTTTTTTTTTTTTTTTTTTTTTTTTTTTTTTTTTGCGACGGCACCACACCGTCTCAAAAAACATTAGAACCATTTTTTTTTTTTTTTTGCAACGTGGGCAATGCCGTCGCAAAAGATATTGGCAACAGTTGAAACAAAAAACCTTTTGCGATGGTATTCTAGTATGTGTTGCTGCCTCAAATAATCTTTTAGCAACGACATGTATCCCATCGCAATAAAAACACTTTCGCGACGATATTTTTGCCGTTGCAAATAACACTTTTAGCGACAGTAAAACAGTGTCGTCGCAAAAAATCTCAAATTTTTACATATTAATGCCGACAACAGAATTCCGTTGCAAAAAGGCAACTTTGACGTCGCAAAAAAAAGGCGACGGCATGGTACCGTCGCCAAAACCTTTTAGCAACGCCCTTTGTTGTGACCCCCTCCATTTGCCGTCGCTAAAAGTCAGTTGTCATCGCAAAAAAGTTTTTGAGACGGCATTTTGCCGTCGCAAAAAACCGAAATTTTTGTAGTGTATCTATAGTTCTTGAAATTCAAATACCAACTCATTTAGTTATTTTAAGGTTTGTTTGTGTTAGGTTATATTTTAACATTTTCAGTTTTTTATTTTTGTTTTCATTTTCATTTTTATTTTTAGAAAAACATAATTGTTTGATAAATTATTTCGGTACTATTTTTGTAATATTTTTTTTATTACAATCATTTTTAGGAAATTCCAAAAAGTTGTTTTAGATTTTTTTAAACTATTTTTCACACAAAAATAAAATCAATATGAAAAATATGGATGCTTTCGAACTTTTTATTATTTTTATTTCTGAAAAAGTAAAAATAAATTATATTATCATAAAACAAAAACATAACCAAATTGACATTTGGTGTCATAATTTTAATTTTTTTTAGAATTTTTATCAATGAAAATAATACAAAGTTTGAAATAATTTTTAAAATAATTTTTTGATTTTTCATTGGTTTGTTAAAAAAAAAAAAAAGGACAATAAACTAACAGAGGGTTGTGAAAGAGCTGATGTTATTTAGTAGTTTTGGGATAATGTTCCATATCATTTACAGTGAGGTTGTTTGTCGTAGTTTTTTTATTTATTTATTTTTTTTGTTGGAAGGATTTGTTGTAACTTATATGATTAGCTTATAACTTTATATTATTCCAGAAGTCTATGTTTACAAGCTTATTATGTTGGATTCTTCGATACAGTTTATATTTACAAACTTATTATGCATAAATAATTTAAATAAATTTTTAAAAAAAATAAATTATCTAAATGTTAGATGAGGTGTGCTTTTAATTTTTATTTTTTAATGGATTAATTACTCAAAATTCCTATGTTTAGACATCGTATTGGTTTAAATCTCATCTTAAACTTTATAACTCATGAAATCCTCATTTAAAATTGTTTTAACCTTTTTGTACGATATGCCCTTTACAGCTTGTGTGGAGATGTGAATAAGTGCAATTTGCAAAATGAAAAATTATTTGATGGACAAATGAAAGTGGTGCCCCAGCATGGTTTTAATTGGTTGAAACGAGATTCAGTTTTTTTTTTTTTATGTAGACAAAGTTAACAAATGTCATTCTATGAATGGTGTGGAGAAATATTCAAAAATTACCAAATAATAATCTAAGGAGGTGTGGCAACTTGAAGTCTTAGATTCCACTGTACCTAAGGTTAGCTACCTAGGCGACATCATATAGAATTGATAGGAAATTTTTTAGGCTTGAGTAAATTATATACACTGTTAGGAGTATGAGTTTGAATCTCCGTCTATGTGTGAATCTATGATTTATCGCTATATAATTGAATGACTTTTTTTTTTATGTAACACCACTTAAAAGTGATCTCTCAAATCTCATTCCTTGGAATTTGGCCTAGAAGTCAATCCTATTTAATTAGGACTTTTAACTTCCACTACAAAAAATTAAAGTTTTAAAAGTCAAAATTTAAGAATAAAATTATTTTTTAAGGACCAAAAAATTTTGTTGGGAAAAGTGTCGTCCTTATATTTTTAGCAACAAAAATTAGACGTTAGTGATAAATTATTATCATTTTGGGATCAAATTTTTTGTCTAAAAAAATAAAACATTTTGAGACCAAATTATTTTGTCCCCTAAAGTATATTTATTAGTAATATTTTCAAAATTTTGTCTCTAAAAGTCTTATTTTTGACTTTTCGGGACGATCTTTTAACGACTATCCTCATAACGATAGAAATTGGTCCCTAAATGTCTTTTGTAATAAAATTTTCACTTTTTCAAATTAAAATATATTGTTTCTAAAACTATTATATATTGTAGTGTTCTCTGGAAAAATGCAAGTGATGTGATGCATGATGATGTGTCAGATGAGAATTATTTTTTGCTTATAAATTTTAAAGTGTCATAAATTTTTTGTATACATCTTATTTTTTTTTAAAAATATATTTTTAGAACATACTCGTCAAGATCTATAAAACAAACAAAAGAAGAAGAAGAAGAAGAAGATTAATATTAAATATAAAATTATATAAAAATAAACAATATATTTTTAGTGAAACAACTCACTATAAGAAATCGCATTTTTGCCGACTAAAAATTTAGTCGGTAAAAGTCCATTTTTAGTTGGCAAAAGTTATTTGCGACTATTTTTTTTTTTGTCGCCACTTTGGTCACCAATTGAGGGTCGGCAAAAGTAATTAGCGACTAAAACTTTTATTTGTTGGGAAAAAGTTAGATTTGCCGACTAAAAGTTTGGTCACTAAATATATCATTACTACGACTAATCCATTTAGTAGGTAAAACACTTTGGTTACGAAAAGTTATGTTGTCTCAACCAAAAAGTTTGGACGCCAATTGTCACATTCCATTACCAAAAAGTTTGGTCCCCAATTATCACATACCACGACCAAAAAGTTTGGTCGCCAATTGTCACATTCCATGACCAAACATGTTAGTTGCCAATTGTCATATTCCACAACCAAAAAGTTTGGTCGCCAATTGTCACATTCCACGACCAAACATGGTAGTCACCAAAAGGATTGTTTACGCAACTAAAACTTTAGTCGCCAATAGACCTATTACTGACCAAATCCTTTGGTTGCCAATATTAATACTTTTAACGACTAATTATTTAGTTGCCAAATGTACCCTCTCGCTTACCTTATTTAGTCGACGAAAGTCTTACTTACCTTTTCCGACTAATCACTTGGTCACCAAAATAGGAAAAATAAAATCAAAATTTTTGTCACCAACATCCAACAAAATAAACCTATAATTCATAATAATCCATCAAATCCATTCAATACAATCCGTAATTTGCAATAATCATTCAAACCAATAATTCACCTGAATCATGAACATTCAAAAAAATGTATATATCATCTAATCCTGAACTTGTTTAATGAAAGTCAGCAACTATTATAAGTTTTCATTCACAAAGTAATTTCAAACTACATATTTCTCTAATTAAAAATCCGCTTGTAATCTATATAATCATCCAATTCACACCCATGTAACATAAAAATTTAAAACATAATAAGTACTTATTATTATATTTTACATTTTTATCCATGCGCATCTTTCAAAAAATATAACTAGTAATATACCTAAATATTTTCCATATACTCCCATCCAAAAATATAACTATTAGAAATGGGTTTTGAAAGTTTTGGAAAAACAGAATTTTTTTTCAACTTTGGTCTAATTTTTAGGTGGGACCCATGCGCCAAATTTGGCGAGTCTACGTGGTAACGCGTTCTATGCCGCGTTGTGATTCACGTAGTATATTTGGTTGCTCAAAACCATTACCGGGTGAATTGGAAATTGAAGCCAAAGAGAGCTCCATGGAAATGGTGTTTTTGGTGAAAATTTTTTAACGTTTGAATAAAGGCTTGTCCTATATTGGTTTTGTGGGAAGAATTTTATGGGTTTATAAGGCATGGGTTTGTAACTTGGGGAGGGCCCCAAGGGGTACACCAAGTTTATAGAAGGGAGAGGTTATGGGCAAATTGGACTAGACCCATTGGACCCAAAAATAAACATACACGCACGCGCCGCTGCCTGTCTGATCGGTCGGGCTGGACGTGGGTGCGTGGTGTGAGGTTGGGTTGGGCTTGTCCGATCCAATACTTATTTTTTTGGCCAAAAACATTTGAATTAAATTTTATTTTTTGGTAAAATAAAATCTGTTCAAAATTTTAATTTCAAATTTTTGGTGGGAAAAAATTCAAATTTGTTTTTCAATTCTTCCAAATTTTTGTACAGATTCAAATTTGTTCAATACGGTTTTTATCTGTTTGAAATTTGAACCTAACAGATTTGTATCTGTTCATTCAAACTGAACGGGTAACATATCTATTCAAATAGGTTTTGCACCTGTTTAATTCAAAATGTACAGCCATGAATTTTCCTATATAAAGGTAGTCCCTCATTTGGGCTTTTCACTCCAATTTTCATTCTTCTCTGCTACCATTCATCTCTGTATTTTGTTTTATTAATTACATTAATTTTCGGTGAGAAAGAGTGTATACACAAAATGTGTTCTTTGTGTGAATATTGTGTAATGTATTCACTGTTGATCATTTTATCTTGGGAGATAGACGTCCACAATCTGAAAGTATCGTGGAGAGGACGAATCTGTCTTAAGGACACAGTGTTAAACACTAGACTTGATTAGGAAATTTTGTTTAACAAATTAATTTGGTAAGTAATTAATTTACTTTTCGATTTTATTATTTTTTCTGTTTCAGATTTTGATTTTGTTTTTGTAACAAAATAAAAATCTATTTTATCTATTTTTTATATTCTAGTTTGATTTTTGTAATCAAACAATCTCTCTCATTTCCTTTATTTCTTCTATATTACATTTGTTGTTAAGTACACAAATAGCATTTTTTTTTTTTTTAAATATAGTGAAAATTGTCCAACAATAACTACTACTCTATCCAAAAATATAACTACTATTCTACCTAAATCTTTTCCATACACATCTATCCAAAAATATATAATCCTTCCAATAATGCTTATAGTGCCAAGTAGTCTTATACAATTTAGCTTCGTGCACGAGTTCATCCATCTGTACCAAACAAAAAGAGAAATAATGTCAAGTAATTTTTTTTATGAAAATATTTGCACATCACTTTATTGTAAAATTGGACAAAAAATGAAAAATATCCATGGAAAGTAAAAGTAACATGAACAAATTAAAAGACTATCAATACCATTTTGTAAATAGAACAACAACATTCATATATATATATATATATATATCCAATAAGCATTACAATTCTAACTATTGGTCCACAATTTACCAATATTGACATGTGCTTGAACAATAGAAACTAAGTTAAAATAGACTTTCTAATTCTGAATTCAAAATGCTTTGGTTGAACTTTTACTTGGAAGAGGGTAAGTGTGAGAGGGAAGTGGAAGATATGAGGTTGGGATTATCACATTTTTGGGTCTAAATATGTAATCGTGCGTCCTATTGATGCGCCGCTTGCTCTCACAGGTTTGTTTCATGTAGACCGAGGTGACCATTATGATATGGGGGCTGATTTGAGGGTGTTTCCAATTGTTTCCTCCAAATGGCCTTTTTTGCCTTTTTTTATCACATTTTTTGGTCTACATATCTAACCGTGCATCCTATCAACGCGCTGTTTGCTATCACAAGTTTGTTTAATCTAGGCCGAGGTGATCGTTATGATATTGGGAGTGTTTCGAGGTTGTTTCCAATTGTTGCCCCCGAATGCCTATTTTCGCCTTTTTCATCACATTTTTTTTGTCTAAATATCCAACATGCATCCTATCGATGTGCCGCTTGCTCTCACAAGCTTCTTTAATGCAGGTCGAGGTCACCAATATGATCTCGAGGTTGTTTTGCGCCTGTTTCCAAATTTTGGCCCCTAACCGGCTGGTTTTTGCCTTTTTTATCACATTTTTTGGTCTAAATATCCAACGTGCATCCTATCGACGCACCAATTGCTCGCATAAGTTTGTTTAATCTAGGCCGAGGTGACCATTATGATATGGGGGCTGATTCAAGGTTGTTTCCAATTGTTGCCCCCAAACAACCCGTTGTTGCCTTTCTTATCACTTGTTTATCACTTTTTTATGTATATGATATGGGAGCTGTTTTGAGGCTGTTTCAAACTTAATAGTTAAAGAAAATGATCTACTAAAAAGGCAAACAATGAAACTAAAAGACATGATGAATTTCACAAATTAATTTCACCTGATGAAAAGACAAGATGATGATAATAATGAAAATACCTTTAAAAAGGCAAACATTAGGGACATTTCACAAATTAGCTAAAAAAGGCAAAACTTTAAAAACCACCACAGCTTAAGGACTTTTCATGATGATGATGAAAATACAAACATCAATAGAACATACAATTAATGCTATGGTTTAAACATTTAACTACAACATTTAAAAACATAAAATCATTGCAAGATCTTCCATATAGAAATCCTTGCATTTTATTGAAGTGTACCCAATTCAACTCAATCCATAGAATCATTGCAATATTTGGACAGAGACATACAATTTTAGGGAGCAAACAACTATAGAATGGATAATAGGCAAATTGTATGAAACTAGAATCATAACTATAAAATCTGAATTTCTGTAATGAAAGATCATAGATGAGTTTTGGCTGGTACAACCACTCTATTGTCCACTTCTAATAAACGTGATTGACCCAATTCTGGATCATCTTCTCGAAACTAGTGTTTCTCCAGTTATGATTAGCCAAAATAATAAATTCTTACATAGGAAGGAAGAAATGGGCAATATATATGCTTGTAACATATTTCTAACACGCACACATACACACACATATCATGTCTAGTAATTCTAGTATGAACCAAAAAGAAATTACAAAAACGTAATACCCAAATGTTGGCGAGACAGGCAATTGATGCCACGTATTTGCATTATCTAGAATTTCATTGGCCAAAGCATGGCATATGCATGACTATCACTAAAATCTTTTGTCTTTCTTAAAATGGTTATGGTGCAAAAATAATAGACTTTTCAATGTGCGCTGCTTTAATTGGAGAGAACAAATAACTCCATAATAGGAAATGTATGTATATGAGTTGTAACAGAATATAGCTTGCTAGTTCATGTCTAAAATTTTATGGTAAGCTATCATCTTTCTTTCCTTTTTTCTTTTCACTATAAAAAGGCACTCCTATTGTAGCATGCTTTCCACATTAGAAATTATAAACCATATATGTAGCAATGTTTTGTAAATAATCTCCCTTATTACAATTCTTTTATAGTCTAAGTTAGAAACCTTGATCTGTATCAAACTTCAACACTCAATTCCAAGTGACTACATAGATTTCCTTTGATCTATTTATAGAATTCCTTGTTTTTAGGATCTAACCATACATGGTCAATCAAGTACTTCCAGTCATCTAATCTGACTCATTTGCATGGATAAGCAGAAGGATCAGTTCCCGCATCGACAAGCTTTTTCTATTTCTTTTTTATTCTGCACTTCCAATCTTTATGTAACACATAACACTTCTTTTCCACAACTTGATGGGATAGTGAATTCTCCTCGTAATTATCCCTAATCTCAAATTTATCCTACAATCAATACAAACTAAATAAGTAACATAACTAATGTAATGTGAAAGCTGAAAATATGTTAAGAGTAAGAAAACCTTAAATGGTTTTTGACAGTTCATAGAGCGTTTATGTAGACACCCCATTTTTGACCGTCCTCAAGACTTGGATGTCATCATTTGAACACTCGATGATCATCTATGTTTGTGTTCATTTTGAGTTCCTAGAGGTCTCGGCTACACGCCTTGCCTCAAGATCTCTCAACTTGTCTGTTTTGTGCTTGGTTATGGACCAAGGACTTGTGTTTTTGCTTCTGAAGGAAGAGGGTAGCTTGTTGGCCATCCCCTCAACCCATCGGCCAAGGCATGAATCCATCGGCCTTGTTTTCTTACCATCAGCCAAAAGTGTTGGCCGATCGGCACTCTTTTTAGTTGATCGGCCCTTGTGTTGGTCGATCAGCCTTGTTTTCTGGCCGAGCCCTATTCATCTGCTTTATGCAGATATTTTATGCCAGCTGTCACAGCTGGCATCCACAATTCCCCCCCTCTATACACGTGTATGGAGGGATTTGCCCCTTGATTAGCTTGCTTAGGAAGCTTTAGAATTTGGAATTCTATAAGAAGGGAGCTCCTCCTTCCTTTTCAGAGGTTCTAAAAAATAGGGTTAGAAAAGTTGTATCTATCTATCTCTATATCTCCCTCTCTCTTGATTTGTGTGTGTATTTGTGCCTTAAAGTGTGATTTTGTCTTACTTTTGCACTAGAGCACCTAGCAATACACCATCCTCTTGTTGCTGAGGCACTAGGGAGTTAGTTTCAAAGTTCTTGGAGTGGTTTAAGCTTGGAAAAGTTGCTGGAGCTTTGTTCTTGAAGAGGTTCTACAAGGGTGAGCAAACTTGCTTTTAATACCCCATTCTTGCTTAAGCTTTTAGCCCTTCTTGCTTATTGTTTTAAGCTTAACTCTTAATTGATAAAAGTTCTATTTTTACTTGCTTTAGATCTTTGGTTAAGATCTTTTTTTGGTTTGGGGTTGTTTCCCCCCTCTTAGGCCTTGTTTTAGGCTATCCCTTTTGGCCCTTGTTCTTGGCTTTCCATGACCTTCCTACCACTGAAATCCAGAGGATTTTCAGTGATAGGAAGGTGGTTTTGGGGTCTTAAATAGGAGAGGGTCATCCCCTCTCCTTGTTGTCTTGTGTGCTAGTATAAATGGCTTATATTGGTAGCATGTTTGCTTAGCTTGTTTTAGCTCCATTTCAGCAAGTATTTGGTCCTATTTTTCTATGATATACCTCTGTTTCAAGTTGGTTTAATGGCCTCTTACGTGCTCCATATACTTGTTTTGCAATCCCCTCATTTGCCTCAATATGCATCATGTTGTAACATGTCATTCTAGCATAATTTTGGCTCGACTCCGTGAAGCTTTTAGCCTTGTTGTAACATGCTTAAGCTCTAATTTGAGTTGTTTTGACCATATATGCCATGCTTTGTATAGCTACCATGCAATCTAGCTTGTTAACTTTGAGTGTCCAAGTCACTAGCATGCTTTACTTGGGCCATTTCAGTGATTTGGCATCACTTGTTATGTTATTTCAGTCCATGTAGTATGCTCATATACTTGCATTTATCACTCCTTTAATGTTTTAAAGAGTTGATGTTTTATGCCTCTTGAATGGATCATTGTGTATGCTTCCATGCTTAGGTCATTTGGATGCCATCTAAGTGGGTTTTTGGTCTTGTTTTACTATGCCATAACTCTGTTTTTATTGGTTTATGTCATGCCATGTTTGGTTTTGATAGGTGTAGTGTAACACCCCTTTTGTAGCCTTGCATGCCTCATGCTTTTGGCATTGTGTTCTAGCTTGTGTTGGCTAGTTTCGAGCATGTTTTTGGTCTTTTTTGGACCTGCCTTGGGACTGTTTTAGGTCCCCTTGGCCCTTTGGGGCTTGTCTTGCATGGCCTTGGTTTGAACCCCATGGCTAGCCTTAAGCCTTGAGCCTTCTTACATGATTTGCTTGTTTTGTTTGATTGGTTTGGCACCTTTCCATGCATGATTTCAGAGCTTACCATGTTTGTCACATGTCCATATTTGCCCCCTTTTAAGTGTTCTTGAAAGTTGCCCTCCTATGCCTAGGTGATAGGCTAATTGGCATGCATGTTTGTATGTACATTTGTCTTCATTTCCATAGCACTTTGGCCACTGATTTAGGCATGTTTAAGAGCTGTCCACTTTAGTTTAAGTCCATCTTTGCATGTTGTTGCATGCTTGTTTCATTTTGCATGTTGTTGCATGTTATGCATGTTTGTATATTTAGGTTGTATGCCTATTGCATATTGTATGCTTGCATGCTCATGTTGCATTAGATTTGTATCATGCTTGAGTTGTTTGCATGCTTGCTTGCATGCTTAGGTTGCATTGCATTATGTGTGCATTCCCTTGCCTCTTGATCAAGCATGATAGAGGTTGGGGTCCCTTTTGTGTTTTTGTGCATTTTATTCCATATTGAATTGCACACTTGGCCTTTTTGGCCATCATGCATCGAAATGCGTGATTGATGGTCCGAGGGTCGAGAACTACACTCCTTTGAGTCTCAAACATGATAATGGGTGTAGTTGCAAACATTGTCTTGCAAATGTATTGCCATGCTCTGTCTGTCCTCTGTTGCAGCAAAAGGAGCATTTTACAGGAAGAGATGGCCGATCGGCTATCTTCAGTGCCGGTCGGCTACAAACATTTGGCCGAGAGTCTTAGTTTTGGTCGATGACCAGTTTCCCTTGGCCGATGGCTCTATATTTTGGCCGATGGCCTCTCAGGATGCCCCCAAGGTAGTTCAGAAGTGTCACAGAAGTTGGCACAGTTTTCAGAGGTATAGAGCAGTGCAAACAGAGGCAACATGTGGCATGGCAACGGATTTCCGAGTGAAGCCGACCGAGCATGCATTCGTCCCTCTTCCTGAGGCTGCTTTACTGTTTTCATAGCTTAATTAATTTGTTTAATTAGTTAAGAGTTGTGTAATAATTAATTAGCTTGTTAGTTAGTTAATTAGTTAATTTGTATTATTCTTTCGGTCCCTCCGTCAAGAGGGCGCAATTGTGTAATAAGCGTGCGTGTGTGTGATGCATGTTTTCCAACCCGATGTCTTTCTCCCTTTTACGTAACCGCTTACGATGGTTAGTTTTAGGACATATTTCATTTAGCATACCTTATGCTCGCATGTTTGCATCCATCCATTTGTATTACATGCACCGGGCTCGGCGCATCATACTAACTGCATTGTATTTCAATTCCAAGTTGAATACATGTATCAAATGTCGCATTTCACATGCCATTTTAGGTTAGCCGAGCCTATTTCTAATTGCATTTTGCATGTGTTGCATTAGCCATCTTAACATGAGCTAGGATCATGCATTTGATTACTAACTAGTTTTTGTTTTGGCTCGGAGTACACTGTGAGTGTTTATGCTTTAGCATCTTGCATGTGTGTGAGTGTTAACATGACAGCATGCTTGCCATAAGGCTAATTGCTCATGTGATATAACTGCTTGAATACCTGTGGTGAAGGCTAGATTACTTGAATTGGAACGATTCATTGAAATCCGTATTTTAGCCTACTTACGAGTAGCAAACTTCAAACCATTTCCAAACAAACTGATATGCGATGCTTTGTTCCAAATTAGGCGATCTAGTCTATACTTGTGTGTCGTGCGCATCACATAGTAATTCTAGCTAATTAATCAGAATAAGAAAGCATGTGTTTTCAAAAACAAGATATCATGTTTAGTACAGGCCGATCTTTGATCGGGCGAGCGGGGGTGCTCATAGATGACCTTCCCCAATCGTACCCAAGTTCCCGATCAGAGGCAACTTTGGTGATGATGAACACATGGCCTTAGGCACGAGTCAGGGTTTCCTAAATTCTCCAAAAATAAAATATTTAGGTGGCGACTTTGTATCTGGCAAAGCATTCCATGTTTGGCACTTCTTTCTTAAAAATCAGTTTTCCAAAACAATTTGCCAAATTTGGACTCTTTGGTGATTTATCGGTCTCGCATTGCACTTTGCGGGATTAGATTTACAACCGTGACATTTGAGTCCAAACTGTAGTAGCAAAGCCCAAGGGCGCGTCTACAGTTTACTATTGTAAACACTTTGCATGTGAATGTGTAATTACACTTTTTGAAGCTTTCATAACCAACAAAGTAAACAAAGAAAACAAATTGCCTCCTATATGCACATGAAAACATCATTGTTTCCATAATCCACACTCACTATGAAAGTAATAAATCAGACTCGGACAGCTTGTACAACAGCCCCTTTTGTCACTGGATCAGCAACAGTCCAACTGTTAACGCCTTAAATGGGGCACATACTCCTAATCTGAATGCTGATCTCATTAGATCCTGGGGTCGCTAGCACACCTTCGAATGCATTGAATGTCTTAGTGATTGGAATGTATAGCTTGTATCCATTATTGTTGGCAACTCTTTTGTCTGTTGCTTTTCCAACTGTGGTCCCTATCACATGCCTTGTTAAGATGCACTTGGGAATGTAATATTAAGATGCACTTGGGAATGATAATATTAGTAGTGTATTTATATTTAATAATTAAACAATATATAAATTAAAGATATATGAAACATATTTAATTACCTGCACCACTCGTTTGACTTTGATGAGATGGTGGATTCGTTTCGAACGGAGATACTTCACAAGTCTCAAATGCAGCTGGTGCATTAGTTTGAGATGGAGATGGTGAAATAGTCTCAGATCTTGACAACGCATTACTTTGAGACGGAAATGGTGCAATAGTCTCAGATCCATCTGCTGCAATACCTTTAGGAGAAGGTGTAGGTGTCTCAGTCGGGGATGAGTACGATTCAATTAATGCTCTCTTTAGTGGTGCTAAATGGCGTATCTTTTTTGCAAGAGCCATTTTGTTACATTTTAACATAATCAAAGGCAAAGAGCAGAATGACCACATCGATAAGCACCAATTTTTTATGTGTACAAACATATATATCAAGAGTGATAATTAACAAACATATCAGAAATTAACATACATGAAAATCTTAATTTCATATATATATTAATCCATGTAAATTTGCAAGTGATGTTGACGACATAGATAACAAAAACTATGGATATTGCAAAGATCCAACTGAATTGAGTAACTAACCCAACCATAACTAATAAAAATAAAAGATTATCCTATTTCTTTTAAAATAATGATAAAAAAAAAAAGAGATTATCCCATTTCTATTATTTTAAAGCAATATTAGGGCAAGTAATTCCCTTTGATCTTTGTTTGTCTCTAGCCTTATTGGTTTTTTTTCTATTGATTCAAGTTTTCTTCGCCAGGGAGGTATGCATACTTTTTGTTTCTTCAAGTGAATGACTTCAACTATCCATAAAGTACTTCAAATGACTGAGGGCACAATCGATGATACATCCACTTTCCACTTTCATTCTTTGAAGTGAAAATGTTTGGTGCTTTTAAATGAATTGACACCAAAAGAGAGAGTGAATTGACGGCAAAAGAGGTTGATATTTGAAGCTAGTAGTTATGTTATCAGAGTTAATGGTAAATTAAAGTTTAGAAGGAAAAATCATGAGAACTAATGACATACAACTTCAGAGCTTAAATACAAAATTAAGAATCATACTGATTAGCAGTGTATGCTACACATTTAAATGTAAATAGTATATAATTCAAAACTAAGAGATGTACTATGGTTCATTTAAATTCATGCAATGAATTTGGGAGGTTTTCTGTAGATATATCGGTGTATATAAAACTGCGGGGGTTTTTTTTTTTTTTCTTTCTTTCTTTCTCATTGTCTAAAAAATCCAATCAACTTGTTACTTCTTTTTTTAATCAGCAAAGAAATGAATTTTATTAGAAAGAGAAGGAACAAAACAAAGCCATGGGAAAAGTATCATTGTCTATGCAATGCATTCCAATTATGTTGGCACCCAAAGTAAGACCAATCATGTGCACTTCCAAGGGCCACCCACTACAATGTTGAAGAGATTAAAACTAATACAGCCAGCCCCTAAAACTGAGAGCAAGAGGATCAACTCATACAGCAATTCCGGTTTTAACCCGTCACTTATTGTATTCCGGATTCAGCTTTGTATGGTTTTGAATGGTGATTCATATCTTGTTTCTTTTGTCACCCCTCTATTTTGGTTATTGAATTGTAGTTGTGCATTTGGAACAGGTTGGTTGCTTGTTTTTCCAAACCTTGTTACCCAGATTTTTTACTCCTCCGCTCGAGTGGCCATTTTTGCGCTCGAGCGGGCTTTGCAATTTTTGCTCCTCCGCTCAAGTAGTACTTCTTGCGCTCGAGCAGGATTTGCAAATTCTCAGTACTTTGCACATCTGCGAAAGTACTAGAGGGGTGTTTTTCACGCTCAAGCGGCGTTTCCTACGCTCGAGTGGGTGGGAGCTCGAGCGGCGAGTGGTTTGTCTATTGTCTGCAAAAGTATTGGATGTGTGTGTTCTACGCTTAAGCGGGTAGCATCTTGCACTCGAGCAAAACAACTTTTTGTGTCCTCCGCTCGAGCGGACTGTGTGTATATCAAATCACGAAAGTGACATTTTGTGTCACTTTTTCATTCTTCTCTCTCTCTAAAACTTTCTAAAAACCTAGATTTTGACTCTCTTTCTCTCTAAAACACTCTCCCTCTCTACATTTTGGAATAGATCCTTTGATCTCTTCACCCTAGTGTCTTTGGAAAAAGGGTAGAGTATCTTGAAAGCTCCATTTCCATCCGATTGGAAGTTAGTTTTGGCGTTGTTGGAGTTTCACCATTGCTTTGCTTGGTCTTCTAACTTGAGGTAGGGATTTTTATACACCTTTATACGAATATTAGCTTAGTTATTTGTCACTGTGTAACAATGGTGGGATTTGGGGGTGATTTGAGCAAACCTAGGGTTTGGGTTTCAAGTTTGAAAAGAGGGATTTCCATGTGGGTGTATATAAATGATTATGGGATTTGGATGTGAGACTTTCGTAAGTTAAAATAGCAGATTTTGGCCCTTGGGTTAGTATTTGGAGAATGGGGAGCTTTGCCTTGAAAATGTCTTGAATAACCATTTTGTTTAAATAATGAAATTGGTATGGAAAATGCGAAATTGGGAGGATGTATAGATGAATGGTGTTGTTGGATTTGTTTAATCACTTACCTATGGAAATTTGATGATTTATCTATTATAAAGATTGAATATCTGTTTAGAAATAATTGTATTGGACTATCGGTGGAGGATAGCTATGATTGTTGTAGAAATTGCATGAGGATTAGGTGAATTAAAACTAATCCATTGTTCGTTGTCATTGAATATGATCCCGTTTTATATACATTGTATATGTATGTTTGTTGGAGGAGAAAGATGATATATTCCATGTGTGATTATGCATTTAAATACATTGTATATGTATGATTGTTTAGGAGGAGAAAGGGGATGTACTCCATTGTTTGGGAGGAGAAAGGAGATGGATTCCATTATAATTAAGTTGGCGGGAGTGTCTTGGATGAAAGTCCCGAAATTTATACATGGGTGCCGATCCCGCGGATGAAATATCCGTAAAATGGTAATTTGAAGTGTTTATATGTATGTATTGCATAATTGGAAAACCATTGGGTTGTAGTCTCTGTTTCGCTGTTGAGAAATAATGAAATTGACTCATGAATTGAGAAAGATAAGTGAACTGAATATGAATTGAAAGAAAATGGATTAAGATTTGAATTTGACATCTTATGAGTACATGAATTTGTGAAAGTTTTACCACAGGCATTGTATATGCACTTTGTACTTATATCTCTGTTAAACCTCATATATTGTGTTAGATGATTCCTATTGGGCTGTGGCTCACCCTATTTGGAAAAACCATTTTCAAGTGTTGGTGATATGCCTCTACCAAGACAATAGCTTTGAGGGATATTTGGGAGCAAGAGCTTCTGTATTTTGATTGTATATTTTTTTTGTAAAGCAAAAGGCTTAAGATGTAATGAGCGAGGCTCACTTTTGTGTAACCAAGTAATGACTTGGGAAGATGTAAACCTGTAGGGCATTTGACTATATGTTTAATTTCTTCTCTCTTAACATTGTAGCACATGTTGTAGATTCAAGATGAATATTTATAAACGTATAACGCATGTGTTGACTTTTGTAATCGAACTCTGATGAATGAAAGTATTTTATTTCTATTTTTCTTCCACTTTTGAGTTGTATTTACTGTGTATTTTGAGGGTGTGACAACTTGTTATCAGAGCGTATCAGGTTTAAATACTTTGGGTGCGAGGGAAGTGAATGTTACCACAATGAGTTTGTCTCGCTTAATTAAGACGTTAGTATATATTATATGCTTATGTAATAACATGCTTATATGATTATATGGGTATAGAATTTAGTTCCTAAGATACTGATTGGGTCTACAGGTTCCTAGAAGTCCTATTAGAAGAGCACTTGATCACTACTGTTTCTAATTGGAACTCTAGCAACACCGCGGGACGGTCATTATCTAAGAAGGAAATTCGTATGTGTTTACGTGATTATGTGCTTATATGGAGTGAATTACTGTTATCCAACGTATTAGGACGCGAGTGAGTTAGCTTCGGCACATTTATGAATGTGCTAATCTCTTGTGTCACCTTTATTAAGATGTCAGGATGTGGACGTGGTGGTGGTAGGTGTGGTAGGCCTAAAAGGCACGAGATGCCTCTACCGGATAATATTCCAGCATAGGAGGAGTGAGTTGGTCAGGCCAATGTGGCCGAACCAGTTGGTCATCAAGCCATGGGCACCTTAGCCCACGAAATGACCGGAGCGTTGCGGGAATCTATGGACATTCTTAGGGCTGAAAATCAAGTCCAGGCCTAAGTAGCTGAGGCAGGGCCTTCTTTTCTGAAAAGCGTTTTTTTTTTGTCTAATCCAGATGAGTTTTTGGGTGACCCAAAGGAGCCACTGAAGGCAGATGAGTGGCTAGAGCAGATAGTGAAGACGTTCGAGATGCTTGGCATCGAAGACGACCAGTTGAGGGTGACCTTGGCGTCTTTCCAGCTAAAGGGGGATGCGGGTCAATGGTGGAAGTATGGGCGTGGGCGTATTATGGTGACTTGGGAGGCTTTCGTCAGCGCCTTCCAAGACAAGTTTTTGCCTCCCACGATTAGGGAGAAGTTGAGAGACTAATTTTCCAAGCTGGTACAGTTGAACACACCAGTGGCTGAGTTTGAAGCCACACTCACTAGTCACTCTAGGTTTACACCTGAGTTAGTGGCGACTGAGGAGTGCCGTTGCCTAGAGTTTGAGAAGCGATTGAGGACCGGGCTCATGTTTAGAGTGGCCAGATCCATGATTAGAGACTATGGACACCTTGTGGAGGCGGCGGCCCATCTTGAGACTATTATGCAAGCTGATGAGAAAAAGATGAAGGGCTCTAAGAGGAGACAGGACAGTCAAGGAGATGGTAAGAAGTAAAGGGGTTCTAACCTCCAGTCATCCTAGGGAGCTTAGTCGAGGTCCACATTTCCAATACTGGGTTCAGGTTCTGGGAGAGGTGGTCAAGGAGATGTGACTTGTTTTCAATGTGGCCAGTTGGGTCACAAGTCTCCAGTTTGCCCGAAGAGAGGAGGAGGGCAACAGTCTGCACTGTCTTTGGCTTATTCTCAGGACCAGAGCCAAGGGAGAGGGCAACCGTACACTAGTTATCAGTGTGGGTAGGCGGGGCATCTGAAGAGATTTTGCCTGTAATCGGGTGGCACGTCTGGTGCATTTGGTTTGAGGCAGACACAGAGTCACCAGCCAGCACAGTTAGCACAAGCCTCGAGGGCCAATCAGGGAGCCTCTTCAGCTCAGTCAGTGCATCAGGCTTATGCTCCGAGGGGTGAGCAGGTTGAGCAGAGACCCATCGGGCGTGTGTATGTTGTTACCACACCAGATCTGGTACTAGTGCCTTCGGTAGTGAGAGGTACCTTCTTGTTTTGTAATTCAGTTGTTAATGTGTTGATTGATATGGGTGCATCCCATTCATTTATCTCGTCTGCATTTGCATCAATTTTGGGGTTAGAGTTGGCATAATTAGCATCTCCTATTTGTGTCGAGTCACCTATTGGTGGTGAGGTTATCTTGAAACAAGGATGTGGGGGTTGTGACATCAAGGTTGCCGGTCATCAATTACCTTTTGCATTTGTATTGCTTGACATGTCTAGCTTTGATGTTATTTTGGGTATGGACTGGTTATCGTCGTACCGGGCTATTATAGATTGCCACCGTCAGAGGGTTACTATATGTACCTTGAGCGGTGATTGCTTTTATTTCTTGGGGGACCGGGTGGATAGAGTCTTATCATCGGTGTATGATCCGCGTGGGCAGAGTGAACTTAGTTGTCTCCTTGCTAGCTTTTTGAGTAGTGCGTATGATGAAGGCTGGGTTGAGTTGCCGAGGGTAGTTTGTGAATACCTGGATGTCTTTCCCGAGGACCTTACTAGTTTATCACCTCACCGGAAGATTGAGTTCTTTATTGATTTAGTGCTTGGCATGGCACCGATTTCTATGGCACCATATTGGTTTGCACCCACTGAGTTGAGTGAGTTGAAGGTTCAACTCCAGGAGTTGTTATATAAGGTTTTCATCTGCCCTAGTACATCACCTTGGGGAGCGCCGGCTCTCTTTGCTAAAAAGAAAGATGGAGCCTTGCGACTTTGTATCGATTACCAGAAGTTGAACCGAGTTACGATTAAGAAGAAGTATCTAATGCCTCGTATTTATGATCTGTTTGATCAGTTAAAAGGGTCTTGCTGTTTTTCTAAGATAGACCTGAGATTGAGTTATCACCAGTTGAGAGTAAGGGAGGAAGATATCCCAAAGACTGCATTTCGTATGCGGTATGGTCATTACGAGTTTGTGGTGATGCCTTTTGGGCTGACCAATGCACTGGCTGTGTTTATGGATTTAATGAACCAGATCTTTTGTGAGTTTCTTGATCGTTTTGTGGTCGTCTTTGTGGACAAGATTTTGATTTATTCACCTTCTGAGGAGGAACACGAGAAACATTTGCGAGTGGTGCTTGAATTGCTTAGAGCCCATAAGCTATATGCTAAGTTTGGGAAGTGTAAATTTTGGCTGAAAGAGGTTAAATTCTTAGGCCATGTAGTATCCAAGGAAGGGGTGACTGTAGATTCATCCAAGATAGAGGCAGTGCAAGATTGGGCACAAACTAAGAATGCTTTTGAGATTTGTAGTTTTCTAGGGTTGGCAGGGTATTATCGGAGATTTGTGAAGGATTTCTCTAGACTAGTTTCATCTTTAACTAGGCTAACGAGGAAGGGAGTCAAATTTGTGTGGGATGAGACTTGAGAGATGTTGTTCCAAGAACTTAAAGTTAGACTGACCACTGCCCTAGTTTTGATTATTCCGGAGAGGGGTTTGGGCTGTTCGGTATATTGTGACGCCTCACGGGAAGGTTTGGGTTGTGTATTGATGCAAGAAGGGAAGGTAATGCCCTTTGGCTCGCGGCAGTTGAAAACACATGAGAGGAATTACCCTACCCATAACCTAGAGTTAGCAGCGGTGATATTTGTCTTGAAAATTTGGAGGCACTATTTGTATTGGGAGAAATTTGAGGTGTTTTTCGACCACAAGAGTCTGAAATATCTGTTTACACAGAAAGACTTGAACTTGAGACAGAGAAGGTGGATGAAATTCATAGAGGATTATGATTTTGAGTTGCATTATCATCCGAGAAAGGCCAATATCGTGGCTAATGCCTTGAGTAGGAAATCAATTAGCAGTGTAGCTTGTATCGCCATCCGAGAATGGGAGATGTTGGGTACTCTTAATGAGTTTGACTTGCACCTGGGCGAGTCTGTGGAGTCTGCAGCCTTGTTTTCAGTGGTTGCTCAACCTACACTTGTGAACCGAGTATTAGAAGTGCAGAGGGATGACCTTGAGGTGGAATCTCCTTGGTAGAAGATCTCCAATGGGAAGGTAGACAAAGGTTTGAATGTGTATCCCGACCAGAGTGTGAGATACTGTGACCGTTTGTTCGTGCCAAAGTCTTGTTGAGAGGAAGTACTCCAAGAGTTTCACCATTCTCGCCTTGCAGCACATCCGAGAGGCACAAAGTTGTATCACGACCTTAGTCGCCAGTTTGGGTGGAGAGGTATGAAGAAGGATGTAGCCGTGTTTGTATCGAAATGCCTTACTTGTCAACAAGTGAAGGCCGAGCATCAGAGGCCAGCGGGTTTATTGCAACCCTTGCCTATAGCCGAGTGGAAGTGGGAGCATGTTACGATGGATTTTATTGTGGGCCTTCTGAGGACTTTCATGACCAGTTTCGTATACGTCACTCCACTTTTTGTCCTCTTAGGGTTTGTTGTGTTCAAAAGCTTTTTCTCAAATTTCGATCCTTGTTTATTCTGGGTTTGAGTGTCACTCATTGCAGAGGGTGCTCGGTCGAGTCCGGAGTGTCTGGAATAAAACCAGAAAAATTCTAGGCTGGAGGACCAGGGTCGCACGTGCGGGGGATGAGGCCACATGTGCGGGGAAGTGTGAGCTTTTAAAGATTGCACACTGCATTATATACAGGTGCGGAGGGGAAGTGCCGGAAGGTGTCGCACGTGCGGGAGGCACGCTCCGCACGTACGGGGGCAAGTGCCGCACGTGCGGACGGGCCTGAGTCCGTGAAGCTCTGTTTTTCTTCTCTTTTTGGGCTATATGTGTCATTTTTCTTATATCACTCTTTCACTAAAAACACACTACTCTCCCTTCTCTCTACATTTCATACCCTAAAACTCTTCAAACTCTTGATCTCCTTGGATTCATTGCATCTTCAAAGCAAGTTCCTTCATCAAGGTTGAAGAGCTCCTCAAGAGCTACATTGTGTACGGTGGAGATTGGGTTTTGGCACCATTGATTTCAAGGGTTTCATCTCCTTTTCTTCTTCAAAACTAGAGGTAGGGAATTACTTAGAGTCATATATATGTTTTGCAAGTTTTTTGGTTGATTTTGAGAGTTCTCCTTTGTTTATTTTGAAAATTGGTTTTTGGCTCAAGAAATTGATGGTCTTGTAGAAGAAATCCATCTTTTGTTCTTTTTAAAGATTTTCTTGAAATGTTGAACCATATGGGTTGAGATTGATGTACTTAGTGAGGTTTTGTAAAAAGATGAGGAAATGTTGGGTTTTTGTGAAAAACCTAGAAATTGGGGGTTTTGGAAAAAATGTGGGGATTTATGGATTTTTCTTGGATGAAATGAAAGAGTGAATGAGAATTTTATATTGTTGGTGCAAATATGATAACTTCTTGATGTATGAGGGTTTTGGAGACCATACTTGAATTTATTGTTAAATGCATATACATATGTAGTTATGAATTTGCACATTGTTGAGTTCCATGAATTATGAGAATTGTGATTTGGAAAGGTTGCTATGCGTTGTTAGGTTTAATTAAACATGTGGCATTTTGTGAATTAATGTTGAAAGGAGGGGGAAAAATGGGAATTGTGGTTAACATTGTGTTGTTGTTGAGATACTTAAAGATGAAGAATTGTTATGAAGCATTGTTAATTATTGCATTACATCCTCTTTCAATTGATAATTATACATTTTGAATTTGAGTTGTGGAAAAGCTTACATTGGGAAAAGAATATGTTTGAAATGTGAATTATCGAAAAGTTTTGGGGTAAATACGTTGGTAAGTCCGGCTAGGAGGTGTAGATGAAATGGATTAAGTTGGCCTAAGTGTCCGGGGTGAAAGACCGAAAACACGCGCGGAGGAGGTACCAAGTGGGGTTCTTGGTAATGCTAGTTATGCCTACTTGTAGACACCAACCTAGGGATTACTTGAGTCGTATTTACCGGCCCATTGAATAAAATCGTATGTTTTATTATTGTTGAGATTTCAAGTTACTGTTGAACATGGTGGCTTTTTAAAAACATGCAAATGAAATCTTTTAATTGGCATTGCATGGCATGTGCATCTTACATTGAGAATCTTGCACAAATGTATATACTTTGTTAAGAATTCTCTACTGGGCTTTGTGCTCACCCCTATGGGACTTTGGTACAGGAAAAGATGTGGTGAACCCACCAAACTAGGGCGTGGAAGTATGTTTTGAGAGTATAAGGCTCTTTTGTTTTGATTGAAATTTTTGTAAGCCAAGGGCTATTCATGTATGGGTCTGAGAGACCATTTTTATGTAACCGGGCTTAAGCATTAGAATATGTAAGCCCTTAAGGGCATTTTATTTATTTTGAGGATTTGACGTTCAACATGCTATAGATTCATGTTTTTCTATATCATTGAATGTATAATTTGCCTGTGGGACTTTTGTACAAACCTTATTGATTAATGATGTAAAAGTTGGAGAATTGCTATTATTCCTTAATTTATGTTGGGTTATTTTGGGGCGTTACAGGACTCAACGGGTAGTGATGCCATTTGGGTAATTGACTGGTTGACCAAGTTGAAGCACTTTATAGCTATATGTGTGAACGATTCAGTAGACTGTCTAGCCAAACTATACATTAGGGACATAGTGAGGTTGCACGGAGTCCCTGTGACGATTGTTTGGGATAGAGATCCATGTTTCACAGCTTAGTTGTGGCAGAGCTTGCAGAGTGCCTTGGGCACTAAATTGACCTTTAGTATTGCGTATCACCCTCAAACTGACAGGCAGTCCGAGCGTACCATCCAGATCCTTAAGGATATGCTTCGAGGCTGTGTCCTTGATTTTAAGGGGTTGTGGGAGAAGCACTTGCCCTTAGTGGAGTTTGCCTATAATAACAGTTTCCAATCGAGTATTGGCATGACACCATTTGAGGCCTTGTATAGCTGACCGTGTAGATCTCCTGTGTGCTTGGTCAAGGTGGGTGATGCACCATTGTTGGGCCCAGACTTGGTTCGAGAAACGACGGAGAATGTGGCACTTGTTCGTAAGAGGTTGGTTACGGCTCAGAGTCGCTAGAAAAGTTACGCCAACCGTAGGAGAAGGCCCTTGTCTATTGAGGTAGGAGACCATGGGTATGTTTGGTTTGAGTTTGGGAGATGAGTTTTAGAGATAAAAAGTACGAAAAGTTGTTTGGTTTGGTTTTTTTCAAAAGATGTTTTGGAAAATTATTTTGAGAGAGAGTTTTGGAAAAAGTAATTGATTTGATGTGTATGAGAGAGAGATTTGTTTGAAAAACTTGTAAACCAAACAAGTTTTGGGAAATTTTTTTCGGAAAATTTGTTTGGTTTGATTACTTTTGAAAACTTATTTGTAGAGAATTTTTCCCAAAAATTTTTGGGAAACACAAACCAAACGATGTGTTCCTGAAAATATCACTTAGGCGGGATTTGATGAGATTTAGGAAGAGTGGGAAGTTGTCCCCTCAGTTTATTGGTCCTTTTGAGATCCTTGAGCGGATTGGGAAGGTCGCTTACCGTTTGGCATTACCGCCATAACTTTCCGAGGTCCATGACATGTTTCATATTAGTATGCTTTGGAAGTATGAGCCGGATCCATCGCACGTGTTGGATTGGACCGACTTAGAAATAGATGAGGATGCCTCGTATGAGGAGAGACCGGTAAGAGTCATGGATAGATAGGATCAAGTTTTGCGAAACAAGACAATTCCCTTGGTTAAGGTATTATGGAAACATCACGGAGTTGAGGAAGCAACTTGGGAACGTGAATTAGAAGTTCGAGAGAAATATCCGGACTTACTCATGGATGTTTAAATTTTATATTGAGATTTTCATTATGTAAATAAAATGTGAATACATTGTATATGTTATGGATATTTTGGAAACATGGATTTTATATAAACATTGCACATGTTTTGAGAATATGGAATATTGATGATGTTGTATTATTTTTGAAAGCATCGTATATGCTGTGTAAATTTTGAAAACTCAAACTTTGATTAAACATTGTAAATGTTTTGGGAAATTGTAAATTTCATTTTACATTGGGACTTGTGTATCAAGTCGATGAGAATGGATGACCAGGAAATGGGTCATGGTATTGAATTTGTGAGAATAACATTGTTATGAATGGTCTAATGTTAATTTTGAATTTGGTTTGTAATTTCGGTGACGAAATTCTTTAAGGGAAGAGGTTATAGTGATTCCGATTTTGACCCGTTACTTGTTGTATTCCAGATTCGGGTTTGTATGGTTTTGAATGGTGATTCATATCTTGTTTCTCTTGTCTCCCCTTTATTTTGGTTATTGAATTGTAGTTGTGCATTTGAAACAGGTTGGTTGCTTGCTTTTCCAAACCTTGTTGCCCAGATTTTTGCTCCTCCGCTTGAGTGGCCATTCTTGCGCTCGAGCGAGCTTTGCAAATTCTCAATACTTTGCACGTCTGCGAAAGTACTGGAAGGGTGTTTTTCACGCTCGAGCGGCGTTTCCTATGCTCAAGCGGGTGGGAGCTTGAGCGGCCTTTCTTGCGCTCGAGCAGTTTGTCTGTTGTCTGCAAAAATATTGGATGTGTGTGTTCTGCGCTCGAGTAGGTAGCATCTTGCGCTCGAGCGGAACAACTTTTTGTGTCTGACGCTTGAGCGTTAACTCCTCCGCTCGAGCGGACTGTGTGTATATCAGATCGCGAAAGTGACATTTTATATCACTTTTTCATTCTTCTCTCTCTGTAAAACTTTCTAAAAACCTAGATTTTGACTCTCTCTCTCTAAAACACACACACACACACACACACACACACTCTCTCTCTCTCTCTCTCTTTACATTTTGGCCTAGATCCTTTGATCTCTTCACCCTAGTGTCTTTGGAAAAAAGGGTAGAGTATCTTGAAAGCTCCATTTCCATTCGATTGGAAGTTGGTTTCAGCGTTGTTGGAGTTTCACTTTTGCTTTGCTTGGTCTTCTAACTTGAGGTAGGGATTTTTCTACACCTTCATATGACTTTTAGCTTAGTTATTTGTCATTGTGTAACAATGGTGGGATTTGGGAGTGATTTGAGCAAACCTAGGGTTTAGGTTTCAAGTTTGAAAAGAGGGGTTTCCATGTGGGTGTATATAAATGATTATGGGATTTGGATATGAGACTTTCCTAAGTTAAAATAACAGATTTTGGCCCTTGGGTTAGTATTTGGAGAATGGGGAGTTTGCCTTAAAAATGTCTTGAATAACTATTTTGTTTAAATAATGAAATTGGTATGGAAAATGCGAAATTGGGAGGATGTATAGATGAATGATGTTGTTGGATTTGTTTAATCACTTACCTATGGAAATTTGATGATTTATCTGTTATAAAGATTGAATATCTGTTTAGAAATAATTGTATTGGGCTATCGGTGGAGGATAGCTATGATTGTTGTAGAAATTGCATGAGGATTATGTGAATTAAAACTAATCCATTGTTGGTTGTCATTGAATATGATCACATTTTATATACATTGTATATGTATGTTTGTTAGAGGAGAAAGATGATGTACTCCATGTGTGATTTTGTGTTTAAATACATTATATATGTATGATTGTCTGGGAGGAGAAAAGGGATGTACTCCATTATTTGGGAGGAGAAAGGGATGGACTCCATTATAATTAAGTTGGCCGAAGTGTCCTGGGTGAAAGTCCCGAAATTTACACATGGGTGCCGATCCCACGGACGAAATATCCGTAAAATGGTAATTTAAAGTGTTTATATGTATGTATTGTATGATTGGACAACCATTGGGTTGTAGTTTCAGTTTGGTTATTGAAAAATAATGAAATTGACTCATGAATTAAGAAGGATAAGTGAATTGAATATGAATTGAAAGAAAATGGATTAAGATTTGAATTTGACATCTTATGAGTACATGAATTTGTGAACGATTTACCATAGGCATTGTATATGCACGTTGTAGTTATGTCTCTGTTAAACCTCATATATAGTGTTAGATGATTCCTACTGGGCTGTGGCTCACCCTATTTGGGAAAACCATTTTCAAGTGTTGGTGACGTGCCTCCGCCAAAACAATAGCTTGGAGGGATATTTGAGAGCAAGAGCTTCTGTATTTTGATTGTATATTTTTTTGTAAAGCCAAAAGCTTAAGATGTAATGAGCAAGGCTCACTTTTGTGTAACCAAGTAATGACTTGGAAGATGTAAGCTTGTAGGGCATTTGACTATATGTTTAATTTCTTTTCTCTTAACATTGTAGCACATGCTGTAGATTCAGGATGAATATTTATGAACGTATAAAGCATGTGTTGACTTTTGTAATCGAACTCTAATGAATGAAAGTATTTTATATTTATTATTCTTCCATTTTTGAGTTGTATTTACTTTGCCTTTTGAGGGTGTGACAACTCACACCTACAATGGCCAAATAACAATCAACCTCCACCAATACAAACTCTAATCTACCTAATATTCAAGACAAGTCAGAAATAGAAAAATACAGCTCCTTAATTGAGCACTTGAGCCAAAGCTGAATTCTAGTTTTGATAATCTTACAAAGCTCCCAAGGATCAAGATTCACACCCTTCAACACACATTCATTACGAAGTTTCCATATAGACCAAAGAACTATTAGGGAAATAGCTCTCCATATCTTCCTCTCCAATTTCTTGAACCTCCCTCCCTCCTACCAAATCAACTTGTTACTTGAGTAATACAATTTAGTTGAATCTCACACTTAGTATTTGACAGTGTTCTTGTCGTTATCATTGAGATATGTGGGATAAAAGGTAAAATATCAACTTAAAAGCGCTTTGGATGCCTATTCACAACTAACTAAAGAGAAGATATGAGAAAATTTGATTGCTCTTCAAATGGGACCTTGTTTCAATTATAGTCTAGCTATCAACCACTAATTACTAATTATGTCTTGTACTATATTCATGAAAAAAAAATGGGACCTTTTATTGAACCTCCCATTCCCACCCACCACCTCCAACATCCCTTCACTCGGTTTATGATAAGGAAAGAAACACTAGCTAGTTGTTAAGGTTAATGGAGAAAAATTGTCCACATTGCATGATTATCAAGCATATATTATGTATCTAAAAAGTATTTTGCATACAAGGATTTAGAGGTAATACACAAACAACTAAAATGAAGTAAATCTACTGTTGTGTTGTATATGCTTCTGAGTTTTCCTTTTGTATCATTGATTTGTTGGTTAAGTATAGATTCCTTCTTTTCCCTTTTACCAAACAGTGAGTTGTCAACCAACCAAGAAAATTTGTTCAATATTTTCCCCAAATCTGCTTGTATTTCACAAATATATTGCAAAAGCTTAGCCAAGTTGTTGATTCTCATTAAGTATATTTCCCAATATAAAAGGGGATACTTAAAGAAAGAGAAGAAATAAAACACTCCAAGGGAATATCACAGATTAGGGGACTTCACAAACCATAGATTGAAATCCTATTATCGACATATCCCAACAGCAAACATCAACATAAACATTGAGAGTGAGAGAGAGAAATTGTTTTTAGGGAGAGTTGAAGATGCTCCAAAAAATCGCGAAGGTAAGGGCCCTAGTGAGTGAGACATTGTAGAACAAAAAGAGTATGAGAAACAAGAGTAAGAGAAATCAAAGAGAAAAAGTGAAACAGAGAGATATAAACAGAGAGAGACAGAAGGTTTGAAAAAAATATGTAAATAATGGTACCACGCGAAGACGACGCAGAAATGGAAAAGACGGACGGTGGCGTTGATGGTGGAGAGGCAAGAACAGCAAACGACAACGTTGATGGTGAGGCGAGGTGATTGGCGCGACTGAGGTGTGATCAAATTCGACTGAGGTGTGAAAAGGCGCGTTTTTTTTTTTTTTTTTAATATAAGGGTTTGAATTAGTTGAGTTATCCCCTACAAACATGTTGGTTGGCCATTGTCTGAACCTGCATTTAGATATCAAAACGACGTCGTTTTGATATCTGCGACGAAATTATATTAGTCGCAAAAAGATTGCATTGTTCCTGCCCAATTTTCACGCTCTCACCTATATTTTTGGCAACTAAAATTTTAAATTGGTCGACAAAAATTACTTTTTGGCATCAAAATATTTTTAGTCGGTAATAGTATCAACTTTTAGCTACGAATTTTTTTTTTTGTTGTTGGTAAATGTCAGTTTTTTGTGACCAAAATTTTTTTGGTCAGCAAATGTGTAATTTCTTGTAGTGACTTATAGAATATTATTGTGCAAAACAAAAATATTTCTTAGTTTTAAAACTAAGAAAAAAAACTAGGAAATTTATCATGCAAACTGGGAAATTCTCACTTTCGTACATTTAATTTTTTTTTTCTCATTTCTATTCAATTTTTGTGAAAATTGATAAAGTTAAGAAGAAAAAAAATACTATTTAAGATTTTTGTCCATATTGTACCTTCACTAATTTATATATAGTTTTATTTGATAGGTTTCATTGTGTAGATTTTAATATATAAATTTTATTAAAACAAATAAAAGTTATGATGTTTTTGAGGTTTAAACACCAAAAAAAAAAAGTAAATGCCACATCACCAATGTAGAAGTGAAAGGGTGTAGACAACTCTTGCCCAAAATTTACAAACATGCATTTTAGGGTATTTTGAGAAGAAAAAAAATACAAGGTCCTCGAAGGACTTATTGGTAGGAGTGTGCGCAGTGTGATTTGATACGATTTGAGTGTAAAAGTATAAATAAAAGATTGTGTAGCACTTGTACCCTTTTAGAACTTTTGGGAAGTTTATTTGAATCCTTTATTTTATTTTGGAATCTTTGGTGTTGTTGTATGTTGGTTTTGGAGGAGTATGATCCGATTTAAACTCGTTGGGTTTGTTTTTTGCACTTGTTCTTGTCAAAAAGTTCCTTGGGAACTTAGAAATTCTATTCTGGGGTCGACACCAGCCTTCCTAAAGGTCGACCCTTATCTGTTGGTGAAGTTTCTGGAAGTGTTGCTAGAATATAGGGTCGACACCAGTCTGGGAAGGGTTGACCCTCTTATATTGCAGAATCTGTGTGTTAGTTGCTGGAAATTAGGGTCGACCCCCTTTGCTTGTGCCAAATTGTCTTTTCTACTTGAAGGGTTGACCCCCTTACCCGAAGGGTCGACCCCTACGTGTTTTTTTTTAGATTTTGGGGTTCGAATGGGCCCTACCTTTGGAGGGTTTTTGAGCCTATTATTTTATTTGACCTTAGAGCTATTTGCTACTACTATAAATAGGCCCAAACCAATTTTCTCTCATTATTTTCCTCCTTTTCTTCCTTTTAAACCGTGAGTTCTCTTCTCTCTCTCTAAAACTTGCCTTTTCGCACCTAGATCTCTAGATCTACTCACATAGAGTGATTTTTTCACCATGGTCCTTTGAGAAAGATTGTAGATCTTGTCAAGGGCTTTTTATTGATCCAAGTAGTTCGTGGTTTCATCGTCGGTGATTTTTGAGTTGTTTTCTCTTCGCTTCAAGAGGTAGGGATTTCTTTGCTCCTTTCGAATACTGCGTCTATAGATAGATATGTGGTAGATTTTATTGCATAAAAACCATATTCATTATGGATTTTCTTGAAAGCCATGAAAGGGGCTTCTAGAGTTTGATATTTGTGATTGAAGTTGTTAAGTTGTTTATTGTTGAGTTATTTGGGAAATGATTTATTATGTTTGTGAAGAAAGGGAGGAAAACCCTAATTTATTATTATTGATTTAATGGATTTAAAAAGGGAGGAAAGCCCTAATTTATTATTATTGATTTAATGGATTTAAAAAGGGAAGAAAGCCCTAATTTAATATTTTTGATTTAATGGATTTAAAATGGAGGAAGTTGAATACTCTTTGTATTTTGCTAATATGGGTTGCATAATTGTATTTATATCAAAAGAAAATAAAAAGAGAAGTAACCACGGTAATAGTATTGTTTTAGACTAATCATGTGAAGTTGAGTTGAGTATGGTTTTTATACCACTGGAATTGGTTTTGTAAAATAAAGAGAATGGATTTGGTTTTGGTTTTGTAAAATGACGAGAATGAATTCTTAGAAAATGGTTGGAGTTGTGTGGATTGGAAAATAAAGAAAAGTGGTCTTTTTGAAAGAAAATGAAGTCATCACCCTTTGTAAATTGATAATGAACTTGAGGTCGGATTTTGGAACCTTTACATATTATCACTTTTATTGGGCTGAAGGTCTTGCGAGAATTGGATTGTTGTCCTACGAGTATGTAATACCTTTACTTAGAGGTTTTGTCCTTGGTCATCGATGGAGGATGGCATTGTTGTGTTGAATAATATCGTGTATGTATTATGGATTGTTGTCCTACGAGTATTTAATACCTTTACTTAGAGGTTTTTTCCTTGGTCATCGGTGGAGGATGGCATTGTTGTGTTAAATACTATCGTGTATGTATTACACTTGTGTTATTATGCATTCTAGTATGTTGAGATGGTTGGGAATATGCTTGCGCATCAAATGAGAGGTAACATTACCTTCCAGCTAGCGCCTGGAGAATTGGCCGCGTTTAGAATGAGAGGTACCAGTACTTTCCAGCTAGCGTCTAGAGAACTTGGCAAAGGTACCATTACCTTCCAGCCAGTGTCTGGTAAATTGGCATTTTGCTATGGAAAGGTGTATCCTTGGCTTGGCATTTTGTTATAGAAATGTGTATCCTTGACTTGGCATTTCGTTATGGAAAGGTGTATCCTTGGCTTGCCATTTTGTTATGGAAATGTGTATCCTTGACTTAGCATTTTATTATAGAAAGGTGTATCCTTGGCTTACCGTGCTTAAGGCAAGTAGAGCGGAACTTGTTTATCATTATTGTCTTAGTATATCTGTGTAAATCATGGGTTATGATGGTTATGGTTCTGGAAGGCCGAGTTGCCTTATTCGTTGAGTAGATAGTTGTTGGTTGCTTGTTGTTTTCCCCTTGTACTGAATGTATATATGTATAGACATGAATGTGTTGGAAATGGACGTAAGTACTGTATTGAGATTGTGAATAATATGAAGAACATCGAATACTTGTAAACATGTTTCAAGAAGGTAAATCGGGTGTATGTCCAGAAGGTGGGATAAAACGTAATGGGCTTTGCGAAATTGTTTTCAGGAACTTGTTATTGTCATATGAATTTTGGGAAAAAGGTAACAAGAAGAAAGAAAAGTAAATTGCTTATGTTGTTGAACGAAATGAATGATTTTGAGAGAAGTTCCTATGCAAGTATATTTTTGTATAAACCGTTACAATACGTATATGATATGATTTAAAGCATTCATGATCATAACTATCTGTATGTTGTTATTGTTTAGGATCATATTGGGAGCCCTACTGGACTTTATGTTCATCCCACGTTGCTAATCCTTTTTCAGGTGAACGTCGAGAAGGGTTTCAAGATCAAGGATCTTCTTTATGTGTTGGCCACGGGGCCTTTTATTTGTAGGTGGAATGCCATTGATGTAAAAGGGTTAAACCCTTTCTTTTAATTTAAAAGATGTAAGCCTACAGACAATTTATTTATTTTATCTCATGTTGCATTCATTTCATATTCGAATGAGAGAACCTTTAATAATAGCACTCGTTAATGTATTAAATTTCTGCGCATGATCTCTGAAATTGTGTTATAATGAAGGATTTGGTGACGGTATCCGTTGATATAAAAAGTGGGGCATGACAGATTGACAAATAATCAAATTGTGATTTGGACTGTTTGGCAGTTTCAACTTGTTAGTTGATTGAAAAATAATTTTAAACAACTATTTGCATAATATATAACATTAACTAATTTTACATAATATTTTTCATATATATACAAATTTAATATCTTAAATATCTCTTACACTAATTTTTATTTTGATGTTTTATTAGAGGTAAAAAAAAATATGTATTAATTATAGCGGAGCAGAGTGTTTTTAAATACATATTATAAATTTTAAACTGCAGATCAAACTAGCATGCAGTTCACAAGCGAATCAATGCAGATTCGATAATTTTACTGAATTGAGCAATATTTTTCATAACCTTACTTATTTGCTTAAAACCTTTTGAAGATGATCTAGTCTCAAGTAAATATACAAAATGAAATTTGCTAGTAAATGTCTATTTTCTGATTATCAACTTTCAACTTACAAAAAACTACGCCAAAATTACACATCATCACTTATATTGTTAAATCTAGTTAGGTCATATGTCTCAAAGAAAACCTTAACCCTGACTCTTCTCTCTGCTCAAATATGCTCTTTAGGAAGTAAGGATGCTCATGAATCGATTTTTGACAGTTCAGTTTGCAGTTTGAACCTACTTGCATGTCTAAGGTTTGGAAAAAATTGAATCCGCAACCACCTGCAGTACGGGTTGTGGTTTGTGCAAATAGAGTTCGCGACTGTGCTAGCAGTTGCAAATTAGGCTTTTTCTTTAAAAATTTAATTTTGGGCTTGTTTTTTCTCATTTTTTAAATATTCTTTTTTGGCCTTTTTCGTCATTTCCGTAGTTTCATCCCATTTTCCTAGCAATGCATCTTTAGGTCCCATGTGTGGTGTCGATGGTTCTTCTTCATTTATTCATGTCCTTCATAGAGTACTGTATGTAATATTACATCTACCAGACATAACAAAACACACTCTGAATAATATTATCAAAAAGACAACATCAATTGAATTCAATAACTCCTCTTTTTTATTTTTAAATTTTGAAAGGCAAGATTAATAGAATAGAATACAAATCGGCCTAAGAAGAAGATGGAAGAAAAATAAAAAAAATTAAAAGATAAATAAAACACGAGGAAAAAAACAAACAAACAAACAAACAATTGTATATAGATGTAGAGAGAAAAGAAAATCTGAGTGAAGTAAGTGAGAAAAGATAAGATTAGAATTACACACTTACAAAATTTACAAGAAAATCTGATAGTCCAAATTTTTAAAAATATATATGTATACAAATGCGGGCGGGTGAGTGCGGGTGCGGTTAAAACCCGCGACCCGCCTGCAACCCGGAAAAAAAAAAAAAAAAAAAAAAAAAAAAAAAAAAAAAAAAATCTTAACCCACATCTGACCCTAATGATTCTGCAAAACCGCCAAATAGGTGCAGGCGGTTTGGATTGGGCAAGTTTTGCGGTTCGGATAACCCTATGTACTCCTTTATTTTTCTCTAATGGTTTCTCCATTGTTATTTTTTTCTCTAGATCTATTTTTTCTTTCATGTTCATCACCATATTAATCAGTATCATTTTTTTTTCTCTATCATCAACTTGTAATCGAAGAAACTTTCGGATCTAAACTCAGTTTTGGTTCATAACCAAGATTTGATATTGCTAAATAGAATTTTTTTTTATTTTTTATTTTACGCTAGACAACCATGTCAAATCCATAATAATTTATTTTATGACATAGAAATGGGATTACAACACCGCAATTATAAATTGCAAAAATAGACTAATCTTAAAAGTTTTTGGTGGTGATTATTTTACTATTTTTTTTTATTTGTGTATTGTAATAATATTTCTCAGAAAAAAGTTTCTTCGTTTTATAGATGTTTGCTTTTTCTTTGCGTGAAGGCTCTTTTTATCTCTTTTGAGATCTATCTTGTATTTCAATATAATTTATTAAATAAATAATTATCGAATATGTAATATGTTAAGTTCTGTAATCTTGATAATTAAAAAAAAAATTAGGTGACCACATGTATTTGTTGACTCGAGAGCATAACTTAATTTTGGGAGACATTAATCCAGCCGAAGCAAAAAAATAAAATAAAATATATTGAAGATTATGAGATCCTCTCTCCATACTCCATATTAAAGATGAAAATGTCTATGGACCATGAGAACAAAATCCAGAAAATATTCAAAATGCTAAATTGTAAAATCAGAATTGTATGTGTGGAACCATATCTCAATGAGTTTGGACCTTTGATTTCAAATTCGGAATAATTTTTTTGTTTTTTGTTTTTTTGTCTAGGTTCATAGAACTGCTCATTAGTATTATTATAACTAGCATATTACCCGTATTATACATGGATATAAATAAATAATCAAAAATTAGTTTCTAAATTAAAATAATAAAAAATTTATTTAAATTATGTAGTAAAAATAATTTATAATCAATTAAATTTTATTCATTTTTGTCAGAGTTATACATAAGAGAAGATTTTTATTCTGATATGTCATTAACTGTGTGTTCTAAGTTCTTAATAAAAAATTGCATGTCATAATTTAATTGGTAAAAATTAAAGAATAAATTACAAAAATTATATTTACTATAACATATAAGTACATTTCTTTTTATAAGTTTTGTAATTTTAATTTACCATATGATAGTAATAAATTACATTTGTTAATATACTAATTTTTTCTTATTTTGTAAAACTTAAAAATTTGTCTACTTAAAACTGTTAATTGTCATATATCATAACTCTTATGTGAAAATGAATTAGAATTGAATTGTGGTGTTGGACTAAACATTAGAAGTGACCTAGAAGCTCCTCGACTTAATATTTATACTAATGTGACTTTTACCTAATAATTAAAAATTGTCTTTATCCATTCGTGACCTGTATGTGCTAGTTTGAGGGTTCTAATATTGAATTAAATATTAAAAATTAGCCTAGAACATATAATTGGAGTTGATTTTTTTTTTTTTCAATAATTCTTGGTTTAGACTATAAAACATCATCTTTTCATAACTCAATATCATAAAAAAAAAATAATAATCTAAATGTTTATGGTGCTTTTTATCAATCAATAAAAAATTATAAATATTAAAAGAATTACATTTGAGCAAATTTTAACATAAAATTTTTACTTTAAAACTTTAAAACCTATACATTTTCTTTGACTCTATAACTAATTTTGAGATAGCAACTAAAATAAATTTCAATCATTATTATATGGAGAGACATGTGTGATAAGAGTTTGTAGTACACAATTTTAAAATGTTAATTCAAAATTTCCAGTATGGAAAATATATACCCAATTTTATTTTATGTTTGATTCATGGATTTGAATAGAAATTTGAAATAAAAAAGGAAAAAGATAGATAAAATTAGTGACAGAGGCAAGTAAGGACTACGGGGCACGTGCCCCCTCAACTTTTGAAAAATTGCACTTTTGCCTCTAGTAAAAAAAATTCAATTTAATCCATTCAAATATGATATTTGTGGCACTTATGTCCTTTAAACTATTGGAGAATGTATTTAATTCCTTTATTTTCATTTTGGGATTCTTTAGAGTTGTTGTATTTTGGTTTTGTAGGAGTACAATTTGATTTAAACTTGTTGGGATTGTTCGTTCATGCTTGTTTACGTTGAAAAGTTATTTAGAAACTTGAAAATCTTGTTCTAGGGTCGAGACCAACCTTGAAGGTGTCGACACCATCTTGTTGTTGTGTTCCTAGATCACTACTGAAATTTAGTGTCAACACCAACCCTTGGTGGTGTCGACATTTGCCTTTTCTTGTTGGCCTTTGGGGTCGACACCAGCCTGAGAGGTGTTGACCGTTGTCTATTGCAGAATTTGGTGTTTACTTGCTAAAATTTAGTGTCGACACTAGTTTGGGAGGTGTCAACACTTTTTCATCTGCACACATTAGTGTCTCAGCTTTTCTTCCTGAAGGGTCAACACCTCTGTCTGAAGGGTCGACCTCGGTGAGTAAATTTCCAAATTTTTGGTTCGGTTTTGGGGCTCAACTTTTGGAGGTTTGACTCATTATTTCCTTTGGCTTTAGGGATATTATTCTATTACTATAAATAGGCCCCAAACACACTTTTCTCATTCACTTTTTGCTCTATTCTCTCTCTCTCTCTCTCTCTCTCTCTTTCTTTCTCACACCGTGAATCTCTCTCTTTTTTTGAAACTCACATTTTTCACTTAGATCTCTAGATTTACTCACGTAGAGGCATCCTTCTACCTTGGTCCTTTGAGAAAAATTGTAGATCTCGTCAAAGGCTTTCTTTTGATCCAAGAGTTTCGTGGTTTCATCGACTTTGGTTTTCTTCAAGTTCTCCTCTTCGCTTCAAGAGGTAGGGTCTATTTCCTAAACTCAATATGAGTTCGGTAGCATATTTGTGGCATATTTTGTTATGTATATTTGGTGATCATTTGGTATGATTTTTATCCTTGTGATTTGTTATTTCAAAGGATCTATGGATTTGGGTGTTTTGGGTTGAACTTGGGGTTTGGATTTAAAATGTAAAAAGGAGATTTTCAAATGAGTTATTGAAACAAGTGATGATTTTGTATTGATGTTGAGATATGTTGACATTGTGGCTTTCCTTTACTCAAAAGTGATTTTGAAAGAAAATGAAGTCTTGTTCTAAAAACTTGGGTTTTAGCTTGTGTTGGAAAAATATAAAAAAAGATGTTGATTTTGTAAGAAATAGAAAGGAAATGGTTATGGGATTTTGGAAATGGGTGTTGTTACTCTCTTGGAAAAATATATCTATATGGTTATATTTTAATTCCTACATTAGAGATAACTGTTTTGGCTATTGGTGAAGGATTGCATTGCCGTGTGTTAGAAATTACATGTGGATTAGGCAATTGAAATCATTCATATCATAGAGCATGTAATGGATTTTGGAAACTGAAACTGTATGTTTTAAAAAGAAGTTTTGGAAATTCCTACTTTATGTTTTGCAACATTTGAATTATTTTGGAAAAACAATATTTTGAGTTACTTGTATTGTACTATTGAAAAGAGTAAATAAAATGGTGAATCTGGGAAGAGGTCTGCATCACCAAATCTGGGACGGTCATTATTCGGAAGTGAAGTTCGTATGTATTTATGTGATTATGTGCTTATGTGGAGTGAGTTACTATTGTCCAATGTATTAGGACGCGAGTGAGTTAGCTTCGGCACATTTGTGAATGTGTTAATTTCTTTGTTACCTTCATTAGGATGTCAGGACGTGGAAGAGGTGGTAGGCGTAGTAGGCCTAAGAGGCACGAGGTGCCCATATCGGATGAAATTCCAACGCAAGAAGAGGGGGTTGGTCAGGCCAACGTGGCCGAGCCAGTAAATCAGCAGGCCATGGGCGCCTTAGCCCATGAAATGGCCGGAGCACTCAGGGAATCCATGGACATTCCTAGGGCTGAGAATCAAGTCCAGGCCTAAGCAGCTGAGGCAGGGCCTTCGTTTCTGAAGAAAGAGTTTTTTCGATCTAATCCGAATGAGTTTTGGGGTGACCCAAAGAAGCCACTGAAGGCAGATGAGTAGTTGGAACAGATTGTGAAGACGTTTGAGATGCTTGGCATTGAAGACGAGGCTTTGAGAGTGACTTTAGTGTCCTTCCAGTTGAAGAGAGACGCGGGTCAATGGTAAAAGTATGCGCGGGGACACGTTGAAGGAACTTGGAAGGCTTTCGTCAACGCTTTCCAGGACAAGTACTTACCTCCCACTGTTAGGGAGAAGTTGAGGGATCAGTTTTCTCGCCTCAAGTAGTTGAATACATCTTTAATTGAGTTTGATGCCACTTTCACTAGCCTCTCTAGGTTTGCACCTGAGTTGGTGGCGACTAAAGAGCGCTGTTGTCTAGAGTTCGAGAAGTCGTTAAGGACCAGACTCATGTTTTGAGTGGCCGGGTCCATGATTAGGGATTATGGGCTCGTTGTGAAGGCTACAGCCCATCTTGGGACCATCATGCAGGCTGAGGAGGAGAGAATGAGGTGCTCTAGGAGTAGTCAGGACAGTCAGGGGGACGGTAAGAGGCAGAGGGGTTCTAACCCTCAGCAGTCCCAGGGAGTTCAATTGAGGTCTACCTTTCCAGTGCCTAGCTCGAGTTCAGGAAGAGGTGGTCAAAGAGATGTGACTTGTTTCAAATGTGGCCAGTTGGGTCATAAGTCTCCAGCTTGCCCGCAAAATGGAGGAGGGCAGCGAGCAACTTCGTCTTCGGCTCGTTCTCAGGGCCAGAGTCAGGGTTGAGGGTAGCCACCCACTTGTTATCAGTGTGGCTAGGCGGGGCACCTAAAGAGCTATTGCCCACAGTTTGGTGGCACATCTGGTGTGTCTGGTTCGAGGCAGACTTAGAGTCACCAGTCAACACAGTCAGCACAGGCCTCAAGGGCCAACCAAGGAGCTTCTTCGGCTCAATTAGTGCAACAGGCCTATGCTCCAATGGATGAGCAGGTGGATCAGAGGCCAACAAGGCATGTGTATGCTGTTACCGCGCCGGATCTTGTACCGACTCCATCAGTTGTGAGAAGTACTTTCTTGTTTTGCAATTCAGTTGCTAGTGTATTGATTGATATGGGTGCATCCCATTCTTTTATCTCGTCTACATTTGCATCAATTTTGGGTTTAGAGTTAGCACAGTTAGCATCTCCTATTTGTGTAAAGTCCCCTATTAATGGTGAGGTCATTCTGAAATAGGGGTGTCGGGGTTGTGATATAGAGGTCGTCGGTCGTCGATTTCTATTTGCATTTGTTTTGCTTGATATGACTAGCTTTGATGTTATTTTGGGTATGAACTGCTTATCGTTATACCGGGCTATCATAGATTGCTACCATCAAAGGGTTACTATATGTACCTTGAGTGGGGATTGCTTTTATTTCTTAGGGGACCAGGTGGATAGAGTTTTATCACCGGTGTATGATCTGCGTGGGCGGAGTGAACTTAGTTGTCTTCTTACTAACTTTCAGAATAGTGAGTGTGATGAAATTTGAGTTGAGCTGCCAAGAGTGGTTTGTGAGTATTCGGATGTCTTTCCCAAGGATCTTGCTAGTTTGCCACCTCACTGAGATATAGAGTTCTCTATTAATTTAGTGCCTGGTACGGCACCGATTTCGATGGCACCATATCGGTTTGCGCCTGCTGAGTTGAGTGAGTTGAAGGTTCAACTCCAGGAATTGGTAGATAAGGGTTTTATCCGTCCCAGTACTTCGCCTTGGGGAGCACCGACTTTCTTTACTAAAAAGAAAGATGGAACCTTACGACTTTGTATCGATTACAGAAAGTTAAACCGGGTTACTGTTAAGAATAAATACCCAATGCCTCGTATAGATGACCTGTTTGATCAGTTGAAGGGGTCTTGTTGTTTTTCTAAGATAGACCCGAGGTCAGGTTACCATCAGTTGAGGGTAAGAGAGGAGGATATTACGAAGATGGCATTCCGTACACGGTATGTCCACTATGAGTTTCTTGTGATGCCTTTTAGGTTAATCAATGCTCTAACGGTGTTTATGGATTTAATGAACCGAATCTTTCAAGAGTTCTTAGACCGTTTTGTGGTCGTTTTCGTCGACGACATCTTGATTTACTCACCCTCTGAGGGGAAGCACGAAGAACACTTGCGAGTAGTACTTGGGTTGCTTAGAGCCCATAAGTTGTATGCTAAGTTCGGGAAATGTGAGTTCTAGCTAAGGAAAGTTAAGTTCTTAGGCCATGTGGTGTCCAGGGAAGGGGTGACGGTAGATTTATCTAAGATAGAGGTGGTGCAATATTGGGCACAACCTAAGAATGCTTTTGGGATTCACAGTTTTCTAGGGTTGGCCTCGTATTACCAAAGATTTATGAAGGATTTCTCTAGACTAGCTTCACCATTAACTAGATTGACGAGGAAGGGAGTTAAATTTGTATAGAATAAGACTTGTGAGAGGTCGTTTCAAGAGCTTAAGATTAGACTCACCACTGCTCCAATTTTAATTATCCCAGAGAGGGGTTTGGGTTATTCGGTTTATTGTGATGCTTCACAAGAAGGTCTGGGTTGTGTATTAATGCAAGAGAGAAAAGTAGTAGCCTATGGCTCACGTCAATTGAAAACACACGAGAGGAACTATCCCACTCACAACTTAGAATTAGCAGTAGTGATCTTTGCCTTAAAGATTTGGAGACACTATTTGTATGGTGAGAAATTCGAGGTATTTTCTAATCACAAGAGTCTGAAGTATCTGTTTACACAGAAAGACTTGAATTTGAGACAAAGGAGGTGGATGGAGTTCATAGAGGACTATGACTTCGAGTTGCATTATCATCCGGGGAAGACCAACGTTGTGGCTGATGCTTTGAGTAGGAAGTCCATCAGTAGTGTGGCTTGTATTGCCATCCGGGAATGGGAAATGTTGGGTACTCTTGGGGAGTTTGACTTGTATCTTGGCGAGTCCGTTGAATCTGCGGCCTTGTTTTCTGTGGTTGCACAACCTATACTTGTGAACCGATTATTAGGAGCACAGATGGGTGATCTTGAGGTAGAGACCCTTAGGGAGAAGATCTCCAGTGAGAAAGTAGAACAGGGCTTGTGTGTATCCTAACTCGAGTATTAGATACCAAGACCGTTTGTTTGTACCGAAGTCTTACCGAGAGGAAGTACTTCGAGAATTTCACCATTCAAGCCTTGCGGTGCATCCGGGAGGCATAAAGATGTATCATGATCTAAGTCGCCAGTTTTGGTGGAGAGGCATGAAGAAGGATGTAGCCGTATTTGTATCGAAGTGCCTTACTTGTCAGCAAGTGAAGACCGAGCATCAGAGGCCAGCAAGTTTGTTGCAACCCTTGCCTATAGCTGAGTAGAAGTGGGAACATGTCACGATGGATCTTGTTGTGGGCCTTCCGAGGACTCAACGGGGTAGTGATGCCATTTGGGTAGTAATTGACTGGTTGACCAAGTCCGCGCACATTATCCCTATGCGCGCGAGTAATTCGGTAGACTATCTTGCCAACCTGTATATTAGGGACATAGTGAGGTTGCATGGGGTCCCTGTGACGATTGTTTCGGATAGAGATCCACGTTTCATAGCCCGGTTGTGGTAGAGCTTGCAGAGTACCTTGGGCACTAGATTGACCTTTAGTACTGCATATCATACTTAGACTGATGGACAATCCGAGCGTACTATCCAGATCCTTGAGGATATGCTTTGAGGTTGTGTCCTTGACTTCAAAGGGTCGTGGGAGAGGCACCTGCCCTTAGCGGAGTTTGCCTATAATAACAGCTTCCAATCGAGTATTGGCATGGCACCATTTGAGGCCTTGTATGGCAGACTGTGTAAATCCCCTGTATGTTGGGCCGAAGTGGGTGATACACCTTTATTGAGCCCAGAGTTAGTCAGGAAACGACAGAAAAGGTAGCACTTATTCGTAAGAGGTTCGTTACGGCTTAGAGTCGCCAAAAGAGTTACACCGACCGTAGGAGGAGACCCTTGTCTTTTGAGGTAGGAGACCATGTGCTCCTGAAAATATCACCTAGGCAGGGTTTGATGAGATTTGAGAAGAGTGGGAAGTTGTCCCCGCGATTTATTGGTCCTTTTGAAATCCTCGAGTGGGTTGAGGAGGTTGCTTATCGGTTGGCGTTGCCGCCGCAGTTTTCCGGGGTTCGTGACGTATTTCATATTAGTATGCTTCGGAAGTATGAACCGGATCCATCGCACGTGTTGGATTGGACCGACTTGGAGGCAGATGAGGATTCCTCGTATGAGGAGAGACCAGTTAGAGTCTTGGATAAACGGGATCAAGTTTTGCGAGGCAAGACGATTCTCTTAGTTAAGGTTTTATGGAAACATCACGGGATTGAAGAAGCAACTTGGAAGCGTGAATTGGAAGTCTGAGAGAAATATCCAGACTTGTTTGTTGATATTTAATTTTGTATTAAGATTTCGATCATGACGATGAGAATTATAAGCATGTTATGGGCATTTTGGAAACGTGGATTCTATGTTGACATTGCATATGTTTCGAAAATGTGAAATATTGAATGTTGTATCACCTTTAGGGGATTGTATATGCTAGATAAATTTTGAAAATTTGTGTTTTTATTTAAACATTGTAAATGTCTGGAAAATTGTAAAATGTATTTTCAATGCAAAACTTGTGTATCGAGTTGATGAGTATGGATGACCAGAGAATGAGTCATAGTAATGAACTTGTGGAAATAACGTTGTTGTAAATGGTCTTATTATATTTTGAGCTTGATTTGAAATTTCAGAGACAAAATTTTATAAGGGGGGGAGGTTATAGCAATACCGATTTTTAACCCATTTCTTGTTGTATTCCAGACTTGGGTTGTATGGATTTGAAAGGTTATTCATATCTTGTTTCCCTTGTCTCCCCTCTATTTTTGGTTATTGGGTTGTAATTATGCGTTTGGAACAGGTTGGTTACTCCCTTTTCAAGACCTGTGTTGCCTAGATTTTGGCATTTCCGCTCGAGTGGGCATTCTTGCACTCAAGCGGGCTTCACAAATTTTACTCCTCTGCTCGAGCGGCCATTCTCGAGCTCGAGCAGGATTCTACAACTCTCAGCATTTTTGCAAGTCTGCAAATGCTGGGAGAGTGCATTTGACGCTCGAGCGTCCAGTTTCACGTTCGAGCGGGAGTCTATGTCTGACGCTCGAGTGGGGATTCCCACGCTCGAGCGGGTGCGTGTATTTCAATCCGAGAAGATGACATTTTGAATCACTTTTTCTTTTCTTTCTCTCTCTAAAACTTTCCAAAAAGCTTGTTCTTGAGCTTCTCTCTCTCTACATTTCACCTTCTCTCTTAGATTTCATCTAGATCTATTGGGATTTCCATCTTAGTGCCTTTGAGAAAAAGGTAGAGCTTGTCAAGATCTTCGTTTGGATCCGATTGAAAGTGGGTTTCATCGTTGTTGGAATTTCCCTCATGTTGGACTCACCTTTTTCCTTTGAGGTATGGATCTTTCTACACCTTCATATGACATTTAGCTTAGTTATTGTCTTTTGTGTAACAATGATGTGATTTGGGGATGTTTTAAAACAAACCTAGGGTTTGAGTATAGAGTTCAAAGAGGGGTTTTGGGTGTAGATGAAATTAATGTTTGTGGGGTTTGAAAATGATGTTGTGCTATGCCTAATTTGATGATTTTGGCATCTGGCTAATATTTGGAAAAATGGAGAAATTACCCTAATTGGGTCAAACTATTATTTTGTACAAAAAAAAAAAAATTGGAATTGACATTGGAAATATGAAATTGAGAGGGTATTGATATAAATGGTGGAATTGGTTATGTATTAACGTATTCTTTTGGAAATTTTGAATAAACTATCTGTTGAGATTGAATATCTGTCTAGAGATAATTGTATTGGGCTATCGGTGGAGGATAGCTGAGATTGTTATAGAAATTGTGTATGGATTAGGTGAATTGAAACTAATCTTTTGATGGTTATCATTGAATATGACCGTGTTTATATACATTATATATGTGTGTTTGTTTGGGAATGGAAAGGGAATGTGTTTCATGTTTGATTACCTATCTAAATACATTGCGTATGTATGGATATTTGTTTGGGAGGAGAAAAGGGATGGACTCCATTATAATTAAGTTAGCCAGAGTGTCCTAGGTGAAAGTCGCGAAATTATACATAGGTGTCTTGCCCGCGGACGAAATATCCGTAAAATGGCAATTGTAGTGCTTATATAGCCTACGTTTACATGGGTCCCGTTTGACGGCTGCTTGCGGACGAAATTTTCGTGAAATAGAAGTTTGAAGTGTTTATGCATGTATGTTATATGATTTGAAAATTATTGAGTGGTAGCCTCTATTCGGTTGTTGAGAGATGATGAAATTGACTCATGAATGGAAATAGATAAGTGCACGGAATATGAATTTAAAGGGAAATAGATTAAGACTTGAAATTGATATCTCACGAGTATATAAAGTTGTGAAACATTTTATCACATTGCGTAGTTTATGCATTTGTACATATATCTTTGCTAAGTTTCATATATTGTGTTAGATGATTTCTACTGGGCTGTGGCTCACCCTATTGGGAATAACATTTTCAGGTAATGATGGCATGCCTCTTCCAAGGTAATAGCATGAGAGGGATCTTTTGGAAGCAAGAGCTTCATGTTTTGTTTTCATTTGTGTATAGCCTAGGGCTAAATGTGTAATGAGTGAAACTCACTTTTGTTATAACCAAGTTAAGACTTGGAAAGGTGTAAGCCAATAGAGTATTTATTTATATTATACTCTTTTGTATCTTTATCTTCATGTAATGAATGGGCAATTTACTCTGATGTATGCGATTATTAATTGTATGTTTTGGGTTGTATCCTTTGTATTTTTTTGGGGCGTTACATTTTCCTACAGTGAATTACAAGATTTCAATATACCAGAATCAAAATGTAATACGTGATTCACCAATTAAAACTTGGCATATATGAATTAATTACAAGCAATATCTCTACAAGTTTATAAATCAATAGCATATTGTCCAACCAAAATCTAGCTCAAATTATGTCATAATGGACTACTGATCAAATTCAATTTCAAGATTCCAAAACAAGAGCAAATATCAACTGAGTAAGAGCTACCAATGGAATGAGATTTCATCCAAAGTGCTACCTTTACTTTCATGACTAAATTGAAACCAGAAGGACTTAAATCTTAAACTTGAGATTGCTTTCACTTATATTAAGGTCAAAAAGTTGCTCAAATAAAAACTAGAATGAATATGAATAGTTTGATAGCATTGTGCCCACAAATCGTACTTTATTGCCGATGATATGTTGTGATAATTAGTTTTCTGATATTGCAAAAGCAAATTATGAGATAAGTGACATTTCTAGTATAGCATTATAGTGTTCTTAGGAAACATGACAAGAATTTTTGAACTTTGACGACTTTTTAGTGAAGAAACATTGGGATAATGAGATTAAAACACAACTTTGGTCCCTAGATCGTGTCCACAAAACATTACTCTCAATTTGCTTTTGTGAATTTTGTATTACAAGTTAGAAATTTTAGAATGTTTGAAAGATTCATAAAGAAAGATTTTGTTGCATAAGTCTATAGTAGGTTATTCTTTAGTTATATACACACATGCCTATACTATATATATATATATATATATGTCTTACGGTGTTCTTGGCATATCTGCATCCTAATGTTTTAGAAGTTCTATCATATCCACCTAATTATACATGCTTGTTGTATGTTAATTTACAAGGTTCCAAGTGATAAACTACTTTATACAGCAGAGTTATTAGTAGCATTTAGAATTTAGTGTCAACCCACATACATGAAAATACTATTTTATACACAATCTAGTATGATGTACTGATATCCTAAAGATAAGAGCAAAGCTTGTTATAGACAAAAAGAGCACCATGGAATAGAAGATGAAATTAAAGATGTATACACAACTCATAATATCCAAGTATCTAAATTGACTTCAAGTTCAAATGGCATTCCATTTACCACAAAAGCAATAACTAATTCTGTAATATCCCTGTTCCGTAGTATGCAAATTGGTCCTTAACTTGAGTATGATTATGTGTTTAGCATGATTTTATGTGCCATTTTGTGAATATATATGATTTTGAAGTTCTATCTGTTCACCGTAGGAATATCTGTTTGAATAATCTGCTTTGGAAATTAAATTGGAGGCCTTATCGGCCACAGAACCCGAAATCGATTACGCCATTGTAATTGGCATAATTTTAGAACCTACGGTGAAATTTAATTGAAAATTGATTCGAGTCCGATTAAATTGATTAATTAATGGTTTAATGCCCAATTGTTATTATTATTATAATAGACTTAGTGGAGGTTGTTGTAGAGAGGCACTACACCTCAATTCTCCTCCTTAGTTGCATTGTGGCTGATCTTGGACTCAAAATTGAGAGAGGCCGACTAGAGAGGGAGGAGAGGAATTGTGCAATTGTGGTCTTGAAACTTGGAGGTTGGAAGTCTAATTCAAGATTCAATCATAGATTGTGAGAATCAAGCTCTTAGGTGAGTAATTCTGGGATTATAGGTTATAATTTTTGTGTGCTCAAACTAATTTAGTGATCAAGAGTAAGATTGAAATGAAATTGGGTTGTATTTGTTGAATTAAAACTTAATGTGTGCATGCATGTAGGAAATCACCTTGATATTGCATGTTTGAGCACAAATGTGTATAATCCATGTGAAATGTTGAAGGAAACTCATGTCTTGATCACCCTTTGTGTTACCTAAGTTGAGAATGTGGCTAGTTCATCACATGCATGTACAATTTGAGAAGATATGAGCTTGAAATGCATGAATATGTATGATAGAGTTGAAGTTGATGTCAATTTGAAACATGCAAGTGTGTAATCCTTGAAATTGAGCTTCCTAATGTTGTAATCTTGAATTGGTAGCATGTTAACATGTGTAAATGTGTAATTTGAGCCATTGCATGCAAGTAATGTGGTTGAAATGTCGAAGTTGAGCTCAAGAACACATTCTGGGTTTTCCAGAATTTTGAGGTCCGCTCGAGCGGGAGAACCTCCGCTCGAGCGTAAAAATCGTGCTCCCAGCACTTTTTGCAGAATTGGGTATCCGCTCGAGCGGGATATCTCACGCTCGAGCAGGGAGCTTTTGTGGACAGGCCTTTCGCTCGAGCACTCTATTCTACGCTCGAGCGTATTTTTCATGCAACCAGTACTTTTGCAGGCCTTAAGGGTCCGCTCGAGCGGGGACCCTATTTTCTGAAATTTTGTTCATGCGTTCTGTGCTCTGTTTTCCGTTCCCTTTCACTCCTAAACACTCTTAGGCATACATTGAGTATTGTAATTGAATTAAAGATATAAGAATAAAGCCTAAAGAGGGAAATGTGAATTTTGAACGGATTAAATTGTTAGTGACCCTTTTATGTTCATGGCATGTGTAGGGTCGAGTTCTAGGGCGAACCCACAAGCCGATCACTGTGAGTAATATCTTAACAAGATATTTGAAATATACTGTTGTCCAATTGTTTACTCATATGTAAGTTTTGTAAGTTCATTAATTTGAATGGTGGACAACGATTGATATAAATAACTGGGCCAAAGGCCGATTGATGCGAATGATTGGGCCAAAGGCCGATGGATGTAAATGATTGGGCCAAAGGCCGATTGATGTAAACAACTGGGCCAAAGGCCGATTGACATGAATGATTGGGCCGAAGGCCGATGGATACGAATGATTGACATGAATGATTGGGCCGAAGGCCGATGGATACGAATGATTGACATGAATGATTGGGCCAAAGGCCAATGGATACGAATGATGGACATGGACGATTGAGCCGAAGGCCGATGGGTATAAATGATTTGGCCGAAGGCTGTTTGTTGTGCTGTTTCAATGATTACTTATATATATATTCCTCATTTGATATTATTCACTGGGCATTCGCTCACGCTCATTCATGTACATGTAGGTGAGCCAAGAGACGTCCAGAACCAGCCCCGGTGAACTTGTGAGAAACAGTTTATGTTTTGAGGAGTCAGCCCCAAACATCTCACGCACGAGACTGTCTTCGCCTCTTATCTTGTTTATAGTTTTGTTATATTGGCGAATACGTTGGACTACTTTTGTATATGAGACTTGGGTTTGACTGACTTAAAATTGTATGATCCTGGATGTACAGCGTTTTGTGTTAGTACATATTTGATGTGAGTTATTAACATATAAATGTTTGGAATGTTATGGTGTGCATTTAAGCACGGCTCTATGGACAAAGTCTTTGAATTGCTTCCGTTTGGCCCCTTTATCTCTGATGAGTTTGATTTATTTGAATTGAGGCTGTAGGTAATCACGCGATTACTAGCCGGTTATGGCTAGAACCCATAGGGGCGGGTTCGGGTCGTGACAAATTCCTTATCCTGGACTTGAGCCATACAACTTAAATGCAAATCTATATTAGAAATGGGCTGCTTTTTTTATATATTATTTTTATTAACAAATGAAAATCATGGCAATTAAGTGCCAATACTAGTGTAATAGGTGAATAATACTTGGATTCATCTAACTCACAAATTTCAATTTCTAAAAATATAATCAACTAGCAACAACCAAGAAGAGGGATCAACCAATAACAATCAAGAAGAACAATACATTAACAAACAAAGCAAACCAGCCAACTGAATAGCATCATAGTAGCAGCTTGTTTCAACAAATATATTAAGTGAAGTGTTTTTAGTGATCTGAAAATTAAATTCTGAAAAGTATACTTACAGAGCAAGCTGTCAATAAAATTCCTCTGATGAATAATCCTCTTCATCAACTTGCATGTCTGCCTAATCCTTGTGCATCCTCATAAACTTTTCAGAACCTAAGGATAAAAAACAACAAAAGAATAAAATTAAAATTACTACACAACCTTACAACTATCTTCATAAATATCCAAAACCCACTTGAATTCTAACCCAATAAGACAATAAAAACAATCTCAATCCCACATAAACATGAAAACTAACAAATCTATGAGTACATACATATACATACATAACCATGAAATACCCAAAATAAAAAATAAAATAAAAATCAGTTTATTTCACCTCTGTAACTTTAAAAATTAGTTTTAAAATATCATTTCGGCCAGAAGAGAGAAAAGGGCAGTGACCCAAAGAGAAGGTGGTGATCTGCTGCCACCCAACGTTGCTCTACCGTTGGCATTTGGCGGCACGAGAAAGCAAGAGGGGGAGAGAGAGAGAGGGACTACATTCAGAATATCAGAGATAGAGAAAAGAAGAGGGCAGTGACCTAAAAAGAAGGTTGGGATCTGCTGCCGCCCAGCGCTAATGTGTCTTTCGTATTCGGTGACGCGGGAGAGCAAGAGGGAGATAGAGAGAGAGAGAAGAAGAAGAAGAGAAGAAAAGCATACTTGGACCTGTGTTGTGTCGTTTTAGATGGAGTGAGAAAATAAGAAGGAGAAGTGATGGTCAATTGCTTGTTTATTTACTCAGTCAACTATTTTTGGCAATAAAAAATTAGGGTAAAGACAAATAATTTATTGGCAACCAAATTAATTTGGCTGCCATAAATATTATTCAGATTTTCAGCGACCAAGTAATGTTTGTCGCCAAACAAATACAATTGGCGACTAAAGTTTTCGTCGCTTTGCAAAAAAGTTTTTAGCGCTCCTGCACAAAAAATTCACTTGGCGCCAAACTCAATAGCGACCAAAATTTTAAATTCATCGCCAAAAGTTTAGTTTTTAGTGACCATAAATATTTTGTCGCCAATTATGTATCTTTGGCAACTAAATTTTTGTTTGGTTACTAAAAAGCATCACCAAAAATGCTTTTTGTTGTAGTGATCGTGTAAAACTTGCCCTATCCCCTTTCACTCTTATTTCCCAAATTTGTCTCCTGCGATATGAACTCTCTCTCTCTCTCAAAATCTCACTCTTCACTCTCTCGCTCGACTCTCTCTTTCGACTCACCATTCTCAATTTTATTATTCATTTGAAGATTTCGATCAACTGTTGATGAAGATTTAAAGATTTTGATCGATTGTTGATGAAGATTTGAAGATTTCTGCTATTTATGAAGATTTCAATCGATTCATAATTGGTAAGCCTAATTTCTATGTATGAATCCAACTACTTGTCTCTGTAATCCCTATATCTTTCTCTCAGCTTCCAAATTCTCTTCGGCTTATCACAAAGATCAACATCAGTTTAGAGGAAGTGGATTTCGAAGATCAACATGAAATTTTTCTAATTCAATTTATTTTTATCAAGGTGGTGCAGACTCTAATTTCGAAACATGTTTTTGATTCGAAGATTCATTTTATTTTATTTTATTTTATTAAATTATTAAATATCGATTTGTTTTGGCCACTTGATCTAAACATTTCTCTAGATTGTTTGCTAAATTTCGTTTAGTTTTTGAAATATATGCTCAGAAAATTTAGGAACAAACTGAATGAGATAACTACACACAGATTGTTTCCTAAAAATTGGAGTATCACACACAGGCTTTTATGATTTCTTACATTTTTTAGTCTTCTAGATTATTTCATTGTTCAAGGTGCTTCAGTAAGTGATTAATGAGTGATTAAGTGATGTTTTATGGTTGTTTTTTTTTTTAAAAAAAATTTATACTCAGAATGATATACCTATATCTATATCTGCACATAATATCACCAAAAGAAAAAGATATATACATGTATATTGATGATGAACAAAGAGAAGTTTAGTTAATTATTTTTCATCATTTATTCTGTTAGGTTTTTATTCTTGGCAATCCCGTTTGAAAAAACTCTTTTCAGTTGTAATTTTGTTCAACTTTTATTTTTGTGAGGCTATGAGTTTTTAGATGTGAATCCAACTCGAATTGTGCCTTGCAGAGATGTTTCAGAAGTTAATTCTTTCTTATTTTCCACTTCCCTGACTATGTCGAGGATCGAGCTGCCCGGTCAGCTCGCGGAGGTCCAAAGGGTAACGCCCCTTGGCGGGTCCGAGGCAGCACCCCCGAAACAAAATGCAAAAATGCATTCGAAACTGCTTGTCCGCTCGAACGGCCGTTTGTGCACTCGAGCAGAAAATGTTTGGTTCCAAAAGTTTGACCTGTCTGCAAAAGTACTGGAAGTTGGGATTTTACGCTCGAGCGAACTTTCCTACGCTCGAGCGAGGTCCGCTCAAGTTGCCATTCCTGCGCTCAAGTGGAGATCGCGGCCCTGTTTGCTATAAATACGTGTTTTAGTCAGATTTTAGGGTACGGCTTCTAGATCTTCTTTTTGGATATTATGGTTTATATTTGGAGCTTCTTTGCTAGTTTCTTTGATGTTTGTTTGAGTTTAAATCTGGTTTGAAAAGTATATATCAAAGGATTGTTTGTTTCATTCAATACAAAAGAGAGTGTTGTTCTTCGGTGGATTCTGTGGAATTTGAGCCTGAAGCTTTGGTGGATTCTGGAGTAGCTCGTCGTCATGGATTCGACAATGACGTTGTGGATTCAACGTTGGGCAAGACAATTCTGAGGTGAAGACCATGGTGGAAGAGGCATATAGGACTCAGTTCAATTCCGGCGTGGATTCGCTAGGTAATTGAGAGTGCACTTGTGTAATTCCTTTTGTCTTCTTAGTGATTGTTTTGTGGCTTTGGCCCGTGGTTTTTTATCACAATTGGAGGCGCTTCAATTGTGGTTTTTTCCCGTTAAAATCGTTGTGTCGATTTATCTTGATTGTTTGATTGGGATTGATATTTACCGCTTAAAATTGATATATAATCACAAATCAATATCTAGGAGATTTCTAGATTTTTCATATTCCATTTCTACTTAATTGTTCTAGTTACAAATTATGCTTAATAAAAATAAAATAAAAAATGGTTGTAGTTTACAAATTTACCCATTATGAGCCTTAATTTCACTATTTTCTATAAAACCATTCAGAACATGAACTTGCTCCACCATTTTATTGTTTGTTTATAACATCTAAACACACCAAATGCTCAATGAACTATTTTTTTCCCACCGCTTGCTACCTATGTCATGCTTAGTTTGATATCTATCACTTTGACAATCCTAAAGGTAAGAGCTTTGCAGTACTGCTGGTGTCCTATTATTGAACAAAACATACAATTATAAAATACTCTTGGACAAGGCAAAAAAGATAGCAGAAGAATTTCAAAGCTTTCAACATAAAATCAATTTATTACCAGAAATTATGTAGAGATGAAGTAAAAAGAAGAAATTTGATGAAAGATGACAATGCTGAAAACATATAATAGTTTTCAATTTTAATTTAGTTTGATGAAGCTCAGAAGTAATTTTGATCTTGAATTAAACGATGAATTACTTGCTGCTGATATCTTTCTCCCTCGTTTTTTAATTTGAATTCGATTCATATAGCTAAATGCATAGAGTATTGAATATTAGTATGCATAGGAAATACACATCTTTTAAAAAAAATTAATTTGTTCATCCGTTTTTTAACTGGATCAATATTGGCTTGTATTTTCTTATCTTAGTTGATACATTTGTGAGGGCTTTGCACACTTTTCTCTATCCTTATTCCGCACTAAGTAGACCGACTTTTGATTTGGATCAATTTCTTCTGCTAGGTAAAATTTACTACTACAGTTCGATTTGGTCTCAAACTGATATTTAGTTCAATTTAGTTCTCTTTTGTATCCATTCATGTGAATAATAAAATAATGTTAAGTATGTTAAGTATGGAAAATTTTATAATATGCACTTTAAAAATAAAAATAAAAATAAAAATAAAAAGTATATCATATGTTTCAATTATGACTTTCCGTAATATTTGGTTATGATCCATTGTGGTGTTGTCAATGTTTTATATTTTGCTTTTTAGCTGTACTTATATGTTCTTTTTGTGTATACTAGCTTTTATTGAGCTTTGTGAAATGTGGTTGGTTATGATACTATAATCTTGAGCTTTTATTCTTCATAAATACTCAATTGCTCATTTTCTTCAACAGTTTCATGGCAAATTACTGGGCCATTGGTTTTATTTGGTGTACTTTTTGACCTATAATATATTTTTTAGATTTAGTTATGTCAAAATCTTTCTCTTTTTATTTTTTTATGACAATGTTAGTTGTGCCAATGAGTCATGCACTTGTTATTGTGATACTTTGGAAACTCATTCTTTTTATGGATGTGTACAAATACAGTTACAGAAATAGAAAGATGGACAAAAATTGGATTAATTTGCCAAATCAGATGTCAATTGATTGCATGAATGGGACTGATAACTTCCTAGGATTTTCATACAAATAATAGAGATGAAAGTCCATCGATTAGTTGTCTATGTCGTTTTTGTAGTAATCAATACAATTTTTCATGAGAGGTTGTAAGGGAGCATCTTATTTCTAATGGGTTCTTAAAAAAGTACAAAAATTGGATTCATCATGGGGAATTCGATGTCCATTTACATGGTAACCAAGATAACCAAACATTAATGATGGATTTAGGGACTAGAGACGATGTGGTTGAGATGGTACAAGAGGCAACGGGAAAATGGAAGACGCTTTCAAATTCACATTAGTCAACTTCAATCGTTTGTTGTACCCAAACGATCATGTTAGCAATGAACCTTTTATATTATCATCCAAAGCCGAGCAAGTTTGGTATGTTCCTAAACCCTTGGAACCAGATTGGCAAGTTGTAGTAAAGATGTTTCAGAGAGAGGTCTTTTTTATATGAATTCTAATGATCACCCTCAAGTTGAACCCTATATGACTCAACATTCGGAAGACAACGCTATGCTTTGTGATGAAGAAATTGGTTGGGTGAGAGAATGAATAGAAGGAGCAATAATTGATGTTGAGGAAGATGGTTGAACTTTGTTTGTGATTGCTTAGATTCAATTACTTAAAATTCTTCCTATTTTTCTTGTATATTGACTTGGTTATCTTGAATCTTATATAGAAAGATTTGTTCTGTTTCTATGTTGTTTGATTACAAAGGCGCTTTGAGAGAGTATGCGCAAAATGACTAATGCGACCAGAGGTATCGTTCTTTGTCTTTGTTGCATCAATTGAATTCTTTTTCTTGTTGCAACAACATCCATTTAATTCTTTCTCCAATTGCAAACATCATAATGTTTTAATTCTTTCTTCTTTTTTCTCCTACTATAACGGACTTAGTATGCATTTTGGATGTGTGTATGGACTGTCTAGCAGATACTTTTGAATGGAATTAAGTTGGTTATGATTGTTGCTTGAATAGAGCAGTGACTAATTTTTTATGCCAAGGATTTCATATCCGATGGAATGCATTTCCAAGATGCACTCAAAAGCCTCCTTTCTACAAACGAGTCATCCATTTGGTCGTAATTGTGGTATGTCTATGGTTTAAAAGTTTTTACACATATTTTGCTTTTTACCAAACATTGTCCTTATGTTTTCAAAATGTAGGAGGAATACAATATGCAACTTTGGAAAGTTCTTAAAGAGCAACATACGATTGAGTATTGTGATGGGATTTACCACAAAATCGTTGGGAATGATGGACATGGCTATTACAAGACCTATAGGAGATTAGGGCCCTGGAGTATGATGTATGCATAAGGTAGCGGCCCATCCCAATCATCAATAGCCCCTTCATTTATTGATAAGATTACACGGCGTGTGACATAAGACGTTGAGTCTAGGTTCACTACAACAATCGAGAACTTGACAGCACGTATTTTGTTCTTAGAGTCACAGGGTGTGGCTGGGAGTATGAGCTTGATAGAGGTGCAATACTTACAAATTGATGAATTTTACGTTTCATCAAATTTGTCTATATACATATGGAAATTTGTGGGAGCCGAATATTTTTATACTTAGGAAAGCCAAATCTATTTGAAGGAAATCAGGACAAATACTATTCGACACTATCCTAGGGCTTCCTGAAGCCAAATATCTAAGTCAGCCATAGAATCAGTCGTACAAGAAGCCGAGTAGGAATTGGCATACAACAGAAAAGCCGAATGAGCAACCGTGCGCTGGATTAAGAGTGGGCCCGACCCCTGGAACCAGAGACTAGTATAAATAAGAAGAACATCAACCAAAGAGAGGTATGTGAGAATAAATTAAATAATTTGTGATAGAAGCAAACTAGAGAGGATATACTAACTTGTCCGTCGGAGTGCTAATTCTGGCACCCCCCGACCGGAGTGTTCATCTTTTTTTCAGGTGGCAATCAGAGGATCAAGAACGTCTTACAAGATCTAAGAGTATTTCCAAACCACTTCTCAACAAAATTATTAACACGTTATATTAACATATTGTAGATGCCGGATGCATCTAGTGGGCAACAAGTTTCAAAAGAAGATGAATAGGTATGCCACTATTCTAACAAACATTAAGCAATCCATAATCTGATTTGGTGTTGGTTGTTGCCGATAATAATGAATTACTTCATACTTTGAGCAGCAACTTTTGCATCTTTGTGAATCTGATAGTGCTCTAGGACCATGTAAATAAATCTGAGCTTATTGATTCTTTTTTTTTTTTTTTTTTGAACAGTGAGTTTATTGATACTGTTCTTGATGTTGTGAGGAAGGATGCTGAGAATTGTGATTGCTTGCAAGGTATTTTTCAAATTATTAGTAGATCTAGTATTTAATAGGTGTGAATTAATGGAACTGTGATTTGTTTTTGTGGGTTTTTGTTTTTGTGCTATAATTGGAGGTTTTTGAAACTTGTTTTGATTTGGGTTAATGACTTCAATTCTTTTTTTGCCTTTGGCTGAATGCTACTCATCAGGTTTCAAGTAAAGAAGTAGTTTTTTCGAAACTTCATGATTATCATGCTATTTGGTGCTATTGGTACTCTAATATCCTTTGCTATCATCTCCTTTGGTATATTCTTGTATCTGTAGTCATTTTCTCTTACTTGTTTCTATGTCTCTGTAGAAAAAGAAAATTAAAACTTTAAAGTGCATAATTATCTGATGAAATATCCATTGGGTGAGAAAATATCTCATCTAAAGAGGACTGTTGCATCTCAGACAGTAAATGTTCCAATTATTAACTATGCTAAGGCCAAGATGCTTAACAACCTCTTGAATCCTATGATTATGCTCATAGTTGCATTCCTTAATTGTAATTGCACTATTTGGTGATTAATCTTAGTTAAACTCACAGATGCTTTTAATTCTTCTGTTTGCCTATTTATGTACAGTATGTAATAACTTCAATAACCTACCCTTCTCATTGTTATATACTATAGATGTGAGACTGGAGGAGTTTCAAGGAAGCAAGTTGCATACATAAATAACTTAGTGCACTGAAGACTATGAAGGAGTGCCTGTTTCTTGCAAGGATTCTTACAAGAACTACTGTAACCTCTAATGTTCTTTGTAATTACAAGAGGTGGAAAACTTTTTGTAGGATTCTTTTAAGAACTCTTTGTTATTGTCGCACACTTTTTTTTTTTTTTTTTAAAAAAACTTTTTGTTGAAGAAAAAGAATTTTATTAAGGGAAGAGATGGAAAATAATGCATGAATGTTGAGATTTTTGCAAATGTCTTTACATTTATTGTATATAATATTTGAATATATATACATATATATATATATATGATTGTAGGCTTTTTTTTTTTTTTTTTGGCGACAGTAACAAGATGTTCGTTAATACATTGTAGGCATTTTTTAACACTTTTTTGTGACGGCAAAACATCAATCGCCATAAGTAGGTTAGGCGGTCACAAATAGTTTGCGACTGTTATTTTGCGGTTGCAAAAAGTATTTGCACCCCTACATTGGCGACCCCCATTTGCTGTCATATGGGTCATCGCAAAAAGTCTTTTGCAACTGATTTGTGACGGCTTGTAACGGTCGCAAAAAGTACTTTTATTAGTAGTTTTCTTTTTTATTCCTAACTGTTTTCTTTTTTATTCCTAACTACATCTCTTTTGTGTGTACAACTTAATATAATTTCATTTTCATATTTTATAAGGCATGTGATTATTTTTCAAACCATGTAATCATCATATATAAAATCAAATTAAAAACAAAAAATGATTAAAATTGGTTAACTCGAAATTATATTTAAATATAACATTTGCATTGCAGTACTTTTTATTTCTACCATCAAATAAAAATTAAGTTAAGTTTGATTGTAATTTTTGTTAAGATTTCAACTTAATGGTGCCCCCTCTGAGCCAAAATTTTGGTTTCACCACTAGATAAAATGTGAATGAAATATAATTACATTTTACTTTATTTCACACTCTTTTTTTATTTTCTTTTTCAAAATTTCTACCTAAAATCATGAACCAAACACATCATCAATGTTTGAAAGGAGTTTTGGATCCTTTATTGCATTGATGTACACTATCTGGAAAAAAAAAAAAAACTATATAATATTTAGTGGGAGAAACAAGATCTTAAAATGGATCATTAATCACATTATAAGGAAATAAAAGCTAGCCAATAAAATACTTTTTAATTATTTAAAAAATTAAAAAGATCAAGAGAAATAAATTATGGAAGATGTGAATTGATTCCTATATTTTAGTGTACAAAATTTTAAATTTTAAAAGGGAAAATTAGTCTACCATCCCTCTCAAAATTTTAGTAATGGAATAGGTCCACAATATTTTCTTTTGCAGTCTAAGGTCCCTCACCCCCATACCCTTATATCGCACCTAGACTCTCATTCTCTCTCTACTCTCTCATCTCTCTCTTTCTCTCTCTCTAGGGTTTCGATTGAGAAGAGGAGAGATAAGGATGATGATTACTCCAATGAAGATTCCAATCACTACCCATAACCGGAGGACAAATATCAAGATCGGCTTTGAGAGCTCGTTGTCCACAACACTACATTTGTGTACTGTCATCTTAGAGTGAGAAGACTATATGTGTATATATGTACACTCAATTTAACCTTGTCTCTTACAACACCATTCTATCTGGGTTCTTCAAATCTAGCTTGTTAGTTTCCCAAGCATTAACATTTTTCGATTCTATACCCGAAAAGAATTATCAATCATGGAATATAGTCATCTCTAGTTTTGCTCAGCATTAAAGATTGCAACAAGCTTCGACCCATTTCATAAAAATGCATCATTGTTCGATTAAGTCGAATAATTATACTTATTCAATTGTATTGCCTTGTTGTGATTTTGAATTTGGAAAACAAGTTCATGCAGAGGTTGTTAAGGTTTTCTATTTATCGGACGAATTTCTTGGGACCAATCTTTTTAGGATGTATTCGGGAGCTGAGGACATGGATTCAACCAATAAGGTGTTTGATGAAATGCTAATGAGAGATTTAGTTACATGGAATGCTTTGATTTTTTGTTATTCCAAGTGTGGAATGGGTGATGTGGGTGTAGAGTTGTTTTGGTAGATGGATATTGAAGGAGTTATTGCTGATGACTATACTTATGCTATTGTTTTGAATGAATTTGCTTTTTGCTCTCAAGTCTTTGAAGCAATGCAAGTACATTCATTGATTTTACGATGTGGGATTCGTTTGGATCGCTTTATTAGTAATTCTTTATTAAATTTGTACTTTAAGTGCGGTTTTATGTTTGTCATTACACTCAATTGAAGATTCCGATCACTACCCATAATCGGAGGACATATATCAAGATCGGCTTTGAGAGCTTGCTATTTGCAACACTGTGTTTGTATCCTATCATCTTAGAGTGAGAAGACTATATGTGTATATATATGTACACTCGTGTTGTTCATATGAGTTTGTCATTATACTCAATTTTCTCTTGTTTAAAATTATGAACAAACACAGAGTGGTTTGATTAAAATTTCTCTGATTTGGTTAAAACAATTTTCTCTGGTTTAAAATTGTGAACAAACACAAAGAAATTTGTGAATAAAACTAGAAAAATTTCAATTATCTGTGAACAAAGCTAGAGAAATTTCAATTTTCTCTGAATTTCTCTAGTTCGAACTCAAAGAAATTTCAATTTTCTCTGGTTTGAACTCAAACAAATTCTTTAGGAAGTCCAAAATTTCTCTAAAGAGAATTTCTCTGGGAAGTCTAAATAATTTCTTTGGGATTGAAATTTCTCTGGATCGATATTGAGGGACTTTAGACATTATGAAAACATTGGATAAAATCTTAATACGAGGGACCCTTAAAAAAAAATCTCTAATTTAAAATTGATCATTTTCAAATTTCTAAGTTTAAAATTTTAAATGGATTAATTAATTTTTTTTTTTTTTTAAATGTGTACATCAAGGTATAATAAGATTTTTTTTTTTTTTAAATGATTCAATAAAAGTTATAGGATTTTTTTTAAAAAAATTTAAAACTAATTACTGTAGAAAACTTTCCTTTCAAATTTTTAAATTTAAATTTATAAATAAATTAATTACTTTTTCTTTTGAAATATGTAAATCAAGACATAATAATTTTTTTTTTGTAATTTTAAAACTAATTAGTTAACTTTTTTTTCAAATTTATAAATAAATTAATTAACTTTTTTTTTTATAAAATATTTAAATTAAGATATAATAAGATTTTTTCAATAATTTAATAAAAATCAATCAATAATTTTTTATAATTATTTAAAAATTAAAAAAATTGTATGAGAATTTTGCGTTCCACGAAGAACGGATTCATCTGCGGCCCCTCTAAGCAGAGGCCTCACTTCCATCGTTCCACCACCTGGTTCTCGTTTTTCTTCCTCATTTTAAAACCCTATCCCCCACTTCACCCTCTCTCTCTCTCTCTCTCTCTCTCTCTCAAACCCACATTTATTTTTTTTATCATCACCCGAATATCTTGTGTCTCCAAACAGCTCTTTGCTTGCTTTGTTCTTTTCAAATCGAATCTATTCCATTAGTTTTCTCGAGCACCCAGTTGTCAAAAATGGATTTTTTGAATACCCATTTGCCTAAAATCGAATCTTTTCCTTCTTCATCACTCTCGAATCTCTCAAAACCTTGAAAAAAAAATGGATTCGTCTGCGTTTTAAACCCTAGACAGAGGCCTTTTTCACGAGATTCTGATTAATGGGTAGAAGAGATTTGCAAGTTTTAGAGGTCAAAAAAGATGGGTTTTTCTCAAGTTCTGGATTGGGGCTTCAATGGAGTCTCCCAGAGGATTCTTTCCACCCAGGAGGCTTATTTGCTAGTGTTGGACAAGTGGGTAATATGGGTTTTGGCATTTCACCTAATTCACCAAATTCTCGAGACAACAATGGTGGATTCAAGGTACCTTACACAGATTTATATGTCAAATATGTATCTTCCCCAGAGGGTTTTCGAATTGTTGGTGTTCCAGAATTGATAGATGAGGAAGGGAATTTGAAGAAGAAGAAGGGTCGGACTAAACTTAAAATCAAGATTGCAAATCCTTCATTGAGGAGGTTGATAAGCGGGGCAGTTGCTGGGGCGGTGTCGAGGACCGCTGTTGCGCCGTTGGAGACAATTAGGACACATTTGATGGTTGGGAGTAGTGGCAATACTACTACTGAAGTGTTCCATAATATTATGAAAACTGATGGATGGAAAGGATTGTTTAGAGGCAATCTTGTTAATGTGATTCGGGTTGCACCAAGCAAAGCTATAGAGGTAAAAAATTGTCATTCTAGCTTTATTGTTTGATTTGTTGTGTTTTGCTTATTAAAGTTGTGGCCATTTGATTTGATTGGTTTTTTATGTATTAGCTGTTGGTTTGTGTTATTCGTTGAAGCAAGTTTATATGATCTAAGTAGATAATTTTTGGTTTTGGATTTCCATTCATCTTGGAATCAAGAAATTATGAATGTTATTTGTTCATGTAGTGCAATACACAGCTAGAGGTCAAGTGTGGCATAACTGATTGCTATAACATATTTATCCAATTCCATTTTCCTTATAGGATCTCTCTATCTTTGCTGGTTTTTTCCTTTTGTAATTGTTTATTTGTTCGAATGTTTGAGCATCAGAGCGTAAGTTTGACATAAGACCTCATTGTCTGTTTTCTCCTTCTTTTTTTTTTTTCTTCCTGATTGATTTGCTCCTTTTGGTTTTCTATTCGAAGATTGCATTGATGTTGAAAAATTAATGTTTTTACAATTATATATAACGTCTTTCTAGTTACCATGCATACTTTTGTGATATATTAGTCATAGGGTATGTACCCTTTGAAAAGCAAAGGCTTCTTTGGCTGTAGTTTTTCCATTTCAGACTAATTACCATGGCAACAAGTCCTTAAGCTTGAGCCTATTGGTTGTTGGAGAAAACTGCCTCAGGCCATCAATCAGTCTTCTGTTGACTGTTAATGAATTTTACAATGTCAATTTACCTAAGGAGGGTGACAAATCTTATTCTTTTTATTCTCTCAATTGTGAAACTTGTAGTCAACTGTAGTTGGTTTTTCCTCTCAACTTGCAAGCAAATCAGAATTGTAGTTCCTTTAAAATGTATCTTACGAAGTTCGCAATTTCATTGTTGCTTCCAAATGCTTATATTTATTAAGGTATCTTGTATCTGTCCTGTAAATTACCATGCTATAGGATTAATAAATGTAGACCTTCTTATCATTATGTAATAGAGGACCCCCATCAGCACTCTAAATCTGTTGCTAGCTTGATGATAAAGCTGAATGAAAAACTTGATGAGAAACTTACTCAAAAAGAAATGCTTCTGCTATGAATTACTTCTGGGACCTTTTAATTATTTGTCCAACGATTTTTTGAACATTCCTTCCATGGAATAATTGCTCATTGATATGGAGACTCAATGTGAATGCTCAGACTCAACTGTCTATAAGTAAACCTCAACTTCCCAAGTAGTTATGATAAGTTTAAGATTAGAAGAGACTAATTAGTAACTGTGTGGATGGTTGCCCATAAAAGAGTAAATATGACCTTTTTCTTTAATTCCGACTGCTATTTTTTGATCGGCTAATTCCAAGTTCTCTTTGACCACCCTTATGACAAACAAGTTGCTTTTTCCTTGTAATTTGGTTCATGAACTTACTGTTAGTGCCATGTTTGATAGGTTGAAAGCAAAGGGAAACAAAAGAAGAGAAAAAGAATGTAGTAGAAGGGAAAATGATTTGTTACCTTCCCTTGTTTGGCTGGGAAGGAAAGTGGGATGAAAGTTATGAAAATATCTAAATCTTATTTCATGAGGTGTTACCTTGTGTCTAATCTTTAGTGTATCCCATAATTTTCTCTCCAAATTTCTCATGTGCATTTGGGTCTCGGAGAAAAAGTTCTAAAATGATTTTCTCATTCATTTTCGTTTCTTTGAATAAAGTACGAAGAAAACAAGTGGAAGGAACAGTAAATTTTTTGTCCGACTATATGTTATTGGACATGCAAAGTCATCTTCATCCATAAAAATGGATTTTCATTTGCATTTATATTTTAATTTCTGGTTATTCTAGTATTTGCAATATGCTATTAGTTATGTGATACAAAACACTATTTTTTTTGGTTACGTTGTATGGGTGGTGGGTGAGATTATGGCAGGGGAATTTTAGGTTCCTCGTAGTCTTATTTGCAAGCCATGTAAAAAAAGTAAGTTTCAAAATACGAGGTTAATAATTAGAATTTTGGGCAACAACTTGAGGTACAAGGAAATCACACATTAGAAGGCATCTCACAAAGTTGATTTGGATAGAGTCACCAGCAAACTGGTGAAACTAGGTAATCACATTTGAATTAACTACTTATCAACCAAGTAGGACATGACAATGTATTAGGTATAAATTGTGATAATGGTTTTAAGATGTGAATTTCATTCAATTTGGTCAATCTGTCCAAATCTGAATTTTCCCAAATTTTTAAATTCATGGCCAAATTTAATCTGAATTTTAAATTTATTACTTACTTTCAGTGAATTTTTCCAAATTTCAGCCTATGAAAATATTTGGCCAACTTTTCAATGGAATTAATTAAAATATTTAATACATGTTTTGCCTCGAATTCCGAATCAGAAAATTTCCAAATTTTGCATAATATTCCGATTTTTTGGCCTAATGCTTTTTATCCAAATTAACCATTTCAAGTTGGGGTAAACTTGTTGAAATTTGACTTTTTGAAAATTTCGTTTAAATTTGGCTAATTTTTGCAAGGAAACCTGAAAATTTGATAAAGAGGGGTTCATTTGGCTCATTCAAGCAGGGTTTAAGGCTTTGTAAGAGCTAGTTTAGTTATATCTATTTGATACGAAATTTCTATGTTTGCATGCCTTTCTTCTTCTTATGATTATTATGTGATTATACAGATATAACATCTGTATTGTTATAACAACTTGCTTATTTTCTTCTTCTCCTTTTTTATCTGTCGTTGTTTTGTTGTGTGTATGTGTTCTTTTTGGAGTGGGGTTTAGGACTAGATGCTTACTTGTTTTATGGATCATAACTCTACCCGGTTGTTCTAAAAGAACTGCTTATGTCTCTAGAAGTTCTGCATATATTTCATTTCATGTATCATACAAAAGGTTACTTCTTTTTTCTTTTTTATCTTTTCATATTATAACACTATCTTGCTTTTTTGCAAGTTCTGTTGTCAAATTTTTAGCAACATGTTTTTTTACCTTATTGTTTGATTTGAAAAGGTTGCATTTTCAGATCTCAATAGTTTCCCATCAAATTGATTTTTAATTATCAACAGATCCTTTTTATAGTTTACACTCTCCAATACTACTACTCCCGACCATGCTCTGATAATATAATTTAAGCTGACAACCTTGTCTTTCTCTCTGTTGCTGCCAATATTCATCTGTGTTTGCAGAACTTACTTTTGCTAGCTATAGAAGTTGGTTTTGCTTTGTGGTATCTATAATGGGCTTGTTGCAATCAAAAATAGATCTCCATTTTGTACTTGTGTTGGTTGTTGACTTAGTTCCTCCCTTCCAACTTGTTTCGAATTATTTTTTGGTTTATTTCGTGGTCTAATCTGCCTGTTGCTGAACTTCACAATTTTTACAGTTCCCAAATGGGAACGGTGTGGTGTACTATAACTATTCTAAATTTTTACGGCATTAAGCACGTCACATCGATTAACCAATTAGTAGACTACATGGATGTATCGTCAACTTATTGAATGGTATTGCTAGCTATAAATTTTGAATACAGTTACTATTATACTAGAGACACATTCATTTGTAACTGAAATGACTAGCTTCTTGCATGGATTGATATTTGAATAAAATTTCAATCATGAATCACTTGTGATTACTTTAATTTGTTGAAATTAGAAATGAAATTAAGCTCCAAGTTCAACCTAAACATGTCAAGCATTGTCTTCACTTATACGTAACTGATACATGTCAAGGAATCTTCACTGAAATCCTTTTTTTTTCTTTTTTCAACAATCCATCTCTGCAGTTATTTGCTTACGATACAGTCAACAAGACCTTGTCGCCGAAACCTGGGGAACAGCCCAAACTCCCTATCCCTGCCTCACTGGTTGCAGGAGCCTGTGCCGGAGTTAGCTCCACTCTAGTTACATATCCACTCGAGTTGGTCAAGACTCGGCTAACCATACAGGTAAATTCAATACCCATCTAACAATGTAGTTCAGTACCGGAACTGAAACTTTGAATGCAACAGATATCTATATTGAGTAGTTATGTTTAATATGCAGAGAGATGTTTATGATGGTCTATTCGATGCGTTTATAAAAATATTGCAAGAGGGTGGACCAGGAGAGCTCTACAGAGGTCTCACCCCTAGTCTTATTGGGGTAATCCCATATGCTGCCACCAATTACTTTGCTTACGACACCTTACGGAAAGCGTACCGGAAAATTTTCAAGGAAGAGAAAATCGGAAACATAGAAACACTTCTGATTGGATCCGCTGCTGGTGCTATTTCAAGCAGTGCAACTTTCCCGCTTGAAGTGGCTCGGAAACAAATGCAAGTTGGAGCTGTTAGTGGGAGACAAGTGTACAAGAACGTGCTCCATGCTCTCGCTAGCATACTTGAACAAGAAGGAATTCAGGGTTTGTATAAAGGGCTTGGTCCCAGTTGCGTGAAGTTGGTGCCTGCAGCGGGGATTTCATTTATGTGCTATGAAGCTTGCAAGAGGATATTGGTAGAGAACGAGGACGATGCATAGAAGAGATATTTCAAAAGAATAAATGAATTTGAGCATAGTTGAAAGGTACAATGCAGTTTCATTTACAAAGAGTTAATTTTATGTTGCGGTTTTTCTCTTGAATCTTTTTTGTTGGCATTTGGTTCATGAGCCTGGTTAATGAAATTGGAATCGATGCCTTTTAGGAATAGACTTAAAAGTGTTTATTATTTTTGGGGTTGGAAACTGATCGGATTATACATTGGAGAGACTGATGATTAACCCGGTTGAGAAGGTTGTTCTATATGATAATTACCTTTCACTTCACAGTTTCAGTCTGATTATCATTTTAAGGGTGTTATTTTGAGACTACTGGAATAGCAGTTTCAAAGTTGTGGGACACCAACCTGCAAAATGATTTTTGAGACGACAATGTGAAATAATTTTCTCTTCAATAGATGTTAAGAGTTTCCATTGCTTTGACCATATTAAGATGGTTGTTTGCTCGAACAACCATGTTTGATAATTCCTCTCTTTTTCTGTTTTTGTTATTGTTTTTTGTTTATTGTTTTGAAATCCTTGTGGGCTTTAAAGTAGTAATAGACTAAAGCCCTTAGGAGAAAGTTGTTTTTCTGGGTAATGCTACAGCCGGGCCAAGTGAAAACCTCCTATATTCTGCCCTTGTAAAATAATAAATAAATAAAATGCTAACCCAACATATAATAGTGCTCATGTACTGAAGATTATATGAAATTAGAATTGGTTTACTTTTGATGCAGTGTCGTGAATCAACCAGGGTTAGTGTACACCGGTTAAGGAAGTTCTATGAATTTGAGAAACTGGAGTAAAGGATCTTCGACTAGTTCAGAGGTCAGAGATGAGATATTGGAGGAAACTAAACAGTGTGTGCAGATGGACTTTAACAACGATCTGTTTAGCGTCCTCCAATTCTCACATATGACTCTTAACACAACTCAAGCACTGTGAATCTTGGACCAGTTGAGAAGTCGGAGATAAGATATTGGAGGAAACTAAACAGTGTGTGCAAGTGGTTTTTTTAGCAACAATCTGTTTAGCGCCCTCCAATTCTCACATACGACTCTTAGCAACACAACATCAAGCACTGTGAATCTCTGACCAGTTGAGAAGTTGGATATGAGATATTGGAGAAAACTAAACAATGTGTGCAAATGGTTTTAGCAGCAATTTGTTTAGCACCCTCCAATTCTCACATACGATTCTTAACAACTCCTTCAGAGAGAGGAGAGAGAAATGTTGGAGATGCAATTGAGGCTTCAATAGCAGCCAACTATATATAAGGCTTAGATCGTTCACTGAGAGAGATTACACATTTCAAATTCAGAGGAAAGCACAAATTGAACGACCCTATATGGTTACTGTACTACACCGCTCTCTCTCTGTCTCTCTCTCTCTCTCTCTCTCTCTCTCTCATATTGCATGATCCCATGTGCTTACTGTTGTACACAGCTAGCTCTCTTCCCTCTCAGTGTGTCCAAATTCTTAATAGGGTGATGTTTTCTGCAGTCCCTTCAGCTCTTTATGCATTTTAATGCACTAATTAAACCAAAGTACTTATGCAGAATAATAAAGGGGGAAAAAATAACTTTTGAAATAATCAAAGTAAAAGTCATTCATGAATCAAACTTTACAACATAACCCAAAATAAACTCGGTCAGAGTCCAAGGGTTCATTTGACATGAACGTTTTAGGTTGGGTTGAGGATATTTTAATCATAAAAAGACAAAATAAATTAAAAAATTAATAAGATAAAATGTCATATTTAAATTATAATTATTTCATCTTTTTTGTCACAAAAGTCAAAAAATAAAAAAAAAATTTATCCCAAATAAGACTTTATAGTTCCAGGTTAAAATAATCAAAAAATCAAAAAACCAATTTTCATACCAAACGAAGGTTAAAAATTGAAACTTTACAGATGTGACAATGGTAACCCACTTTTAGACGATTTTCTTTTGCGATTTTTTGTTTGTTGAAAACATCATATAGATAATCTCGAATATTGTGACTATCTAATAATTTTTCCATAAAGAGAGAGAGAGAGAGAGAGAGAGAGAGAGAGAGACTATGCAAGGAAAAGGAAAAACAAAAACTAGCTGAGCTTCACATCGATGACCTACAATTCAATACTTCACATCTAGATATTATTTTGATTGTAAACAATTCAATACTTCACATTTGATGTAGGTCTCTGACTTCAGTGTGAATGCAACAATAATGGAAATTTCTTTCATACAATTCTTATAGTTTGGTTTAAGATTAATACACAAGAGTCTCACAAGATTAGGGTTGCAAATGAACCGAGTTATTCATGAATAAGTTTGGTTTGGCTTGACTCGACTCTTTTAGTAAACGAGTCAAGCTCAAATTCGAATATTTGGCTCGTTTAATAAATGAACCGAAATCGAGCTCGAATAAGTTCGCTTCGTTTATCTTTATTTAAATTATATAATAAATAAATAATATATAAATAATAGTAAAAATACATTATTTATATATTACATAATATTAAAATAATTTATTTAAATAATATTAAAAAAAACTTATTGAGCCGAGTCGAGCTCGAGTTTCATTAATATTAACTAGCCGAACTCGAGTCCAGTTACTTATCGAGCCGAGCTTGAGCTTAATAAACGATCTCAATAAACAAACAAGCCGAATTTAAGCTCAACAAAACTCTGCTCAACTTGACTCATTTACAGCCTCACTCAAAGTTCACCCCGAAAATTGGAACGCATATCTACTCGCCAAATCATATAGGACCATCCTTAAGTAAAACACTTATTCTTCGCAAGTAATGAAATTCACACTACACATTTTAATTTTTCACACAGTAGCTGGATCACAAGAGTTCATAAATGGGTTGTTTGTTACGCCTAAATGACTTGCTTATAATTTATTTTAATTTAAAAGTTTTTGTCAGAATATTTGATGTAATTTTTGCTTATAGTATTAAGCAAAAATATATATATATATTTATATTTAAAAAAAAAAAAGTATAACTAGCTTAAAAAAGATTTAGAAAAAAAGAAAAAGAAAAAAAAAGAAGTTAATTATCTGAAAGCTAGAGAAAGAGTATTTTTAGTTTCTGATTTCTGATTATCAATTTTTAGCATATACTAAGCCACACCAAACAGGGCCTAACACTCTGTTTGGATGGAAGAGTTTGGTGAGAAAAGAATAGAAATAGTGAAAATAGGAAATCCCTTCACTTGTTTGGATGGTTGAGTAGGTGAGAAATGATGAGAGATGATAAGAAAAATATTCTCATCCAACCTATATTTTGTTTTTCTCACCAAAAGTGATGAGATTTAATGAGAAAGGAATTGGGTTTAATGGAAGTTTTCTAAAATACGAAAATTGCCCTTATGGAAAAACATAACTTGTTAATATGGAAAGTTATTTTGATAAAATAAAATACAGCACTTCCCCCCTCCCTCCTCCCCCCCCTCCTTCTCTTATGTACTCTATCCAAACAATATAAGTGAGAAATCATATTTTCTTCTCTTTTAACAACTCCGCCGGTCCCAAGCCCGGATAAAAGAGGAGGGTTGTGTGTTAGGTAGCGGACAGCTAACACGTAAAAAAAGCCGCTCGAATCCCTTATGAAAATGAATCTTACTTTGAATTATTTAAATGCTAGGTCGTTCCCCTCAAGTGACGCGTTGCGCATGCCTCTGGGTGTTTCAAAAAGTGAGCAAGGGGCACCGCATTGACGCCTGGGTGCGGTGAAAAATGGGCAAAGGTTCCCGCGTTTTTCTGGACGAGTGTGAGTAAAGAAGCTAGTCCAAGACTATAGGTTTAGGGTAGCCGCTTGAAATATAGGAACCTTAACTGGTAAGACAATGGAATTGGTAGATGTTATGATTAGGAGGAGAGTTAGTATAACTTGCGTACAAGAAACTAAGTGGACGAGTGAGAAAGTTAGGGAACTTGAGGATACCGGTTTTAAACTGTATTATAGTGTTAAGGATAGACGCAGAAATGGGATAGAAGTCATAATTGCAGTGTAATGGAGGTCATTAGGAATGGAGATAGGATTATATTAGTTAAACTAGTTATTGGAGGGAATATAGTAAACGTTCTTAGTGTCTACGCCCCTCAAGTAAGATTGGATGATCAAACTAAGAGGGATTTTTGGAAGCAAATGAATGAGATCTTGCAGGAGATACATGTATGAGAGAACTTGGTTATAGGTGCAGATTTTAATGGCCATGTAGGCATATATAAATTAGGCTATGAAATGGTGCATGGTTGTCACGACCCAAACCCGCCCCTATAGGTTTAGCGACGTAACCGGCCAGTAATCCGTGGATTACCTACGGCCTCCAAATAGAATAACAAATATTAAGGGGCTGTGGAAGCAATAATGTAAAATAAACAAGGTCCAATGAGCTGTGATGACGTACATGGGACAGAAAATTTAAAACTTAGACACACCCATATGTACAAAATATTTACATAAGGTACTCCCAAGATCCGACATTACAAAAACGCAGTCATCGACTAGCATGAAGTGCAAAACTGCCCAAACATCAGGCTTCAAGTGGAACCTCCTCGGGAGGCGCAACAGGTGGCTTGACCAAAATAAAACGAAACAGAGGGCCATCAACTCTGGCCAGGGTCTTGTGCCGGCTCACCTACATATATATAATAAACTGTGAGCGAAAGCCCAGTGAATAATAACAGAATAAAGGGGTTTAATAAATGAGTCCGTATAGATTTAGAATCATGATGCAACACATAGCATAGTCATATTTGCTTAAACCATATACTGCACACATAAGTCAATGTTAGCACTACAACTCAATGTGAAACATTAAACGGTCAACTTGCCAGTTCCATAAAGAACCTCCGGACTGGGTATGGCATAACCTGTCAGTTCCACCAAGGAACCTCCAGCCGGGCACACATAACTTATCAGTTTCTTTGAGAAACCTCCGGACTGGGTATAGCATAACTTGTCAGTTTCACAAGGAACCTCCAGCCGGGCACACATAACTTATCAGTTTCTTTAAGAAACCTCCGGACTGGGAACTTGTAAACTTATCAGTCCCATAAGGGACCTCCAGCCGGGCACATGTAGCTTGTCAGTTCCATAAGGAACCTCCGAACCGGGAACTTATAACATACTTGAATCATAGCATCATGTCATAAATGCTTGTAACATACTTAAATCGTAGCATCATGTCATAATTGCTTGTAATTGTGGGACAATCATTCATGGTATAAAACATGATATTCCATTTAACAGATCGTATTTCATATACTGAAAATAGTTTAACTTGAACATAACTTTACTAAGTTATTACTCACAGTGGGCGTTGATACCGATAGACGAAGTCAAAAGGGTCAAACGGATTGCGGCACGTGACCTACATAACACACCACAGATACACACTTTGAAACACGCTCTCCAGTCGTACAAAACTTACATCAACGATTCTAAGTGTGTACCTAACCCCTTACCCTTAGTATGGAGTCTTAATCATGGCCTAGGAATGCCTAGGATGGAATGAGGGTGCAAAATTGCCTTAGAAAGCATTTTTCAAAAGTTACTGAAAATAGGAGCCTCGCTCGAGCGAGCTTCCAAATTCAAAGGCCTCGCTCGAGCGAGCCTTCCTTCGCTCGAGCAGTCTGATGAAACAGTAAAAATACTGGATGCAGTGATTTTACGCGCGATGGTCGCTCGATGCTCACTCGAGCGGAGCCCTGGACAAAGGTGCTCGCTCGAGCGAGGAATCCTTCGCTCAAGCGAGGAAGCCAAATCTGGAATTTCCAGATTTGCCTTCCAAGTTCGAACCAAGCATTCTACAACCCAAAACTCAACCTCTTGGGCCCAAATTCTGGAAAAACACTTTAAACTCATAACATATCAAGTTTCAAAAGCCAATTTGTAAATTCAAGGGCCAAGGGTGAGTCAATTTGAGCACCATTTCCACAAATCTTCAAGAACCAAGTTTGAACAAACATGCATGAATTCAAATGCATTTCAAAGCTTCAAAACATGATCCAAAGCAACATTAAACTCAGAATTTTGATGAATTCATGAACTCTAACAAAAATATGGACATGCATGTTAAGTTGTGATGAAAACAAACTCAAATGGTAAGAGTATAAACATGCATGCATGATATACCACCCAATTCCACTATTTCAAGCTAAATCTAGCCTCTAATCTTCAATGGGTCAAGAAATATGCAAAAACTTGTTCAATTGCATGAATGAAAGGGTGAATTCCTACCTTCACTCTTCAATGTCAAGCTTAGAAACTCTAGCTAGCACACCACCCTTCAATTCTCCAAGTTTTTAGCCAAAATTCTTGTTGGAGCTAAGTCCCTTCTACTCTCTCTCTCTCTAGTCATTTGTGTTGAAGAGAAAAGGGGCTCAACAATTGTCTTCCTAAACTTATTCACTTCAAGGCCAAATGAGCCTAGCATTATCTACTAAATGGCAAAATAGTAATTAACTAGGTCCATTATTAAAATGTTATTTAATCAGAGTTAAACATTCCAAATCGAAATTTAATTGAACCTACCATAAAAACACGTAAAATCTAATTAGTCCAAAACACCAGTCAATTTTGGAATCGGGCGCCGATAAGGCTTCCAATTTGCAGATTAAAGTTTAAAACGCGAACAGGTATTTTGACACCGAACAGATAGAAACACATAATTCATGCAATGCACATGCAAATTAATCCCAGATTTCCTCTTAATTATTATTAGGCTTAATTAAGTTCCATTTAGCGCTAATCAGGGTCGGGGTTATTACAGTCTTCCCCCCTTAAAAGAGTTTGGTCCCCAAACTCAAGTTACCTTCATTCGAAATCAACATTGGGTCTAAAGGGAACAACTCCGGATATCTCTTCTTCATGTCTTCCTCGGTTTCCCAAGTTGCATAAGTTCCCCCGTGGTTCTGCCAATCAACTTTCACCAACGGTATCTCTTTGTTTCTCAGTCTTTTAACCCTTCGATTTACAATCTGGATAGGCCTTTCTTCATAAGTGTAGTCATCCTTCAACAGTACATGTGTCGGTTCGATGACGTGGAGTGGATCTCTCAAATATTCCCGTAGCATCAATACATGGAAGACATTATGCATATGTTTTATCACCGGAAGTAAAGCTATTCGGTAGGACACCGGATTGATCTTTTCGAGAACTTCATAAGGTCCAACATACCTCGGAGCCAATTTTCCTTTAACACCAAATCGGGTTTGACCCTTCATCGGGGTCACTTTAATGAACACATGATCTCCCACTTCATATTCCCTTTCTCTTCTTCGAACGTCGGCGTAACTCTTTTGCCTACTTTGTGCCGTTTTCAAACGCTGCTGTATCAATTTCACTTTCTCAGTTGTTTCTTGCACAAGTTCTGGTCCCAACAAAGGTCTGTCACCTACTTCAGCCCAACATACAGGAGATCGACACTTTCTCCCATACAATGCTTCGTAAGGAGCCATCCTAATACTTGAGTGGTAACTGTTATTGTACACAAACTCAACTAATGGCAAGTAGGTTTCCCAATTTCCCTGAAAGTCTAACACACACATTCTGAGCATATCCTCCAGAGTTTGGTTAGTTCGTTCAGTTTGGCCATCAGTCTGTGGGTGGTAAGCGCTGCTCAATCTCAATTCTGTTCCCAAGGCCTGTTGCAAACTTTGCCAAAATCTAGACACAAACTTCGAGTCCCTGTCAGACACAATAGACACTGGCACTCCATGCAATCTCACAATTTCAGTCATATAGATGTTGGCCAATTTATCAGCATTATAAATGGTTTTGACAGGCAGAAAATGTGCAGACTTAGTTAAACGGTCAACTATAACCCAGATAGAGTCCATACCTCGAGAAGAACGAGGCAATCCCACTATGAAATCCATGGTGATGTGCTCCCATTTCCATTCTGGTATTGGGAGTGGTTGTAGCAAACCGGCAGGTCGTTGATGTTCCGCTTTAACTTGTTGGCAATGTAGACATCTAGCCACAAAGTCTGCAATACTCCTCTTCATTCCAGGCCACCAAAAATTCTGTTTCAAATTGTGGTACATCTTCGTGTTCCCCGGATGCATAGCAAATTTACTACTGTGCGCTTCAGTCATAACACGTTTCCTCAAGTCACCGCAATCAGGCACACAAAGACGGTTCTGAAATTTCAACACACCATTCTCCAACACAAATTCGGGCCTCGGTTTCGAATCAAACTCCTCTATAATCTTCTTCAAGTGTTCATCTTCACATTGTTTCTGTTTAATCTCATCAAGAATAGCAGGTTGGGCAGAGATAGCAAATGTCAGTCCATCTTGTTCTAAGTCAGTTGACAAGTCTTTTCGGCTGGATAACAAACACGACGCAGTTGCACCAGATTTTCGGCTCAATGCATCCGCCACAGTATTAGCCTTTCCCGGGTGATACAAAATTTGCAGGTCATAATCTTTGATTAGTTCTAACCAACGCCTCTGTCTCATATTCAATTCCTTTTGAGTGAAGAAATACTTCAAGCTTTTATGGTCGGTGTACATTTCGCAAGTTACCCCATACAAGTAATGACGCCATATTTTCAAAGCAAACACCACGGCTGCCAATTCAAGATCATGTGTCGGGTAATTCTTTTCATGAGGTCGGAGTTGTCTGGAGGCATAGGCAATCACCTTTCCATTTTGCATCAGCACACACCCTAAGCCTTTATATGAAGCATCGCTGTACACTTGAAACCCATCAGTACCGTTTGGCAAAGTTAAGATTAGTGCAGTTACTAACCTGGTTTTCAACTCTTGGAAAGCTGCCTCTCTTTGATCATTCCAGTCAAATGGCATGTTTTTCTGAGTTAACTGAGTCAATGGCAAGGCAAGCTTTGAGAAGTCTTTCACAAATCTCCTGTAGTAGCCTGCAAGTCCCAGAAAACTTCGTACTTCTGTCACATTTGTAGGCCTCGGCCAATCCACAACAGCTTCAATTTTCTGAGGGTCCACAGAAACACCATTTTTGTCAATCACATGGCCCAGAAATGCCACACTGTCCAGCCAGAATTCGCACTTTGACAATTTAGCATACAACTTCTTTTCTCTCAATATCTGCAAGGCGGTTCTCAAATGCTTTTCATGTTCTTCCCTGTCTTTAGAATATATCAGAATATCATCAATAAATACAACAATAAAATCATCCAGATATGATTTAAACACTCTATTCATAAGATCCATGAAAGCAGCAGGTGCATTAGTCATCCCAAACGGCATTACCAAGAATTCATAATGTCCATATCTAGTCCGGAATGCAGTTTTCTCTATATCTTCGGCTCTAACCTTTAACTGATGAAACCCAGACCTGAGGTCAATCTTCGAAAACACTTGGGCACCCTGAAGTTGGTCAAATAAATCATCTATTCGGGGCAAAGGATATTTGTTTTTAATAGTCACTTTGTTCAGTTCCCGGTAGTCTATACACAATCTCAAAGACCCATCTTTCTTTTTAACAAACAACACTGGAGCACCCCAAGGTGAAGTACTCGGACAGATAAAGTTCTTGTCTAACAGCTCCTGAAGTTGGGTTTTCAACTCTTTCAATTCAGAGATAGACATTCTATAGGGAGTCTTAGAAATAGGTTGTGTCCCCGGTAACACCTCAACAGTAAATTCAATTTCTCTGTCTACTAAGTCCCCCGGTAAATCAGTGGGAAACACATCAGGAAAATCACAGACAATAAGGATTGTTTCTACAGTAGGACTGCCAGATGGTGTAGTCAGTATGCAACACAAATAACCCCTACAACCTTTCCTAAGTAGTTTTACGGCTTTCATAGCCGAAATTAAGTATGGGGGAGGAACTACCCCATTTCCTCTAAAGGTAAATTCAGGCATACCCGGCGGTCTAAACACCACAGTTTTGTTTGCACAATCAATAGTAGCACAGTATTTAGTCAACCAATCCATCCCCAGAATACAATCAAAATGATGAATGTTCAAAGGCAATAAATCCACATACAATATCATATCACCAACCACAACATCACAAGCCGGATAAACATGAGTGCACATCATGGAATCCCCAGAAGGTGTAGATACAGCTAATACACATGTCATATGTTCTAGTGGCCTAGTCAATTTCCGAGAAAAAGCATGTGACACAAAAGAATGCGTAGAACCAGAATCTATCAACACATACGCATATTGAGAACATATAGAAAGTGTACCTGACACCACAGTATAGGTGTTCGGTACATCACCAGGTACTAAGGCAAACACTCGGCCTTGCCTTAGCTGCTCCTTTCCTGTATTGGCTTTTGTATTTGGTTTGGCTGTAGGAGCGGAGCCGGCTGAACTTGCTGTGGGGCGGATTGCATTCTCAAACCGAAGCGAACAATCTTTCATTACATGACCAGGCTTTCCACATCTAAAGCAGACGCCCACGGTTCGATAACAAGTCCCCTTGTGTTGCTTACCACAGTCCGGGCAGGTCGGTATAGTACCACTATTCTGGCTTGAGTTGCTGTATGACCCTGTGTTCTGTTTCTTATTCCTGTAGAATGAACGACTCTTTTTGTAGCTGTTCCCTGATCTTTTCCCTGTCCAATCAGTCCGTGGAACAAGAGGTGGTTTCTTTGCTGCTAGAATGGATTCTGCCATTAACGCCCTATCCAAGACGCTCACATATGTGGGTAGGTTCAGGACTCCTACCCTATCCAGTATATCCAGATCCAAACCATCTTCAAACTTGCGGGCCTTTTTGAAGTCCGTGTCCACCATGTGGGGAGCAAACCTGGCTAGCTCAGTGAACTTGGCCTCATACTGGGCTACAGACATCCTGCCCTGTTTGAGCTCTTGGAATTCTGAAACCTTTCGATTCCTAAAGCACTGGGGAAAGTACTTGTCATAGAAGATTGCATTAAACTGAGCCCAAGTCATATTTTCGTGACCATTTCGAATCAGTAACCACCACCTTCGGGCTTCATCTTTCAGAGTATAAGTGGCTAGAAGGACTTTTTGTGTTTCTGTACACGGAAACACTTCATACAATTTCTCCATTTCGAGCAACCATGTCTCTGCCTTCAGTGGCTCAATTCCCCCATAAAATGTCGGCAGTTTCATCTTCATGAATTTTTGTGTCAAGTTTATGATATCACCGTTATCGACTTCAGCCTGTACTGGCGGAGGTGGAGGGGGCAAAGGTTGTTGTCTCTGTTGCTGCATTACCACTTCAGTCAAGGTTGCCAGCATTTGTTCCATCCTACCCATTCGGGCATCAAAAGACCCTGCTGTATCATCATTTCTTGCATTGTCCATGGCTATAGGTAAACAAGACTTTATATATTCAAATGTACATTCAGTTTCAATATTCAGTTGCATTACCACACACTCACACATGCAAATGGAATGCCCCTAATTCTTACTAGGACATCCTAAGCTCATAAGGACCTGTGCGTGCGGTATAACTCGTGCTCTGATACCACTCTGTCACGACCCAAACCCGCCCCTATAGGTTTAGCGACGTAACCGGCCAGTAATCCGTGGATTACCTACGGCCTCCAAATAGAATAACAAATATTAAGGGGCTGCGGAAGCAATAATGTAAAATAAACAAGGTCCAATGAGCTGTGATGACGTACATGGGACAGAAAATTTAAAACTTATTTATATACATAAACATGCTAGTCAGACACACCCATATGTACAAAATATTTACATAAGGTACTCCCAAGATCCGACATTACAAAAACGCAGTCATCGACTAGTATGAAGTGCAAAACTGCCCAAACATCAGGCTTCAAGCGGAACCTCCTCGGGAGGCGCAACAGGTGGCTTGACCAAAACAAAACGAAACAGAGGGCCATCAACTCTGGCCAGGGTCTTGTGCCGGCTCACCTACATATATATAATAAACTGTGAGCGAAAGCCCAGTGAATAATAACAGAATAAAGGGGTTTAATGAATGAGTCCGTATAGATTTAGAATCATGATGCAACACATAGCATATTCATATTTGCTTAAACCATATACTGCACACATAAGTCAATGTTAGCACTACAACTCAATGTGAAACATTAAACGGTCAACTTGCCAATTCCATAAAGAACCTCCGGCCGAGCACACATAACTTGTCAGTTTCATGAAGAAACCTCCGGACTGGGTATGGCATAACTTGTCAGTTCCACCAAGGAACCTCCAGCCGAGCACATATAACTTATCAGTTTCTTTAAGAAACCTCCGGACTGGGTATAGCGTAACTTGTCAGTTCCACCAAGGAACCTCCAGCCGGGCACACATAACTTATCAGTTTCTTTGAGAAACCTCCGGACTGGGAACTTGTAAACTTATCAGTCCCATAAGGGACCTCCAGCCGAGCACATGTAGCTTGTCAGTTCCATAAGGAACCTCCGAACCGGGAACTTATAACATACTTGAATCATAGCATCATGTCATAAATGCTTGTAACATACTTAAATCGTAGCATCATGTCATAATTGCTTGTAATTGTGGGACAATCATTCATGGTATAAAACATGATATTCCATTTAACAGATCGTATTTCATATACTGAAAATAGTTTAACTTGAACATAACTTTACTAAGTTATTACTCACAGTGGGCGTTGATACCGATAGACGAAGTCAAAAGGGTCAAACGGATTGCGGCACGTGACCTACATAACACACCACAGATACACACTTTGAAACACGCTCTCCAGTCGTACAAAACTTACATCAACGATTCTAAGTGTGTACCTAACCCCTTACCCTTAGTATGGAGTCTTAATCATGGCCTAGGAATGCCTAGGATGGAATGAGGGTGCAAAATTGCCTTAGAAAGCATTTTTCAAAAGTTACTGAAAATAGGAGCCTCGCTCGAGCGAGCTTCCAAATTCAAAGGCCTCGCTCGAGCGAGCCTTCCTTCGCTCGAGCAGTCTGATGAAACAGTAAAAATACTGGATGCAGTGATTTTACGCGCGATGGTCGCTCGATGCTCGCTCGAGCGGAGCCCTGGACAAAGGTGCTCGCTCGAGCGAGGAATCCTTCGCTCAAGCGAGGAAGCCAAATCTGGAATTTCCAGATTTGCCTTCCAAGTTCGAACCAAGCATTCTACAACCCAAAACTCAACCTCTTGGGCCCAAATTCTGGAAAAACACTTTAAACTCATAACATATCAAGTTTCAAAAGCCAATTTGTAAATTCAAGGGCCAAGGGTGAGTCAATTTGAGCACCATTTCCACAAATCTTCAAGAACCAAGTTTGAACAAACATGCATGAATTCAAATGCATTTCAAAGCTTCAAAACATGATCCAAAGCAACATTAAACTCAGAATTTTGATGAATTCATGAACTCTAACAAAAATATGGACATGCATGTTAAGTTGTGATGAAAACAAACTCAAATGGTAAGAGTATAAACATGCATGCATGATATACCACCCAATTCCACTATTTCAAGCTAAATCTAGCCTCTAATCTTCAATGGGTTAAGAAATATGCAAAAACTTGTTCAATTGCATGAATGAAAGGGTGAATTCCTACCTTCACTCTTCAATGTCAAGCTTAGAAACTCTAGCTAGCACACCACCCTTCAATTCTCCAAGTTTTTAGCCAAAATTCTTGTTGGAGCTAAGTCCCTTCTACTCTCTCTCTCTCTAGTCGTTTGTGTTGAAGAGAAAAGGGGCTCAACAATTGTCTTCCTAAACTTATTCACTTCAAGACCAAATGAGCCTAGCATTATCTACTAAATGGCAAAATAGTAATTAACTAGGTCCATTATTAAAATGTTATTTAATCAGAGTTAAACATTCCAAATCGAAATTTAATTGAACCTACTATAAAAACACATAAAATCTAATTAGTCCAAAACACCAGTCAATTTTAGAATCGGGCGCCGATAAGGCTTCCAATTTGCAGATTAAAGTTTAAAACGCGAACAGGTATTTTGACACCGAACAGATAGAAACACATAATTCATGCAATGCACATGCAAATTAATCCCAGATTTCCTCTTAATTATTATTAGGCTTAATTAAGTTCCATTTAGCGTTAATCAGGGTTGGGGTTATTACAATGGTGGATACGATTTTGGTGACAGAAATGAGGCTGGAGAGAGTATCTTAGATTTTGCGTTGGTTTTTGACCTGGTGGTAGCCAATATTATGTATAAGAAGTGGGAGGAGCATTTGGTAACCTTTAAGAGTGGGTTAGTTAAGAGCCAAATAGATTACTTCTTAGTGAGAAAAGTTGACCGCCTAAAAATGTAATGATTGTAAGGTGATTCCTGGAGAGAGCCTGACCTTTCAACATAAGATTTTGATACTAGATTTATGTTTTAAAGGGCAATACCAACTTAGGAAGGATGGTGGGCGTCATAGGACGAAATTATGGGACTTAAAGGGGGATAAACTAGTAATATTTAAGAATAGAATTGATAAGAAAGGTACTTAGGACTTGGAAGGTGATGCTAACACTATGTGAAACTCGATGGCCAATTGTGTAAGGAGAATCTCAAGGGAAGTGCTTGGAGAGTCAAAAGGAACGGGACCCAGCTCTAAGGAAACTTGGTGGTGGAGGAAAGAGATTCAAGCGGTAGTTAAGGCAAAAAAAAAGAGTGCTTTAAAAAGTGGCAGAATGATAGAACTAAAGAAAACCTTAAGAGCTATAGATTGGCTAATAAGGAGGTCAAGAAAATAGTGAGGGAGGCTAGGTTGAAAGCTCATAATGACCTATACACTAGACTAGATAGTAAAGAGGGAGCGAAGAGGGTATACAAACTTACTAAGATACAGAAGAGAAAAACAAAAGATTTTAATCAAGTTAAGTGCATCAACAGTGAGGATTCTAAGGTATTGGTGAAGGATAAAGAGATTAAGGAAAGATGGAAAAACTATTTTGAGAAATTATTAAATGAGGAACATGGAGATACGTCAATAGGGGAAGACAATGCCAGTAATACGATAAACTAAGACTATAGGTTCTATCGCAGGATTAAGAATTTTGAAGTAGAGATTGCACTTAAGAAGATGAAATCAAATAAGGCTCTAGGATCCGATGATATCCCTATTGAAGCTTGGAAGTGTTTGGGAAAAAAAGGGGTTGCTTGGTTGACTAGGTTAGTTAGCAAAATTTTGTTGACTAGGAACATGCCAGATGAGTGGAGGAAGAGTATTTTAGTGCCAATCTATAAGAATAAAGGAGATATTTAGAATTGCAACAACTATAGAGGAATCAAACTAGTGTATTATATAATGAAAAGTGTGGGAGAGGGTGATGGAACGCCGATTGCGAGATATAATAGAGGTGTCAGAGAATCAATTTAGGTTTATGCTTGGCAAGTCAACAATGGAAGCGATCTATCTTTTGAGGAGAGTAATAGAAAAGTATAGAGAAAATAAAAGAGACATTCATATGGTGTTTATCAACCTTGAGAAAGCATGTGATAGAGTGTCTCGGGATATAATATGGTGGGTGTTAGAGAAGAAAAGGGTGACAAAAGGTTACATTGATGTGATTAGGGACATGTATGAAGAGGTGGTGACCACTATTAGAGCGCCTGCTAGAGAGACAAATGAATTTCCTATCACTGTAGGGTTATACCAAGGATCTACTTTGAGTCCTTATCATTTTACTTTAGTTATGGATGAGTTGACAAGAAATATTCAGGATGATATGTCATGGTATATGCTATTTGCAGGCGATATCGTGCTAGTGGATAAGACTAGAGAAAGAATTAACACAAAGTTGGAAATTTGGAGAAAAACACCTGAATCTAAAGGATTCCGAATAAACAGAACTAAGACAGAGTACATAGAGTGTAAATTTAGTAACAGTAACAATGAGAGCAGAGGAGAAATGAAGATTGAGAACCAAGAACTGCCTAAGAGTGAACATTTTCATTATTTAGGGTCAACTATCACAACAGCAACGGAGATTGATGCGGATGTGGCCCATAGGATTAAGGCGGGATCGTGTAAATGGAGAAGTGCGTCTAGGGTATTGTGCAATAAATGAATACCTACTAGACTAAAAGGTAAGTTCTATAGAGTGGCTATTAGACCAGCGATGTTGTATGGGACGAAGTGTTGGGCAACCAAGAAATAACATGTAGATAAGATAAGTGTGACTGAGATGAAGATGCTAAGATGGATGTGTGGCAAGACTAGACAAGACAGAATTAGGAATGAGTGTATTCGGGAATGAATAGGAATAGCACCGATAGTAGATAAGTTATGAAAGAATCAATTGAGATGATTTGGTCATATTCAACGAAGACCAACAGAGGCAGTAGTGAAGAGATGCTATGCAATGACGGCAGATGAAAGTGTTAGGAGACCAAGTAGGCCTAAATTAATGTTGGCTAGTGTTGTCAATGGAGATATGGATATATTTAATTTGATTAACGAAATGATCTTTGATAAAACCGCGTCACGAAGAAAGATTCTATGTAACCGACCCTATTTGATGAGACTTAAGGCTTGGTTTGACTTGATTTGGTAAAAACCATAATTATTTATTTTCTTCTCTCATCTAAGTAAGAAACCACAATTATTTCTTTTCTTACCTCACCCCACCCCATGATCCAAACGGAGTGTAAGTATCACCCTAGATGGGAATAGGTTCCACCACTATCCCTTCGATGGTGTAGTGGTGAAAACTTCCAATAGGGTATTAGAGATGATCAACATGCCAAGAAAATAACTCATTCATTAGCACAAGGTGAACCAGAAAAAATATAATACTAATAATATATGGATCTGTAAATAGAAATACAACCACAAAGTGCATAAATTAAATGAATAAATTATTTTTCCTATTTCTAAACAGAATTTGCTTCCACAAATGGTTCACATATGATCTTTGACAATAAATCATATCAAAACACACAACAAATACAGAAGAGAAAAAAGAAATACGAGGAAGGGACAAAAGAACAACAAAATTACACGAGGGTGGTCTCTCTAATCATCATCAAACACCCCACACCCTTTCAGACAAAGAACAACATTACAACATAACTTAGATCGTGTGCGTGCATTTGAATATCTTACTTTCTTGTTTATTTACAACAGGGCAAGCATGGCAAAGAGAAATGAAGTGTACCAGATCAAAATGATCTTCCAAATAACTAGCAATTGATCCCACATTGACCTAGTGTAGCAGTTTTTGTGGCTTCGGAGGTAAAGGGATCGATCCTCACCCATAGCAAGGAGAATATAGAAGCAAGAAGTATGGACCAGACAATGACAATCGTTGGGGTACGATTTTGGCGACCCAACAAACCCTTGAGGAAGGGATACAAGTGAACGATGACCCAAATGGCAAAGAACAGCTTGCCGAATAGAGGGCCCCACGATTGATACCCACTGTTTATGGCATAGGAAACACCGGCCACTATACCCACCAAGTTAAAAATAAGGACTGTGGTGGGAGGGATGAGAAGAGACGTCCATTTGAACACGTAAAGCTCTGCGAAATCGCCATCCTCATCAGATGCCTTTGAGGTGACAGTGAAGTTGGTATCGATCCCGGCAAGTACTTTCAAGAGCCCTTGGAAGACGGCAAAGAGATGAGCTGATGTACCACCAATCACCCAGAACTGTTCGTTTCTCCACCAGTCGTCAATTCCCACACCGCTCCACCTAAGCTCCAATATTCCAGTAGCAAAAATGGATGCGAAAAGAAGAATAAACCACATACTAGCATAGTTGCTGATCTGCCAAGAACAAAAGTAGTAACCAACTCGTTAAGAAAATCATTAACAAGTAGGGCATCAAAATAAATGCCGAGGGATACATGTAAGCAAAGGAAGCACATAACCGCATGTTCAGCATTCGCACATCATGTTATTTTAAGAAATAGGAATAAGTCTAATTTGTAATTCTCCCCACGTTTGTACATTCATTAGTTGAATTAGAAATATAACTGGAGAGATTTGGTCAGTTATATTCCAAACCAGTGTTACTTGAAAACACAGTTACTCCAGCGAATTACGTTTGGAAACACACGTTCCAAAACATGGAACACTTTAGTTCCAAAACGGCAAATTTAGCAATCCAAAGCGATCTCAAATTTTTTTCCCCAATATATTTTCTTAAGGTTTCCTTAGTAGTAAAAAAATCAAATATAATAAACAAAAATCTACATTGAGTGAAGTTTTGACATGAGAACATAAAAAATGAGTCATAATGCTCATAGAAATGTGTTGCTACATAATTAATTTATAAATAAAAGAAGAAAAAAAAAAAGGAAAGAAAAAAATAACTTACATTTTATTGGATGTCTAATTGTTAAAAAAATAAAAATAAAAATAAAAAATTACTCAAGATTAGAGGTACCTTAATAGCTTATACTGTAAATTATAAAAAAAACTGTCCTTATCATATGACAATTTACAGCATGCAGCATATTGCATTCCCATTCCCATTCTACATACTAAAACAATTCACATTCCAAATACCATAGTTCCAAAAGTGTCCCCCTCTATACCAGTCCATTTGCATATACAAATAGATTTTTGCAGCAACTAACAAATGATAATTTGGTTCTTGAAAGGTGCATAAAGCATAATTGTTTACTTACCTCAGGAATGATGAATTTTCCGGTGAGAAGGCAAACAGCAGGAAGTACACAGTAAGCAAGGAGAGGGATAGAGGTGAGGGGATAAACAATGGTATTAATATATGCCAGCCTCTCCAAAAGCTTTAATCTCCCGCTGTACCCATACCATATAGGGCAATGTCTGCTCAGAAGAATCTCAATCGATCCCAGGGCCCACCGAAGAACTTGGTTCAAACGATCAGAAAGATTAATTGGAGCAGACCCCTTAAATGCAGGCCGAGGAGGCATGCAATAGATCGAAATCCATCCTCGTGCATGCATCTTGAATCCAGTCAAAATATCTTCTGTCACAGAACCATAGATCCATCCAATCTGATTGGAAGAGAGATGAAGAGAGAGGTTTGTTTAGTTTCAATATTCAAAAAATAAAATAAAAATAAACCAGTAAAAGAAGCCTATTAGGTATGCTAAATGCAATTTTATCTTAATCTACCTCTTTGCCCCATTCACTTTTGTCTTCATAGCCACAGCTGATAACATGGATTGCTTCTTTTAAAAGAGTTGCGGGATTGGTTGTTGGTGGAATGCCACCTTGCTCCATAAAGGTTGCAGCAATAAAAACCGGAGATTGACCAAATCGCTTTTCTAAGCTCTTCTGAGACATCAAAAGTGACTTCTCCTCTTCATACGCTGCAGAATGAAAGGAATACAGTCAACTAAAAATTCACAGTTTCAAACGTTTGTCAAATTAGCAGGAATTCAATACCTAGAAAAGTTATAAATTGGATGAATTGGCTCAAAGTCAAAATCGCTTGTCTGAAACTTGGTGTCCTAAAGATTTTGTCAAATTAATGTTGGATAAAAATCTAGTCATCTTCATAACTGTCCAAAATCGAATGAGATGTGTAGAACTTGCCCTAAACTCCCCCTTTCATGTTCCTCCTTGCTTTCCATTAGGGCATTTGGTAGCATTCATGTATGATTGTATAATGTGTAGTCAAATTTGACCTCTTGTTGCCCGAGATTATTGTGTGTGAAGCATTATTGCTTAAAGAACCCTTTTCAATGTCACCAATATTGAAAGGATTATTGCTAGTGCAAAGCATGTAAACTTAAAAAGAAAGGTTCAAAAATTTCTTATGAAGACCCACCTTCAACACCATCGTCAACGTCCTCCATATTGAAAATGGGAATGGTGGATTCTGTTCTCTTTGCCACTCTCTTTTTATCCATGTATTTCTTGTTGCCTCTTTTTTCCTTCTTCCTAGAACCACAACAACTCTTAACAATAATGTTCGGCTCCAAATCTTCCTCTGTTAGGACTGGATCGTACCCGTAAAGAGCTTGCCTGTTGAAACAACAACCAGTTCCCACGTAGACCGGACCCTGAATTCCATCCAGCCCTTTCAAGTTGATCTGTAAAATAGGACCAAACCACAGATGAATTTAACAATTACAATAACACCACAATGTTAAGACAAATAATTTTTGTTGATGATAATTGATGACACATCAAGTGAAACCTACATCAAAAAAGACAATATTGCGATTAGCATATCGATCGTGCAAGTCAATGCCGTCAAACCGCTGTGGGAACTGCACATAGCAGGTTTTCTTTCCAAGATCAGGATCCATCATGAAACACATGGCTTCTTTAAGACATTTGCTGTTGTTGAAGTAGTGATCACAATCCACATTCAAAAGATATGCACCATTTGTCAGGACAGCCGAAACTCGAATCTGAAGAACACCAACCAAAAGGAAAATAAACAGATAAGCTAAGTCATAACACTTCATTAATTAGAAAAACAAATGGAACAATTCATTAATTGTATTGCATGCATTTTTAAATTTCTAAGAATACAAAACAGGAGTGATGGGGATCACAAACCAAAGCATTCATTGCTCCGGCTTTCTTGTGATGTTGAAAGCCTGGACGCTTCTCACGAGAAACGTAAACCAGCCGTGGTAGCTCATTCCCATCTGTATCAAGCCCCCCACTATGGCCTAAGAACACCTGTCCACCCATAAAAAGCAATAAAGGAAATTTTAAAAAATAAATAAATAAATGTAGACACAGGAGTGATTTCAAATACAGTAGGAAACAATAATAATACCTGGATCATTCCTGGATGATCCCTAGGGTTATTTCCAGGCCAAGGAGTTCCATCTTGCATTGTCCAACCTTCTTCAGGCATCTTTTGTGCTTTGGCGACAAGTGCATTGGTTCTTACCTTGAATTCTTCATATTCCCTCTGTGGACCAAAATGTTTCCCATTTTAGTACAACAAATAAGAAGAAATAAATTTATTACGGCTACAACATTCATACAAGAAGGTAATCTCATTACTTTCAAATAATTAATCTATCAAAACAAATCATGTTCAGATGACTCACACAACTTTCAACAGATGACCATCTCATACGATGACATTACAGTGTAATTATATGATAATCACTTTGACGGAAGGGTTTGATTAATAGATGCCATAAAACAGGCAGCGAGTTGCAACATCGAGAAACCAGAAAAAAATAAAAAAAAAATCATAAATAAAAGAAGGTATATCAACATAATAAAGTATTTACTTGTTTTGGACAAACTTTTTTAAATTAGACAAAAATGTTTCATATTCTCATCTTCCTATACATGTTCCATAGATAACTTCTAACAGGTCAAAAAGGTTCTTATAGTTAAGCTTCAAAATAAAAGGGCAGCGACCCATATCACGATTAAGAGTCGAGAACTTTAAAATAGCACTTTATGATTTTTATTTTTATTTTTTTACTTGTATACTTCCCACTTCGAATGAAGTTTGTGGATGTTCAATTGGCAGATTAATTTTGGACCTTCTTTTGAAACAATTCATGTTCTAGTGTGTGGGATGTACCATTACTATACTAGTATAAGGTTTCGAATGGAGGGTTGATGAACCTTGCAATTTATAAATACTGTATTATACAACAAGCCATGGTCCTTATTAATTCATGTTGTTAACCAAATGTTCTGTCGAGACCTCACTACTTGCAATTTTGAGAAACGCATTCAGCAGCTAATCCAACATCACATTATGCAAGCAACACAAATAATCGCCACTTACCTTCATTGCCCTGCGCTCTTTCACAAAAGAAGGTTGTATCTTGTCCTTCAAGTAATCTATCTTTTGAGCAAAATAAAATTCAGGGGCCCTAGGCTCAATATTGTGCTTCTTGCAGAAGGGCACCCATCTCCTAGCAAACTCCGCCGTCTCAGAGAGAGCTTCAAAAGTTAACATTGCTGACCCATCATCTGAAACATAACAAGAGACTTTGTCGACGGGATAATCCACAGCAAGGATGGACAACACGGTGTTAGCTGTTACAATAGGAGGCTCTTTCAGCGGATCCACTGTACTGACAAATACATCAATCGGTGCTAATTGTGAAGGCTCCCCTTCCCTTTCAAATCTGAGGAAAAGAGAAAATATTTGTTGTATTTAGTATGGTAACAAATTAACTCCAAAGAAAGCCCTATGTGTTGAAACCTAAGACCTATGAAGCACGGGTGCTTCGACAAACAAACCGTACCCATGCTAGGTACTGGTACTTTGCATGGCACTTCTGCATACATACCGGGTACACAAAACATGCCCCCAAACTTTTTCTTCTTTATTTTTTTCCGTACCCAAAGGTACCTAGTATATACCCAACCCATCCATCAGCCAGAATAGTATTTTCTTCTATACAAAGGTGAAATTAGTTCCATTGGACTTTTTTTATGCTTAGCATGATTTTATAATTTAGCGTTGGTTTGTAAGTTATTTAATATAATGACATTTAATTTTGGTTTTACCTCACTTTTGGCATTAAATGTTAATTGTAGGTTTGATCTCAACCAACTAAACCATTTAACTAAGTTTTGCATTACTCCAAATTAAAAATATCTTTCTACATTCATACCAAACCGTACTTGTACCCTACTTTATTTAGATTTTACCGTACCAAACTAGTACTCATACATGTGCTTCATAGCCCAACACCAATCACCCACCATTCTAAAAAGGATGTTTTACAAATAAAATAAATCCAACTGACCTCAAGGCAAGCCTGTCCAAGTAGGTCTCACGATTGATGGGTGACCATTTTGGAAACTGATCCAGAAGCCAGGATAATGCAAACCAAACCTCACAGATAACTGAAGTCAGCCACAATGGATAAGCATCCGTCACAGGATGAGTACAACGGTATTGCAAGAAGAAGCCCAAGATAATCAGCCGAAGTATGATAACTACACGATATGGGGTGAGTTGAGCAGAAGGAATAGGCACGATGCGGCTCAAAGGTTGGCTAGCATCATCAGCCCTGTGGCAAAAAGAATCTATCAACAATCTGGATAGATTCAGATACTAAAAGCTAACTTGAGCAAAACAATTCCATTTTCCTTCCATAGCATTTGACAGAAAATTTGTCTCGTGCTAAATCAAGTCATTACAGAAACAAGGTATGAAAATGGTGAAAAAAAATGAAGATGACACTTTACCAAAATTTAAACAAAATGTTAGAACATCACAAAGTTTCTTAATCAAGATAATCTACTCCAAAGAAATAGAGTGGACATATTCTAAATGCTCTTCAAAAGAAATTATACCCTTTCCAAAAGTACATACAACAGGACGGAATAATTTCATTCTCACGTATCGTCAAATATTCATTCAGTCAGTGCAACTTTTTTAATATTTAGCATAGCTACATGATAAAGAAAATATATGTCTAAGATGCTCACATTTGCAGTTCTTCTCCATTTGATCCTGTGCCTTCAATGTCTCCCTTCCCTCCTTCAGTATATTTGTTGGGCATTTGAATCGCATTTTTCTCTTGTTTGAGTTTCCAACCTTCTACCCTTTCCTTCCAGTCAACATTTTCAAGGCCATAAGCATTCAAATCCTTTGAAGGGTCCACAATTCTCACTGGAACTGAAGTGATATATGACATAGTGAGGTGACAGGCCAATAGTAACAAATAGACAAAGATAGGCAGAATTTCAAATGAGTATCTAAAGTTAGGGGTTACCCGGTTGCCTTGGATCAATAAATTGAAGTGAATGACCGTGCTTGTCACTAGGGCCCAAAGGACCTGATGTAGTTCGTACAGACTGGTTGTCAGGAGTAGCACTTGGAATTTCACCAGATACCTGAAAATATGTAATATTAATAATAATAAAAAAAGTTCTCAAATTTGAAGAGAATTCTTTCCTGATGTAAACAAGACAGTTACTGAAGAAAATTGGAAAGATATAAAAAGAAACGACAAAATACTCTCATTTAAAAGTATTTTATGGCACTATACCATGACCACAATTCAGACAAGTCTAATCATGAAACTCATAAGTTAATATGCCCAATTACTAATTAATTCTCATTTTACTATCACTTGACTTGTAAACACTCCAATTCCACAAAAGTGGTAGCAAAATCCAAGCCACTAGACATTTAATAGTGTACTGCACAGCAAAATATTTCCGTCACATGTTATATTGCGACTATGAAGACAAACTCTTTCAAGCCCCCTACAAGTTTTTTTAGCAAATTAGATAGTAGTAGTCAAAAACCAATTAAGATAAGCTAAGAAGAATTTTGTGCAGACTAGCAATCAAGACAAATACCCAAGTTTTAAATAAATCTAATCAATATTAGTATATTAAAAAGCCAAATTGTAAGTCTAGAAATGTAAAGAATAATTCAAGCATATTTATGCATCACAAATGGTTTTACATAAATTACCGGCTGCCCATTAGTGAGAAGGCGAATTGGTTGAGATTCATGTCTAGAAGATGAAGAGAGGTCAGCATCTTCTCCGTGCCATTGGCGTCTTGCAATGCTATTTCCTTGGGTATAATTAAACTCATTTTCGAGGTCATCAACATCATCCTCTTCATCATCTCCATCAACTCGAGGACTCCCTGATTAATACACACATTGCAATCAAATTTTCCAAATGTTTAATTGAAAACCATATTTATAAGATAGATTGAAAAGGACTACGAAGAATGAAGCTTACCTTTGTGTCTCTTATATCTGGTCTTGCACTGAGGACATGATTGATTTCCATCTTTTCGCTCGTATTCATAACAAGGCCGGCAAACTGGGAAGGCACACTCGTTGCAAGCAACAAAAGCATCACCGCTGGCTGTAACCCCCACCGTATCGCCACATATCTGACATATTTGGCCATTCAATTGATTCAGGGGCTTGGGCTGCATTATTCACAAAATACTCCGATCAGATGAAGTAATGAATCTAACAAAAATAGATAAATAAAACAAACACACAAAATAAAACACACACACACAAAATGCAACCTACTTCTGGTCAAGTTTAATTAATATGCTCCATATTCAGCTATCAGGCTGTCTGTAATGATAGGCAATAATTGGCACATTCAGTTATTCTCAGATTCATTACATCAAGTTTCATGGAGAAGAATGAGAATCCTAATGGGATTGAGGAATTGTTGACCAAAAAGCACTGTACTTAAAGGTTGTGTTTGGATCTTAGATTTGGCGAGGGATTTGTGAAGGGAAAGGAAGAGTGGAGAGAAATGTGAATGAAATATAAGCTAAGTTTATATCACTTTTCCTTTCCCTCAACAAATACTTGATCCAAACAATGCCTAAAAATCTGTAAACCAAAGAAAGAAGGAAACTGAATATTACAGAAGAATATATCTCAGGTAGAAACTCCCAAACATAGTTAATCTCACTGATCTGTGCAATCAATGTCTTAGCATCAGTCATTAAGCTAAGTGATTGGGTAAATAAATCAAGAAAGGTGGCAAATTTTATCAAATCTGATATCAAAATCTCAGCTTTAGCTTGCAAACATTTAGATTTTTAAGAAATATACGACGAATTCAAGTTACTAAAACACACACACACACACACCAAACCAATAGTTTTCACAAGATCAGAGTTTCAACAAACCCAAATCTAAATTCCCTATGGAAAATTTACCTCACCCATTTTTAGAATCCAAAAAAAAAGAAAAAACAAAAACACAGCACAAAACTCACTGACACACAACCAACACTGAAATCTAAACACAAGTGCAAACTCAGAAACATTGGAAATAACAGAGTCAAAATCAAAATTAAGCAATACCCATTTCCCAATTCCTCAAAGAGAACATAAAACTCAGTTCAACACTCACTCTAGCACACACTTGGATCTGAACACAAGCAATGAGATATTCTCAAAACCTCAAGTCAGAATCTACAAGTCCTTGTTCCACGAAAAGAACGCAATTTCAGCTAAAAAAAAGTACAGTAATACAAACTAACACTCAGATCTAAACTAAGTAGAGCAATTTGAGAATGAAAATCCAAATGGGTATGACTAAAATACAAACCCCACTATCTGAATCGTGCCGAATCCGAACCAACTCATTCCTCTTGTACGATCCAGCCACCAGTCCAGCATTTGCTTCCATTTTTATTTCCAAGAAGCAAAGCAAACGAACAAATAAAAAACACTGCTTTAGGAAAATTTGCAACCCAGATCTTGAAAATCAGACAAATGAAATGGGTTTGAGCTCAATAGGTGTGGATTTTGAGGAAAATGTGAAGATGGGCATCTCTAATTCTTCGCCCAAATCAATTGGCCATCTCTCTCCCTCTGTGTCTGTGTGTCTCTGCTTCTCCCTCCATTTGCTTGTCTTTTATCTTCTTTTTTTTTCTTTTTCTTTTTTGAATTATTTTAATTTGATATTTGTTTCGTATAACGTAAGGATTTTTACCGGCTGAACCGGTAACCAGAAACAAGCATCCACTCGGAGAAGTTGTGAAGAGGAATATGTGGGTCACTGACTAGACTACTTCAGTGCCCGTGGACTGCAACGTGGCGCTTTACTAGTCAAAATTGATGCCAAAATTACAAATTCAAGCTTGTAAAAAATAATTTCATAATTCTAACCCAAAGCTCTCGTTTGGATAAATTATAAATTATTTTGATCTAAAAGTTAAAAAATTGTTATAAATTGTTATATTATATATATATATATATTTTTTGTATGTCATTTGAAAAAGGTCAAAAAAATAAATTAAAATAGTCAATTTTTAAATCATACTTAAATTGAATGAATGAAAGTAGTTTTAAGAATATTGTTAATAGCCTTCTATTTTTTTTTTCTTTAGATTCCTTACTTCTTCATATTTTTCTATATTTTAATATAATTTTACATCATCAGACAATTATAATTTTATTATATCTCTTGCTTTTCAAAATCTTAACCATTTCTTCACCCCTATCTATTCATGAAAATGAAAACCAAGTATTTGTTTTGGGACTTAATTATTTTTTGTTTCCAAATAAAATAAAATAGTTTTAAAATTTATTAAATTCTATGAAACAGAAAAGGAAAAGATATTTTTTTCTTGTTTTGTAAACATTTTTTATATCTTTTTCTCTACACTAGCTACTCTCACCTCCGATCACCATTGTTAGTGATCACCTTCGATGAACCTCTTGATCTTTGGCAATCAAAAAATCACGTTTGACAAGTCTAAATTACTTTCAACCACCAACTATCTCTCCAATCATTATTATCAATTGTTTACAAATAATATGTATACCAAACATATTTGTTTTTTTATATATTTTTTCATATTTTTTCTAAATAAAAACTAGTAAACATTAATGTTGTGTTTGGTTGGGAGATTTGAGGAGGGATATGGAAAAGGAAATGGAAAATGTAGGTGAAATCAGAATAAAATATGCCTAAATTTCACATAGTTTCACACACCTTTTCCCTTTCCCTTTCCAAATCCCTTCTCAAATTCTCAAACCAAACACAGCATAAAGAAATGTAAGCAAGAAATAAAACCAATCCAACAGCTTACTATTATTATACAAATATTTTTTCCAAGAGGTTGTTTGGCATGTTCTAAATAAGTGTACTTTTTAACTTTTTATAAAAAAATGTGTAAAAAAATAAAAATAAAATATTAATTAATGTGACTCAAAAAAGATAAAAAGATAAAAAATGTGAAATTATTTAATCCTATCAAACTTGGCCTTAATCTAAACAAGACCAAGACATATCACATGTTAAGCCACATAAAACTAAAGTAGAGCTTACAATTATGGATTATTTACCAATAAATCCTACTTTACAAACTGTTATACTAAATAGTCCCACTTTTATTCTATTATACCAGTTAGTCCTGTTAGTTGGTTGACTTGGTCCTTTTTATTTTTTTTCCCATATTTTGTTTAATTTCGTGGACGAGAATGTCCTTGATGTAATGTGGGACTGTGCGTAACCATGGTTTCTCATGTTGTTTCACGACGGGATATGGCAACCCAGATGAGTCCTAGGGATAACACAGGCTCATCTCCCAAAGGAAGGTCATCATTCTCTACATCTTCTCCCTCAATCCTTCCCATTGTGGAGTCGTACAGCAATGATTCTGCTAAATTGGAAATCAGGGATGTGCACAGCCACTGTGACAAAGCAGGCCAGAAAACATGGAGTGTTTTGCCTTCTGCATCTCGTGCCGGAATGTGTGTATGTGTGTCGACATCCACCTCACTCACACCCCTCGATTTCTCGGCCTCATCGATTCCTTCACACTCTGGCCTAACTCCGATTACGTCGACGACGTCATCATTGGAGTCCTCAACAGCGGAATATGGCCGGATCTGGCCTCTGTTTGAGGTCTCTCTCTCCCGCTCTTCCTTGAAATCCAGATTCTCCACCACTGTCGAAATCGCCTCAGATCTGTGTGCCCGCCGAGTGTGAGGGCGTTCAACGAAGCAAGCGACTCTTCCGTGAGAAGATGAAGTTGATTGTGTGTCTGTGTGTGAACTGTTACTGTGTGTGTTCTGTGAGTGTGTGAATGGTGTATGGTCTATATGGGCGTCTCTGAGTCTGACTGCTGTGTTGGTTGCGGATGTTGACGATGAGGATGATGACGATTACTACGCCACCACCGCTCCGTGTGTGCGTGTATCGGTGTGCTGTGTGTGTATCAAAACTGTGTGTGTGTATATCAGAACTGTGTGTGTGTGCGTATATCAGTGTGTGTGTTATGTGATGGGTGTCTTACAGAGAGAAGACAAAGCTGTGTGTGCGCGTTGTGTGTGTTGTTTGTATGGTCTGTATGGGTGTGTGTTCTGAATGTGTGTGTGTGTCTTCCTGTGTGAACCCCCAAACACATCAACCAGCCCAAAACAAAAACCCCTTATAGCGCTTTGCTATTGTGTGACACCCTCACAATGTATCACATGCCACACACCTAAATGGTTAAATAAGGGTAATTACGTCCCTCACAATTGAATGGGACTAAATGGTTTAGTAGAAAAAAAATAGGACCAACTGATTCATAAGTTCTAATTTTGAGATTTATTGGTAAATCTCCCTACAATTATTACATCAAAGCTTCCTAGCAACAGCCTGTACTATATGCAAATGTTACCTGCTGTTGCCAGTTGCTCTCTTCTCCGACAACTCCACTAACTGTCGGTGTCCTCAATTTGTGACCCAGTGGTTGTTTTCAACATGCAAATTTCTTTATTTATTTATTTTTATTTTTTTGGTCAGGTTTTTCAGATATGCACTTGAGTTTTCTCTAAATCACAAGCATGCCCTTTTACTCTATCTACAGATCTCTCCATTCAGGGCCTTCTATAAAAATGTTTTCTCTAAAAAGGCTACCTCCGGCGACTTTTTCAGCACTGGTGAATTTTACAACGATTGATAATCCGATGGTAGTCTGATGGTGATAGGTTAAAAATAACATTTTAAAATAATAATTCGTCATTCTTACCAAATAATTTCATTAATTACACCATTACAATCAAAACAAAATAATTTTTAAATCTAATGGTATACACACCCATAAAAATATATTTTTTACTAATTTTTTCAATAAAAAAGGGAGTTATTGATATTTAGAAAATGATGAGATCTAGCCTAGGGTTTTCAATTTTCTGTCACAAAACACTACTCATGTCAAATAGATTTTCAATAGACTTTTGTGGTTTTTTTACTTCCAAATGGGGGATTTTTGTACAATTAGTTAGTTAAGTGTTAGTGTATGACTTTGAAGTTTGAAAAATGTGGGAAATTGGTAAGTGTTAGGTTGATGGTCTATTTCATCCCAACTGGTTTGTATGAGAGCTGGCTTTGGCATCTCATCAAACTCCAATAATGGAAACAATCACCAAACCAATATTTCTAGGGAGAGAGAGGTTCTATTGTTCCTGTGGTAGGGAGTGGTGTTGTGCGGGTTATATGAGATAATTTAATTAAGTATATATTTTTTTTTTATTAAAAAAAAATTATGTAAAATAGTAGAGAGATAATATGATTAAAAAAAGATAGAAAGATAAAAAATAAAAATAAAAAATACACTTTTGTAGTGCACCCTAAATACCCTCTTAGATTAACAAGCTAATTGAAGGGTCCATCATAAACTCATTTTTATAATTTGAATTGTTAATTTTTCATATCAAAAAACAATTAAATTGATCCATTACATGATTATATCATATTTATTATTAAAAAAAAATTTAAACGAATTATTTTTAAAGTCACATTTGTCATATTTTTTTCTTAAAAACAAACATAATTCAATCATGCAGTTAAGTTACTAATATATTATTGTAGAGGGTCAGAAATTAAACTCTAAATTAAGTATGGACCTAAGTATTGGGTTCACCTCTTTAAGGCGACCAGAAATGACTGGAGGAGCATGGGCTAAAGCCCAGGAAAGTGGACCAGCAGTGGGTCAAAGCAGGTCTGACCCGCCAAGGGTCCAAATGAACTCCACAAAGAAAAATGCCTAAGTCAAGTTGAAAAGGCAACACATACAACGGTTAAGCTGCGGAGGGAACACTTGTGGCGATCAAGTTACTGAGGCACTTTTCCTCTGCGCCGCCATTACACAATAATGTCGGTTCAGCTGCTATCTGAAGTTGTTGAGGGAAAGAGAAAGCCGACGCAGCTAAATTGCAGAGAAAACACTTGCGACGACGAAGTTGCGGAGGCACTTCGTCCCAGCGCTGCCATTTCAAGTAACGTCAGGGCCGCTGCCATTCCAAGTAATGTCGGTACCACAACCATCTGGAGTTGCTGAGGGAAGGAGAAAACCGAAGCAACTAAGTTGCAGAGGCAGTACTTGCAGCACCCAAGTTGCAAAGGCATTTTATCGGTGCCGCCATCTCTAATATTGTCGGTCCTACCGTCTGAACTCGCCGTAGGAAATGGTTACTGCAGTAACTACGACCGCAACAACTAAGTTGCAAAGAGAATATCCTGTCAAGGTGATAGCAGCCTTTGATAGAGGCTTCTCTCTGCAAGTAGAGGCTAATGCTTGGTGCTAATAGCAGACTGCAAGGCATTACTAGTTTAGGGCTGATAGCAGGCCCCAAAGTTCATTGACTTGACGTTCATAGTAGGCCCCAAGATTTACTGATTGGAGCTGATAGCAGGTCCAGAAATACCAATTTACCGCGGCGATTCCGCGTAGATGGGAGCAGGGTAGCCCGAGTATAAATGACTCCCTTTCCATTACCCAGGTCATGAATCTGCCTTAGTCGCACGAGCAAGACTAAGGAAGCCCCCTTGGCCTTGATACAAAGGCACAACATAGCTGATAACAGGCTTGGTTGTGGCCTTCGCCCTGGGAAGTTAGAGAGTTTGTGGTTAGGTGACTAAGAGTGGAGGCTTAGCTGAGGTGAGCACGAAAATAGTTGATAGTAGACTAATGGAGTCCTGAGAATGCATGTACTGGCTAAATAGAACTGAGAAGGCAAGTGCAGCAGCAAGCTTTGCAGAAGCAAGTGCACTTGTTGAGGTTCGAACTGAGAAAGCAAGTGTAGTGGCAAATACTCTCGCACGCAACTGCACTTGTTGAGGCTCAAGAGGGAGTTGCAGCGCCAAACACTCCCGTCGCAACTACACTTGCTGAGGCTCAAAAAGGTAGTTGTGAAGGCAAACAAATAGTACACAGTATATGCAGAGGGACATGTAGCACCTTCAGCCTGGTGGCTTAAGACAGAATATTCCATGTGATCCTCTGTAACACATGTCTTCTCTCTATTTGGCCACTTGATGTCCTCTTAGTAACAAGGAAAATCCTATAAATAGAATCCATTTCCCAAGGTTCAAGAAGAGGAATTTTGGGAATTTTGGAGAGATGCTGTCCATGTTGGTACTGCCATACATTTCTTCTTGAGCCACTTGCTTCACCCTCACGCAGCTACACACTCTCCAACTCTTAAATAATTGCTGCTACTCATTCTCCAGCCACTTCCACCATTATTGAACCAGTAACATAGTTTTGCCTCTCTAATCATCTTCCTAACCTTGAACCCCCTACAATTATCAACTTAATATTTTAGATAAATAATATATTCGTTATATTTTATAAGATAAACGATTTGAATAATAGGAATGGATACAAAATGACCCACCGAAAGACAACACTTCCTGTAATCTCCCTCTAATATTTATAAATTTTCTTTTTGTCATGTAATTGCCATGTGCTAGAGGCGGTCTTCACTATGCTTAAACAAATGTTAAATATCTTTTAGGTTTGTTTTTGGGAAAATTAGTCTAGGGTCCCTCTCCCACTTTTCTTAATGGAAGAGATCCACAAAATTATTTTTTGATGTCTAAGGTCCCTAAACATATATCAAAGAAATTTGACTCTTTGTCTCTTCTCCTCTACTGCTACAGAGCAGCACTTCCTCTCTCTTTCTCTCTCTCTCCGAAAATGGCATCTAAAACCCTAGTTCAGACCGAAGCTTCTTTGCTAACAATTGCTTGGGATCGTAAAGTTCAGTTTGTAAAATTGTTCCGGCACTCTCGATCGCTCACGATTCCATTTCTCCATTCTCGATTCGCCGAAGCCGTCACATACGTACGAGGAATACTCCTGGGTTTACTCTCAAATTGAGGAAGCACATACGTACAAGGAGGCTTGAGGATGTGCGGCAGCTTGGATATGATAGGGTATGACCTTGAGGGATTTTGTTTTCTGAGTATACAAGTTAGTTTGATTCTCTCTTGTGCTTTGATTGTCAGTTTACTGTAAGGTTATCATTGTATCTATTTTATGTCATATTCAGATAATACTCTTCCAATTTGGACTGGGTGCTAATGCACATTATGTTATATTGGAGTTGTATGCCCAAGGAAATATTCTCCTCAGACTCTGAGTTCATGGTCTTGACTCTTCTTCGGTCACATAGGTTGGTGTTCATGATCAGTTTTTATTCTGCTGTGCAGCAATATATATATATATATATATATGTGAGAGAGAGAGAGGGTGGTGAAGCAGAGGAAAGTTGAAGGTTGGAGTGGTGAGCGGTGAATTTCTCTGCCTTCCATATACTTCCCACTCTCCAGAGAAATTTCTCTGCATTTTCACAATCTAGAGAAATTTTAGTTCAAACCCAGATAATTTCTCTGGGGATAAATTTCTCTGGAGAGTCCATGAAAGGCTAGGGAGGCCAGAGAAATTTAAAATTTCTCTGAAGAGATAATTTTGTGGGAAGGCCGGTAAAGTCAGAGAAATTTTCAAATTTTCTCTGGACCAATTTTCTCTGGATCAAATTGAGGGACCTTAGACATTATGAAAATATTAGATGTCCTTTATGTTATAAAATCTTAATACAAGGGACCTTAAAAAAAAAACCCCATTGTTTTTTGGCTGTTATATTTTGTTTTTCTTAGATTTTTATAGATTCTGAGAATTTTGTTTTTAACCAACTTCATCTTTGTTCATATGTTGCATAAATTGGAAATGAAAAATGTGGTATGAACCATTAGAAAGCAAAGAGTTTAAGATGGAGTAAAGTGATGTGATCATCATTAATAAAAATAGAGAAAATTCCATTTAAGTGTAATTTTAAAAAATATTTACATATTAATAATAAACTTCACAACATTAAAAAATAATTTTATAAAAATTTTCCATGCATTTGAAATTATTTTTTAACTTTATTTCTAAACTGTTATTTTCCCATAAAAATATTAGATCAAATGAAAGACTTAAGCTAGTACAAGACATTAATAAAAAAATAAATTTATTTAATTTAAATGAGTATACAACTTTCATAGAGTGGAATTAGAAAACAAAAATCTTTAAGCCAATTCAATTGATTGAAAAACAAAGAGATGGTTGAGCGTTACAACAAATAAATGTTTTAGGGATTACACATTTTTGTCTTTAAAAATAAAAATTTTATTATAAAAAGTATTAAGGAATTAATTATTGTGGTCTTTAGGATAATCGTTAAAAAGGTATTTCAAAAAATCAAAAATTAACTTTTAAATATTTTTAGTTCCTATCATCATTTACCATGCTCTAACGTAAATGGTATTCAATTACGGTAGTGATACATGCACTAAGTAGTATATTAACTAATTTACTAATACTAGTTATAACATTATTATTGTCCTCACTCATTATACAAATTATAAATATTAAAAACATTTTAAATTATACCATATTATCCATTAATATACTAGTTAATAAACTAATTGATACATATAATATTATTCATTCAATTAACATTTAGATCTAGTGTCCAATATGTGGACTACTTTCATTGTGAAATTCTTCACTCGATATCCCTCCGCCAGACATTAACACCGCCACTTACAAGGCCATTGCCACCGGGACATGGAAAATTCACATATGCTGTGTTTGGTTGAGGGATTTAGGGTGGGATTTGGAAAAGGAATGAGAAATGTAATCCTATTTATGTTTGGTTATAATAAAAAATATATGGGAAAAGAAAGGCAGTGAGAAATAAATAAAGAAATAGGAGACCTTTTAGGACATCAATTCTATTTTATATCTGTGAGAAAAGACCGGGAAAACTGAGGGGAAAAATTTATCGGGGAGAGAGAGTTTCATTGTTCATGGCTTCTCGCAGGAGACCATTCATGAGTAGCTTCAAAAAACCACCATCGACGAGTTTTGAAGATCTAACTCCGGTAGCAAACTCTGATTCGCAGAATCATTCAGCAAACCCTTCCAATCAGGGATCATCATTTGCTTCAATTGGTAATCTTCAATCAATGAACTCGATTGAAGATTCATTGCCTGGATTTTTCGATCAGGTATTTGTGTTCCTCTTTCATTTTCTCTTACCTTCTCATCAAACTCAAATCTCTATTGATTTCCACCGATTTGTTTATTTATGTTCAAGCTGTTTTACAATTTTGCTTCGAAGTGAAATTACAGATCTAACTCTGGTAGGAATATCTGATTCGCAGCATCATTCAGAAAATCGCTCCAATCGGGGATCATCATCTGCTTCAATTGGTGATCTTCAATCACTAAACTCGATTGATAATTCATTGCCCGAAAGTTTCGATCAGGTATTGGTGCCCCTCTTTCGTTTTCTCTTCTCCTCTCATCAAACTCAGATCTGTATTGAAAATTCCATACATACACACACCTATATATATATATATATATATTTTATTACGAATTAGAGATTATAGATACATGGATTTGTTGAGAGTAATAGAATTACCCATAGATTATATGCACAGTTTAGTAATATACATACACAGTTTCGTTTTCGATCAGGAATTAATGCATAGAAATAGAATTACCCATAGATTATATGCACAGTTTAGTAATAAAATGGAATTTGCCCCTCTCTCTCATTTTATTTTTATGTTTTTGAGAGTGGTAGTTTAGTTGACTGACACAGAAATCAACTCAAGTATATCAAGTTCTAGTAGCAAATTTATATAATAATAAATTCGTCCACCATAATATTATCAGACCAATATTTCTGTACCCTGTTTCGTTTGTAAGTACAAACAAGACAAGGACTTGTAGATGTTTCAAAGAAGACCTTGAAATTTTGAGTGGCTCTCAAAAACAGCCTACAGTTTCAAGCCACATGATTATCCAGAGCCATATAGTGTATTAAACAGGAAGAGACATTTCATAAATGGTTGTTTTCAATCCCACACTCCACACGAAATGTGTGGACTAGCAATGAACTTGAATCAGCCGTTATTAGATCATATGGAGCCCACAAAGCGGTGATGATGGGAGGGAGATTTTGTTTGGGTTTTCAACTTTTGTGTGAGAGCTTTGTGTTGTATAGTTTATTCCACAAGAGAGCTACTATGGACCCTCACTGCTCAAGATTCTCAGATTTGAGCAACATGCAACTGGGCCTTGACAGCAGAGTTGAAACAATGACAAGCTGTGTTGTATAGTTAACTATTTCTGGCTCAAATTTGAATCTGTGAACCAATAGTATATTCAATAGGTTAGCATATGCCTCAGAACAGGTTAATATCATTGTCTCCATTGTTGTCATTGCCATCGTGGTTGGTTTCGTTATCTTGTGTCTGCGGTTTGTATGGTTATTGTTTTTTCTTTCTTTAATGCTTCATTATGCAAAAAATTGCAAAATAGAATATTTTGTGACCTATTTCTGTTTTCATGATAATCAATTCAAGCAGCCTACCATACAAGTTTTTTTGGCTTTTCCAACCAAACATGCTTAGGGTTCCTCGAGCCTTAGAAGTTGTATTCTATTTAGTTTTTTTTTTTCCTTGATGAGTTTGAGGTTATTTTGTGTTCTCCCCACACACGTTCCTTTAACAGGCTAACTGGACCTTTTTCGTTGATTGCAAGCATTTGAATGCCTCATTTTTGATAAATGACTATTGTCATAGTGGAGAATTTGCTAACGTCATTACTATTAGATGGTTCTGTTTTCATTTCGTAACAAATTCACTGTTTTAATTTTGAGTTAACATGGCACCTCTATTCATGATTTCTGGGTCCACCACTGGTTATAGCACTCTTTGACATTTGTATCCTTTATTTTACTCGCCTCTAGGCATGAAAATATATTAAGAACAGGAACTATATTTCCTGGGAATTAAAAAAGCATATAAAAAAACTATATTGAATGTTCCGCGGGCTGGGAGTGATAGGTGCGGCGCCTCAGCTGTGATTCTGGAGTGGGTTGCTGCAGAAAAATTATTGTCGGATCGTTTGGATCAACATATCTGCCAAAATGAAAGATAAAAATCAGGAATTATGGAACCACAAAAGATAATCTTCAGCTATATCACTTGCCTTTTCTGGTAAATGAAATCAAATTGAGGCTCGTCTATAGGCCAACTACTAGGGGTCAGAATTTTCTTAAGAAGGCTCTCTCAGACCTCTCTCTTGATTCTATAGGTAGTGGTATATGGTTATTCTTAGTTGGAGTGATTTGTTTGGATAATTCCGTTAACGAACAAGACCTTAAACCTGCTAACAGCTATGTGAAGGTGTACCCTCCACAGCTAGCTTCTTGGAGGACCATGGCCCTTTAGGCCAAGGGAATTGAGGCAATAATAGGTTTGTGATGCCATCAGATGTTCTGGGCCACCTTCGAGTTCTTGGGGGAGTTGTGACGCTAGTTCCTAAGTAAGTAGCTAAAGCTGAAATAATGAAGGGAAAGTACAGCTCTGGAAACAAAACTTTATTTGATTTAGTTGCTGTCAAGTCCTGTGACTTTTGATCGCCCCTTAGAAGATGAAAGTTTACAACAATTTAGATGGCTGCATAAGATGCTGCTAACCAAAGTAGCCAAAAATTACACAATCAAAAATCTGATTCTGAAATGAAAATGACACCAATGCGCCGAGACAATTATTTTACATAACTGGCTAACTTATAAGTGCCACTCTCATGTGGTATGTTTCGGTGTCATGTCATTTGTCGTATTAATTGCTTCCACTTTTATTTCTGTCGTAAAATGAGAAAATCCCTACTCCTTTCCTGGTAGCAAAACTTCAGCTTTGACTTCCAGCATTGAATCAAATCCATTCTGTTGCAATCAAGCAAAAACCATCCTCAAATCTTAACCATCCACTACATTGTTATCATCTTTAACATAAACCGAACCAGAATGATCATCGTTATTATCATCTACTTCATTGAGACGATTTTCTATGCTAATGTCATCGTCGCCACACTCAGACACCGAGCTTGCATCAATTTCTTTTTCTGGAGAGTCAAGTTGCATAAATTCAGCAGCTTGCATCAATTTCTTTTTCTGGAGAGTCAAGTTGCATAAATTCACCTTCAGCAACCATAATGCTTGAATTGTGTACAGGAACTCTGTTATTTAAATCCCTCTGGTCAAACTCCACGTCCAAGCTTCTATCAGTCTACGTATATGGTTGAGAATTGCGACACACTCATCCAGAGCAAGCTCAATCCCACAATTGGCTTTTATGGCTGAGAGCTTCTCCCAAGTGCATCTCCTTCCTTGGTTGGCTGCCTTTTGAAGATCCAAATGAGATGGATTTTGTAGGATTTTGGAGTACTGAAATCGAGAACAAAGAACTAGTTAATTTAGCAAAATAGATTTGTACATTATCCAAACCAACAGACAAACAGACATGCAAGTGTGCGCACAACGCACACATCAAGATCAAATCAAATGTTTCAAGAACAAACACAACATAGACCGTAACTTATTTTGACTAACTTGAAGACGAGATTTTTGAAAAAGGCAAATGTAGTTCATACAGACAATCATAAAATTTATCCATTTTCTTACAAATTTGCAAGCCCATTTTGAGTGTTGGAAATTTCAATGTTTAGCTCATGTATTTCACTGCCAATGCCATTTTCTGTTTGGATCCATATGTTTGTTGTTTCTCCTTTTCTATATCAACTTGTTGTCTCCTATTCACTTTTACATGCTTCAAGTTAACCAATCAAATGGGTTGTCATTTTGAGTGTTGCCTAGTCTATGAACTTTTTGAAGTATCATTTCAATTCTGGAACATTATTAACAAGTGGATGTGATTTTTTATATTAAAAAATTGTAGATACATGATCAAGAGGAGTGGGAAAAGTATAGAAAGTGGGCAGCCACTTGTGTAGCTATGTATGCTTCATATGCTGTCAGCCTTGTCTCAATTCTTCATTGTCGTGATCATATAAGGAAGTCAATTTCAGAACAAGGAGATTATGAAAGATATGCCCTAATTAAACGGCTAACGACTTTGGAAGATGCAGATTGTCGTAGCCAGTTACGCATGAGCAAAGATGCGTTTGCCACACTAGTTAGCATGCTTAGAAGAACTCAGTTTCTTAGAGACAATCCTCAAAGTAAAGTAGAAGAACAAGTTGCAAAATTCCTTCATATAATTGGCCATAATTTGAGGAACCGTACGATCAAGTTCTTTTACAGACGATCAGGTGAGACTGTTAGTCGACATTTTCATCAAGTTCTTAAAGCCATTATATCATTGGAAGATATCTTTTTAAAGCAACCGGATGGATTCAACTGCCCTCCAGAGATTAGAAACAATCCCAAGTATTGGCCTTATTTTAAGGTAGTTACATGAATGCAATTAGGGTATATAATATTATATGTTTGGATACAAATAATGAATTTTTACAGGATTGTGTTGGTGCGATTGATGGTACACATTTTCGTGTAAGAGTGCCAAACAAGGATGCACAAAGATACCGAGGACGAAAATGCTATCCCACTCAAAATGCTTTGGCTGCATGTTCTTTTGATTTAAAGTTTACATATATCCTTCCGGGATGGGAAGGATCTGCTTCAGACTCGAGAATATTAGATAATGCATTAACAAGAGAAATGGATAAATTGATCGTTCCTCAAGGTGATCACTGAACGTATATATATGTTGATGAATATAAATCTATTTTTGTTTTCTTTCAAACTAACATCATTTAGTTACTTGTTGGTCCTAGGGAAATATTACTTAGTAGATGCAGGATTTCAACTAAAAACTGGGTTCCTTGCTCCATATAGAAGTACTCGTTACCATTTGAAGGAGTATAGTGTTCATCAACCAGAAAATTCTCGAGAGCTTTTCAACCTTCGTCATGCATCTTTGCGAAATGCAATTGAAAGAGCCTTTGGTGTCCTAAAGAAAAGGTTTCCAATTTTAGGAAGTGGGACAGAGCCATATTATGATGTTGACACTCAAGCAGATATTGTTTTGGCCTATTGTATTTTGCACAACTACCTCATGGGTGTTGATCCCAATGAAAGTCTTATTGAGGAGGTTGATGCAAAGCTTAGAAGAGCACAAGTGCAAACTAACGTGGCTAGATCAAGTTTAGCTGAAGAATGTAGGGAAGGAGCGAATAGCTACTGACATGTGGAGAGATTATGATATAAATCTTCAATGACAATCAAATTATAATATGGATCTTGGAAAACAGAGAGGGGCTAGAAGGGTTATTTGATGTTCTTGTTCTTGTTCTTGCGATGTACCCATTATGTACTCATTTGCTTTACATCAATATAATCTTTTTCTTTTGCTGATAAAACAAAAAATTGACAAGTTAATTATTATTATTTGAATGTTATCTTGGAATGAATTATATTTTAATTTGTTATTGTATTATGTGAAACATTGCGTTTGTTTGGGTGAGTCTCAAGCTTGTAGTTTTTGCAGTCTCAAATTTCTAATGGAACATATGTATTGAAAAGATTGGGGAAAAAATTACAATGTAAAGAGTTGTTAGTTGTGCTACAGAATTAAAGAATTCATTTTTTCATGGTTGATGAGTGATCCAAGATAATGATCTCATTAGTCAAATCCTAGATCAATGTTGTTGATCGCTCCAAGGTTATTTTGTTTTATTTTATTAACTGAGATAGAATAGAATAGAATGAACATATGGTTTTGAATGCTGTTTTAATTTTCTGTAAAACAGTTTAGATTGTTTTTCAATCTTCTGCAAGACAGGAAGTTAATGGAGTGCTATCATTACAATTCTAGTTCTTTATTTCTGCTCTAACAATCTAAAGCCACTGTTAAGCATAAAAATGAAAAAAAAAAAAAAATGAACATCCACAGACATGCCCCTGATAAGAAAGCTACATGTTTCAAATTACCCCTTCAAATATAATGACAGCAGGGACGAGCCATAAGCCAGTTAGGTAAAAGGGTATCTATTTACTGCAATTTATGAACTTTTTGCAGGGTCGAAAAGCAAAACATCTCTCCCCTGAGCTTGTATCCAAGTATTCTAATTTCTGTGTGTTTTAGTAACAGTAGTATCTGAGTTCATCCTGAAAAACTACTTATATTTTAATTTCCAATATGTTTTATGGCATTTTTGAGTGTAGGTGGAAGGTGACCAAGAATGCTCAGTAGAAATTGACAAGAAACATTTGAAATGGAATAATCAAATGGATGTTGTTCTTATTGACTCACTCTTGGACCAAATGCTCAAAGGGCAAAAAATTGGTGGTAGTTTTACATCATCTGCTTATAGAGCTGCAAGCAATGCGGTGAGTACCAAGTTTAGTGTACATTGTGATTCCAGTCATGTAAGGAATCGGTTGAAGACTTTAAAAAGGAATCTTGCAATGGCTAAAGATATGTTAACAACTGATAGTGGATTTGGATATAATCATTCAACACAACTGATTGAAGCTACAGCAGGTGTATGGGCAGCTTACCTCAAGGTATATCTAATTGTAAGATTGATGTAGTTCTGTACTAGAAAATTACAATATTTGTTCATCATTATTTAATATAATATTATATATGCTATTCTCTATAGGCAAAGCCTAAAGCTTCTCAGTTTCGACATGCTCCGATTCAAAACTTTCAAAAGTTATGTCAACTCTTCGAAAAGGATCGAGCAACTGGGAGTCTTGCTATAGGTCCAAAAGAAAAGCGACTTCGTTGGGCTGGGCAACAAATTCTTTTGGACGAGGAAAATACTGATCATACTGAGTCACTCTCAGAGAGTTTTGATGGGATTGGAACTCAAGATGACCAAACTGCTGAAGTATCTTGTTCCTCTAACTCAAAGAAGAGAAAGAATAAATTAGGTGACACTCTGAGTGAGGAAATAAGGTCAATTAAGGAAGGTCTAGATGCAGTTGCAGCAGCGCTTGATCGTGGTAACCTTCGGAACTACACAAATGGACAATTATTTGAGGAGATTGAGAAGGTTAGTGGCATGAGTGATGCTTCTCGAATGAAGGTCTATCAAGTTCTTGCTAAAGAAGTGAGTGATGCTCGAGCGTACCTAGAATGCCCCATTGAACGCCGAGGTCTTTGGTTGTCTGTTAAATTTGGATCTTCAATCTTTGATGCGTAGTACTATTTTTCTTTCGTTGGTACTTTTTTATTTGAATATTTCAGGGATTTGGTGAACCTATGAAAATATCATTAGGCTTGGATTTTTTGTATGTAGACTCTCTTAGTTGGTGGTGAGTCTATTTTGGTGGATGAATCTGTTATTCTGGTTGTGATGCATTGCTGCACTATGATACATTGCTGTTATGTTTTCTATATTGGTGGATGAGTCTTGGAATCATCATTATGTTCAATTTAAACTGGTGTCTGTCTGTTGAATTAGCAGCATAGCATAGCATTTCTTCATGGTGTCTGTCTGTCTGTTATGTTTTTTGTATGCTGGTTTGTGTCTGTCTGTAAACAGCATAGCATTTCTTCATGGTTGCAACCAACAATATAATAATATCATATATAAATATATGTAAATCCCCTCTCTGTGGAATTATTCTTTGCATGAGCATAATTCAATAATATATGCATCTTCAGTGTTCTCAAAAAAAGAAAAAGAAAAAAAAAAAAAAGATGAGCTATGTAATTTTAGTGTTTGACTATATGTTTTCACTTGTTCTGTGCTCTAGTGATTGATGTGGTTGTTATGTTCTCCTACATTTTTGGTTGGATTAGAAAAATTAGAAGAAAATAATATATATATATATATATATATTTGTTGAGAAAATATAATAAAGTTTTGTTTAGTTATGATTTTTTATTTTTATCAAATTAATTTTTTATTTTTTTATTTTTTTTTAAAAAATTAATTAATTAATTATTTTTATTTTTTATTTTTTATTTCTAAAAAACAAATAGCACTTTGATCATGTTCAACCTTATTTTTTGTTATTGCAATTCATGACTACAATTATGTGTGTGATGAAGGACAATGAGAAAGTTCATGAGAAATGATTTCTTTTCCTCATTCGATTCCCAACGCAACCAAACATAGTTGGGATTTGGAATCCTATTAATTCTTTCTTCTTTTCCTTTCATTTCCATTTCCATTTCCCTTTCTATTTCCCTTCCCAAATCCCCCAACCAAACACAGCGATAGTGAATTCCTACTGTGGAGGGAGAGTTGAGAATAGGGATGAATATGATCTGAATTGATTCGATTTAAGGTAAAATTAAGATCAATTTATTGTCTACGTTTTCATAAAAATTAAAAAACCAAACTAATCCGATTAAATCATGAAATCAATTCAAACTAATTCATTTAAACATAGTTCAACTCAGTTTGAAATCATAGTTTCACATAATCTAGTCACAAAAAAAAAATAATATAACATTTTCATTTCAACACTAAACCAAACTGTCTATGATTTTTCAAAACATAAACATGTATCCCTACATGTCTGTGATTACCATTTTAACAAATAAATCCTACATGTCTATTGATCAAATTTCCAAAGCCCAAGAGTTTTTTCACCTTTTGTTACAGATTAAAGTGTTGAAGTCTTTTGTTTTTACTTCTCTTGATTCTGAGTAGACTTTGGATAATTTGCAATATGTTTTCTCAATCTGCTAGGGTGTATAGTATGTATATTGTTTAAGTTATATACGGTCTTAGATTGGTTCTAATCCGGAATTATAAACTTCAATTCGGAACCGATCCACAGAAAACAGTTCCTCAATTTTCCAAATCAAAACCGAATCACGGATTCAAAAAACCAAACCAAATCTATATTTAGACTGGACTAGTTCAGTTTGTGAATTTTGTGGTTCCTTTGCTCAGCCCTAGCTGACAATGAAGTGGAGAGAATATGGAAGAAATTTCGTAAAACACAAGTTTAGAATTAAACTCATGATATTTCAATTCATATATTTAGCACCAAAGGGGTAAGAAAAAAAAAGAAATAAAAAGGGGCATAATATCCCTCTCATTTTTTACTCACTCTTTCTTACATAAGTGCATCAACATTAGACCTACTTCCTACCCTCCTGCATTCCTGCTGTTGTGTTCTTCAATATCTGCAAAATTGAATTATTGAACAAGGTCACAAAAAATTGGTCCATTAGAAAAAAAATAAAAATAAAAATAAAATTCCAAGTAAACGTAAAGCAAATCAAGACCACCAAGAAACATCCAGCTGGCAATTTAGACCACAGTTGCCATCAACAATTTTGCTGTGACTAAGGCCGTATTTGATGCTCAAAATGGTTTAAGAAAAGGCAAAACACGGGAATCCTACCTTGAGTAAAAAAAAAAAAAATCCTAATAAAGTTGGCTACCAAGAAAAAGAAAAAGAAAAAGACAACGACACATTTTGAAGGGAAAAAAAAAAAAAAAAACTCTTTATTTTAAACATATTTCTTAAAAAGAAAAAAAAAAAAAAAAAAATCCTATTATGCTTTGTCATTAATTTCATGGCGTTAACACAGCACACAAGGACACAATAAGTAATGGTGGAATGTTTGTTTGTTTATTTTATTTTATTAATTTGATTTTATTCCCACTTTTTTCTCTGTTATTTATTTATTTTTACTAATGTCAGCAGTAGTAATATACATAACATGGTCCAAAAGGCTTTTGCCCTATTCCGTGCAGCATTTTGAGTTACTTATAGCTCTTTTTTTTCTTTTTTTTTTGAAATTTATGTTGATTTACTTTTAACTTTTACTTTCTAATTATCAACTTTCAATTTCAAACAATTACACTAAAAATAGATATTTTATCCTACAACTCATTGGATTAAAGTTGATAATCAAACGGCGTAATGATAGATAGCCTACCCAACAAACATCAAGCCATTTTGTAGGCCACCCAAATACCAATTAATGATAAGCTCATGGGCTATAGTCCCCTTGACAATACCATGATTATGGCCCCCCATCACATAATTATTACAAGCGTTTCTGCGTTCTCCAATTAGCCCTCCAAAACTCAAGCACGTTCGGTCTTGTTTTCGTCTTATGCTTCTTATTCTCCAAAACCAAATGACAACTGATTTTAAGAGATATATATATATATATATATATTCCAAATTTTCAATTACTAGTTTTGAACTATTCATTGCTGTAATTTGAAAAATACAAAAAAAGAAAAGAAAAAAAGAGTTGAAAATGGTGCCAAGGAGACCCTTATTATGCTTCACAAATTCTTTAATTGAACTTCATTTGGATCTTATGAAATATGTCACTAATGAAAATAATAGTAGAAAAGTCAGCAACCCAAAACACTTGGGTGGATGATGACAATTCATGCATGTACATGTTGTAATTACACAAATAACCCTTTTCAAATGCCCATGCTGGTTGGTTGGTTGGTGTGGACAATGACATTCATGACTATTGAACTTTTTGGTCACAAACCATAAGTATAGCATGTTGAACACAATTAAATTCCCAAAATGCCCTTTTAAAAAACAAAAACATTGAATGTATTTAGTTTCAGTTTTCTAAATTCCGTTTTTTAGAAATTGAGTTTTTTTTTGTTTTTGTTTTTAGTAAATATTTTTAAAATTGTTAATAATTTTTTTTACTTTTTTAGATGCACTTTACTCAGATGTATCTAAATAGCAAAATATTTGTGAAAAAATATTTTAAAAAATTAATAAATATACAAAAATATGAAAAATGTACTGAATTTTTGATATTTAGTAAATTTTTAAACACAAATTCACAAATATTATACTTTTTAAGTATATTTATATTAGGTGTGTTTAAAAATTAAAAAAATTGCTTAAAATATTAAAAAAACTCATTGAAAAGAAAAAAAATACGAAAAATAAAAAAGTAGAATGTTTTTGAAAGGGTCCAACTTGTCTCATGTTTGAGATCAAGACAGGATCGTCCAGTCCGGCCCATGGGCCTATTTTTGGGCCCCGTTTCGATAATCCAAACCGTGCAATGTGCAAAACTCGTCAAATACTATATCCATATAAACAATCACGTTGATTGGATATCGATAGTTATTTGATCAGATCAAATTTGTATAAAAAAAATGAACGGTGAAAAAATAAACGGTTGACAGAAATTTAATCCGATCAAACAACTATCAATATCCGATCAACGTAATTTTTACAGAGATATAATACTCGTCGAGTTCTACATGTTGAACAGTTCGAATTATCGAAACAGGACTAAAAAATGGGCCCATGGGCCAGACTGGACGGTCCAGTCTTGATCTCAACATGAGATAAGCTGAACCCATTCTGAAAATCAAAATCAAATGAGCTATGTCGATGTTAAATGATCATTATGATTGTTGTGGGACAATAAATTAAAATGATGTCATGGCATGATGAGAAAGAGAGAGAGAGAGCGAGAGACACATACATGTCTAAGCATCTGGTTTTCATTCTGCAACGTGGAGACCCTCTCATCAAGCTCAGAGTTCTTCTTTTCCAAGTCTTTAACCCTACCCTCCAACTCTGTTAGGTATGCCTTCTTCCTTTCCCTTGCTTGCTGTGCTGATACCCTGTTCCTCAGCAACCTATTTCCCCCAAACCAAAACACATAATCACAAAAATGCCGTTCGACATCGACGGTGATCATTATTTCGTGTTCTTGGAACAGTGGTCAAACGGCTAACTGCCACATGATCACATGGGTCCCTTCTATTTATCGCCACATCTTGTCTTAACTTCTTTTTTTTTTTTTAAAAACATATAAAAAATATAAAAAATGATATGATGCAAAATAAATTAAAAAGTCAAAATTATCTTCCCAAAATAGTCCTAAGTTATTTGTTAGATTTGAAAAGTTAATATTATGAATTTAGAAATTTTATTTTGAATTTTACTCAGAAATATTGATCTATGACTTAGATTTATTTTTATTTTGACCCTACACAACATCAATTTAATTTTCCCAACACAAAAATATTACCCAAAAAATCTAAGATAGTAGACTTAGAATTATTTTTAAAAGATAGTTAAAAGTTAACTTTTTAACCTTTTAAGTTTAGTTTTTTTTTTTTTTAAGAAAGAGAGAGAGAGAGATGGGGAATTCTATTTCCCCGCATCTTTTGGTCTCTGTGTACACACCTGTGTTTGGTTGGGGGATTTAGAGAGGGATTCGGAAAGGAAAAGAGAAAAGGTGTGTGAAACTATGTGAAATATAAGTATGTTTTATTCACATTTTACCTACTTTTTTCATTTCCCTTTCCAAATCTCTCCTCAAATCTCCCAATCAAACACAGCATTAATGAAAAAAAGAAAAATTTTGATGACTATTTTACTATGAAGTAAAATGATCATAATAGAAATCAATACACACTACAAATTAAATCCAAATTTTCTTTGTACACATTTTTAAAAGCTAATTCTCTATACACATCTTTTGAAAAAACAAAAACAAAAATCTAATTTTTCCATTATTTCTCACTTCGTCTATTGTCTTCCATTGCTTCCTACACTCCATTGTTACACTATCCATTACTCAATTGTTCTTAAGAAATTAATATTAGACATTATATACAGATTTTGTTGCTTTTACTTGATCCAAAGATACCAAGATTCAAGAAACAAAGCTCGGTGGTGCGATTTAGATGGGTTTGAACTAGATTGTCATTCATCAAGTCACCAAAATTGAAGCAATGGTATAATAAACACCCAAATTAAACCCCTTTCTCCTTCACATCTTCAAGTTTTATTTTTTATTTTATTTCAACTAGTTCTTATTTTACTCAATAAAATGGAGCTTAATGTAGGTCTTTAATAGAGTTGTGTTTTGTTGGAAGAGTCTTCAATGGAGTTGTTGTGGTTTGTTGTGGAAAAGTTGAGTCTTTGAAGAGTTTGAAAGGTTTAATAGTGTGGAAAACCTATTTAGGGGGTGTGTGTACAAAATGTGAGTTAAGATTATAATTAGAATATGTGATGTGTGAAATGAGAATAATAACATATAGTTATTTTTATAAGTGAGTGAATTGAGATATGATGTGAATAGAGAAGAAAATGTGTGTAGAAATAAAATTTCTCTTGAAAAGTGACTTTTAATCAACTTCTCAAAATATTCCTTATACTTTCTATTTACTATTTTTTTTTTTTTTTATATTATATCCTCCTTTCTCATTAAAAGTGTTCAATGTTGATGTGGGTGCCTGTGTGTGTGTTTTTTAGGCATTCTTTTTTTTAACCTAAAAGATTTTAAAAAATAAAAAGAATTATTTGATGCTCATGAAATAATGGCCAAATACACTGAGTCGCAAGGGTGCCTGTATTTAGATGGCCCCACGCAATAAAGCGTACATTCTTCTTATCAAGGCCCCGTTTGTTTTGAGTGAAAGTGAGGGTGTTAGGATTGCTAATACCAAGGTATTAGTAATAGTCTTGTTTGTTTTGGGAGAAGGCCTTGGGACTATTAGTCCCTTAGTATTACTAATACCCTTGAAGAGGGGATTGGTAAGGAGAAGGTAGAGATGGTATTAGAAAAATAGTGAGGGAATTAGAAATTTTTTTATTTTTTTATTTTTTATATATTGGAAATTTTTTTAAAAATATAATTTTTAATTTTTTATATTTTTTTATTTGTTTTATTATTTTATATAAAAATAATTTAACAATTCCTCACTACTAATCCCCTCACTAATAATCCCCTCCATTCTATCTCTCAAAATAAACGGGTGTAAATCAGGAGTTATTTATAAAGCGTTTCATAAAGCTCAAGGGTGCCTAATAGGAAGAATGTACGCTTTAGTACGCAAGGCTGCCTGTAGAGTTATCAAAGAACCTTAGTACGCTTTATAAATATTTTGGTTGTTAGAATTATTAGTATTTATTTATCATAATAATTCATAACCTTCTTTTAAAATCCATAATTAAACATATAACTAAACACAAAACTTGAAAATTCATATTACTTTCAAAACTCTATACTTAAATCATAATTAACACTTAACAAAAAATATTAAAATATTTAAAAATATATTTATAAAATAAAATAAAATATTTAAAATAAAAATATAAAAATATTTAAGATAAAAATTATATATTTAAAATAAAAAATATTTTTTTAATTTTTTTTAATATTAAAAAAATACAATACATAAATGTATGAAATATAATACACATTAAAATAAATAATAAATATTTAAAATAAAAAATATTTATTCTTAAAAATTAAATTAATTTTTTTAAATATTAAAAAAAATAAATCTAAAAAATTTCAAAAATATAATTCAAAACTCAAAACTTTTTTCAAAATTCATAACCAAATAAATTTTTTCTTTTCGAAGTTCAATTTTAAATATAACTCAAAACACGACATAACACTCAAATCATAATTCTAAAAATAATTTTTAAAAAAAAATTAAAAAATATTTTTTAAAATTTTTTCTTTTAAAATAGAGTTTTGAAAAGAGTTTAATTTTGAGTTTTGAATTATATACTTGGTTATGAGTTTCAAAATTAATTTTCGAATTGAGGAGTGTTTTGGGAATTTAAAAAAAAAAAAAAGCTAGCATTTTGACTTTTTAACTTTTTTACATTAAAAAAAAAAGTCAAAAAAAATTAACTTTTTTGACACAAAAAAATCAAAAAGTCAAAAAAAATTAAAAAATCGATTTTGAATAATTTTGAATTATCTGTTACTTATAAATTTTAAAAAATAATTTAAAAATTTTATCTTTAAAATCATGATTCCAACAACAAACCAATCACAGCCAATGCTTCTATAGATTACACTCAAAGGATGCGAGTCTTAAGCAATTCTATTCCTATGGTGATTAATTATAAAATTAAGAACAATGATATATGTATTAATCAATATAATAATTTGGCATAATTTAAAAAAGTTTTGATATTTATAATGCAATTAATGAATGAAATTAATAATAATGTTATAACTAGTATTAGTACACCAATTAATACGCTAATTGATACCTATAATACCAACGATAAAATTTGACATATTTTTTAAAAAAAATAAGTGAGTAATAAAAACTTGGGCAAATTACAAACACCTCCTCCAGGTTTAGTGAAAATATAGATTCCCCTTAGATTTGAAAAATTACATCCCGCCCCTGAGATTTATATTTTCATAACAAATTAACCCCTGAGATTTTTATTTTCATACAGATTTCTCCTAATTTTTCTTAATTTGTTATGAAAATTTGACCCTCAAGGAATAATTTGTAATTTCTCGAACCTCGGAAAAAATTTGTATTTTCATCAAACCTCGAGGGCTGTTTGTAATTTGCCCTAAAAACTTTCTAGAATCGATTTATCCCCTGTGGGTGCCCCCACCCAAATCACGCCACGTCAGATGAACAAACTTTAAGGGGCCCAGATGCTGACGTGGAACATCCAGGTCAGGTGTGGTAAATAAAGATCTAAAAGCTCCGGTTCGGTTTACCTCTTGAGCCGCTTGTTTTCCTTGTCGGCCGGACTTCTTCCTCTCTTCCTCATCCCCTCTGAAGATGCCTGGACCCGGTCCGGACCGGCCGTCGAACCGGCTTCCCTGAAAGACACAGACCCTCTGGCGGCTTCTCCGCCGATCTCCGGCACCCTCCTGATCTCATCATCACTCTCCATTCCTTCAAAAACCAAAAACCCAAAATCAGGGAAAAAAAAATACATTTTGTTCTAATCTCAAGATCTTCCTCGGAAATCAACTTTCTCGAGAAATCAACTTTCTCGAGAAAATCCACCAACCCAGATGAGAAAATTCACAAATCTTCACAACCCAGAAGCCAAATTCACAAATTCCATAAAATTCCAATCGAAATTTGAGGGGAAAAAAAAGAGAAAATAAAACCTTCTTTCACTTCAAGCTGAAGAGCAGAGCTGGAAGATCTTTCGCTGCTCGAAGGTAGAGAGCTAGCTGCAATGGAACTCGTTGCTTGTTCTTGCATTTCACCTTCACAGAACCCACACACAAAAAAAAAAAAAACAAAAAAAAGTGTAGAGAGAGAGTAGAGAGAGAAAGAGGATAGAGATGGAAGGGAATGTGGGATCTTTTTTTTTTTTTTTTTCTCTTTGTTGTTTGGTAAGAGAGAAAAGGAGCGGGATATTAAATGTTACTGTGAGTACAGAATGCACGAGTGGTGAGATTACAGAAACCGTTGGATCAGTTTTCATCGGACGGTTAAGAATGGGTGAGCGTGGAGGTCTAGGAGCCATATGGAGGTGAGTTAATCAAAGGCTGGTGGGTGTGAAGCGTGGGCTTGTTTTGCCTGTAGGATTGGTTTATGATCTGACGGTCAGGATTTGATTTTAAAGTGAGATGCATTGAATTGGGACTATGTTCGATGACATGTGCAGTGCCGGCTTGAAAAGTGCCAAATGTTTTGAAAAATTATTTGATGTTTTAAATGCTAAAGTGAGAAACATTGAAAGCAGGATGACAGAAAAATCGATCGAATTAAGCTAATTGATTCAAATCGATTGAAATTTCAATTTTTTGGTCTGTTTTTTTTATAAGATATAATTTGCTCTTGTTTTAAAAATTTTTATATTGATACAAATTAAATTAATTAAATATTGTATTTAAATATTTTATATTATAATTTATTAAACATTATATGATAAATTAGTATAATACATTTTTGTGAGAAAAACTAGGGAAAAAACATTTAGAGCAATTTTCATATATTTTCTTTGTTTATTTTCAATGCAAAATTTTATAACCTACTATAAAACCTTTTAAAAACTCATGTAAATTTCTATTCTATATCAAACCGACAAAATCGAATCATAGTATACAGTTTGTATCGATTTCTTAATCATGAAAACTAAAAAGATCAATTCAATACTAAATATGCCCTCAACACTAACCAAATTGAAATGTTTACACTCATAATTGGAAGAGACGAGTCAAAATTAAAGTTAGGATTAGCTTCTTTTTTCTTTTTCTTTTCTTTCTTCAATTTTTAAACTTCAATATAATTGTTCATGTTAAGTCTAAGGGCACTCACTAAAAGTCCGTTTTGATAATTTAAATTGTTTATTCTGTTGAGTCTTTTGTGCATATCTTACATAAAAAAAAAAAAGTTAATTCAATAATAATAGTATTTTTATTTTATCATTTTTATTTTTAAAAAAATTAGAAACAAAAATAATAAAATGAAAAGACTAATTTTTGTTTTTTTTTGAGTTATATAATATATATATATATATATATATATGGAGTGTTTTGGTAAGCTCACAAAAAAAGTCAATTTTTTTGACGTTTTGATTTTTTAGGTCACATTTTTTTTTATATTAAAAAAGTCAAAAAATTACAAAAAAAAAAAAAGTCAAAAAGTCAATTTGTTTTACCATCTTTCCAAAATACCACATGTATTTATTAAGTAAAAAATATGAACTAAGTTTGTTTAAATCAATTTGTTATTGGCAATTTTTATCAATTTTTTTTTTCATTTATGAATAATTTTATATAACATCTAATTTTTTAAGTTTTGCACTTTGTTCAAATTTTGAATTTTATATTTCTGAAGAGAAAAATAAAAGAAAAGTATTCAAATGCAAGATTTAGGCCTTATTTGGCTACTGTTTTTTTAATCACCTTCTAGCTATTTAAGATTAAAACAAATTTGGCTATGACAATAACTTTCTTAATAAGCTTTATCTTTGTTTGATAGCGATTAAAAAAATTATATATTTTTCTAATCTTTTTTTTTTTTATTTTAGTTAATTTTTTTTAACATTTGTAATAAAATTTGTCATGTGATAAATAACAAGAAAATCATGCATGTAGTCACATGTTTGAATCCTCCAAATAATTATTTTTGTTTCTGGGCACACTTATCACTGTTGGGTAGTTCGTTTAACTGTTTTTCACTTATTTAATAAAAGTAAGTAGATTTTCAAATTAGTTTATCTCTTTCAACTTAGCTGATTGATTAGTAGTTTGTTTTACCCATTTAAAATGGATTTGAGGGTTTGTTCAGACTAAAACTTAGATTAATCGAATCGGTGATTTAATCTAGTTTAAAACAAACATATCTTCTTTTTGTTATTTCATGTACTAGGCAATGTTTGTGAAATCCAATTGGCCGAACCCTTGACAGATCAAGTTCTGGTTCAAATGGACCACAAGAGCCAGATTTCTCAACAACATATACTGCTAGGGCAACCTTTTTGCCAAAAGCAATTGTTATTATTATTATTTATAAATTGAAAAAATTGCCATTTAGTCGACATTCACCATCCTTTTAGGCTGTCATAAGTAGAGGTGTGCGCGGTACGATTTGGATAGTTTGAGAGTAAAATTACAAATCGAATGAGGGGTTAGCGATTAGCGGATTGACAAATTGCTGTTTGGGTGATTTTGGCGGATAAAAAAATATTCTAACTAATTATCATGCATTTATATAATATATAACACTAATTTATATAATATTTTTTAGATATATAACATGAAGTAATTTTACATAATATGTTTCATATATATAACCACTAATTTGTAATAAATTACATATTTTAAATCTCTCTCACACTTATTTTTACATTGATATTTCATTAAAAGTTAAAAAATATATATGTATTAACTAGAGTGGAGCGGTTCGGTTTGCAAATTATAAATTTTAAAGTTTAAACTATAGTTAGCAGTTAGAGCGGTACAGATTGATGTGAATCGGTGCGATTTTAACGAATTGAGCAGTATTTTACACAACCCTAATCATAAGACTCATAACATTGAAGCTATTTTCTTTTTTTCTTTTAAAAAATTTTTAGTAGATAGTAGAGTAATATATTATGAAAAATATTTAGATCATCTAACAAATCATTAGGCCATTATAATTAGAAAGTTAACAAAATCTAACAACTAGTCCACTAAGCTTACAAAGCTAAACCCAACAACCACTGCTAATCACATACAACTAAAGGCGGAACTATGTAGCGGCCTAGAGGCACTAACCCCCTCCATTTTTTTACAATTTATTAATAATTTTAATATTTAAAAAATATAAATGGGATAATTCTTAATTTTATAAAAATTATTTTGTTAGCTTTCTATTTCATCAATATTTCACAATGTATAATAAAAATAATCTCTAATTATTTTATATTTTAAATAATAGTATCAATTTTATCGAGTCAATTTAATTAATATAAGATATACACATCACTTATTATTTTAACTTTAAAAATAAAATGGTATGTATATTTTTTTTATAAGTAATGCTAGACAACTTAAAACTTCACCACTAAATTTATTCACAATGACTTGAGAGTGATTGGGTCTTAGTTGATTAACTTTTAAAGAATCAACTAACATGTAACATTCAACGTCATTAAGGGGTTGTTTGGAGTATTCTAAATAAGTGTACTTTTTGTCTTTTTGAATTAAAAAGTTGAGAAAAAAAAGATAGATGTTTAAATTAACTTTTTGTCTTTTTACGAAAAATTATGTAATAAAAAATTGTATAAATAAGTGTGTAGGAGAAGTAAGTGTAATAGGCTGTACAGCACCTCTTTCTGGGCAGAGTGTAGGAGATAAGGAAATGATTGCCTCCTTCACGGGTAACCATTTGGACTGTGCTGTTTGGCCCGTGGGGCCCACTACGAGTTATATTTTGATAATCTGAACCGTTCAATATATAGAACTCGTCAAGTACTATGTGCTTGTAAAAAATCACATTGATCGGATATCGAAATCACATTGATCGGATTAGTTTTTGTTCACTAGTTAACTATAACACCATCCATTTCTTTTATACAAAACTGATTTGATCATATAGTTAACGATATCCGATTAACGTGATTTTTTTTAAGTGTATAGAACTCAACGAATTCTACATATTGAATGGTTCAGATTATCAAAATGTGACCCGTGGTTGCCCCTACGGGCCGAACAACACAGTCTAAATGGTTGCCTGCGAAGGAGGCAATCATTTCTAGACCAGTACAACAGACCAATCACGCGGACAGCCTATCACTTTAGCAAAAAGTTGATTTGTATTTTTTTATGTGTAAATTTTTTTTTTTTGTTTTTTTTTTTGTGAATAATGATAACTTTTTAACTTTTTAAAGTAACTTTTTCACTTTTTCAAAACATGCCAAGCCAGGCGTAAGCGTAAATTTAAGGGTTATTTTTTAGGGGTGTTAAGTATTTTTACTTCTTATTTACTAGATTATATTAATCAATTAAAATAGTTTTAACAATGATTTAATCGATTCTATACTGACATCTAATAGTTCAAAACTTTTAAAAATTAAAAATTATTTGTTAGATTTATCTAGTTTTTTTCCTAAATACTTCTTTCACAACGCTTATATAAAAAATTATGTTCAATCCCATAATGGGAGAGAAATAAACTAACCACCACAAAAGCATATTAAATTCCTCTCTATAAGAGTTGAACTCGAGATCTCGAATCACAAAAGGTACTACACAAACTTAACCACATGGCTTGGTACTCATAACATTGAAGCTAGTCTTCTATATTTTCTGATTACTAGCCGTCACACTTGAATCACAATAACAAAAAATTTGCCAATTGAAATAGCAGTGCATTCTAGAAATATGACTGTTATAAGCAATTTGCAAACTGAGGAACGATAAGATGATCATGATTGCTCCAAAGGAGAGATCGATCACCTAATTCAAAGTAAAAAGAAGATTAAAAGCTCAATTGAATGACCAGAAGATGAACCTATGGAGGAATCTACTCCAAATGGAAAAGATGAAAGGGATTTGCAAAGCCCTAGATTCTCTCCTGAATAAGAGAACGCGAAACAAGCTGATGACACAGGGGAAACCATCAATACTGATCAAATGGAGGGCATAGAGGCAAACAAAAAAGCTGCCAAATCATTCAAACAAGCCCTAGTTAGATCGAGATTCAATAAAAATGGAAAACTAGAAAAATTTCAAATGTGATGTTGATGAAATCTCTTCGGATGAGGATGAAGAAGCCCTTGAAAGAGAGAAGAGAATGGATGAATGAGAAGCCAGGAATGGATTTCCCAAAGTGAGCATTCCACCAGGTCTCCTGAAGAAAATTCGGGAACCATGGAAAAAGTGCTTGATTGTGAGACCCCTAGGGAAAACCATAGGATACAAGTTGTTTACGACCAAAATGACCAAAATATAGGGGTTACAAGCTGACTTTGAAGCATTGGATATTGGCGATGGCTTTTTTATTATGAAGTTTGATATGGCTGATGACTATGACAAAGTTTTCATTGGGGGACCGTGGGTTGTTATGGATCACTATGTAATAATGAGGAAATGGCAACAAAACTTCAAGTCAGATGAAGTAGAGGATGATGCCATAATGATAAGGGTGCGATTCCTTAATCTACCGATTGAATATTACAATGAGAAGGTCCTCTACCACATTGCCAAAGTACTTGAAGTCCCTTTAAAGATCGATATCAACACAACTATGGCTACGAGAGGAAAATATGCAAGAGTTTGCATAGAAATGGATCTCAGAAAACCACTGATTTCTCATTTTTCTATAGGCAATCACATTTATGGAGTTGAATACGAGCATTTTCACTCACTGTGTTTTCTTTGTGGCAGGTTTGGGCATTGGAGGGAAGCATGCAGCGACAGAGTTATGCCGATGCTGGAGAGGATAGAATAAACATTGAATAGAGATGGCCACCAGATGGTTAAAGCCCAAGATGCCAATAGGCCAAGTCCAAGGGAAGGAAATGAAAGACCCAAACTCAGGGAACTATAGACCATGAATGATGGTTCAAAATCAAAGAAGGAGAAACAAAGGCCCAACGGGTACTAAGACATAAGCGGCCCAAAAGAGCAATAGGTTTGAAGTGTTAAGAGAAGAAGGAGGAAAATAGGGAGCTAAAGCCCATTCTAGCAAGGAGAATGATAAGGGTAAAGTCCATAAAAATGTAGGCTTAAGAAATAAGAATAAAATAATATAGAAGAGTAAAGTGAGTACTAGCCCTGCAATGGCTAAAGAAAAGAAAAAAAAGGCAGGCAATCTGGAGAAGGAAGATATGTTTGATATGAGGATACGAGATCAAAGAGTAGAAATAGGGAAAGATGAAACATCTAATCCGCAGAGAACTACCAAACAACCAACTGTTATTTTTCATCAATCCACTATTCAACCAACCAACTCTAGCAGCAAGTTGTTAAGTACAAGGACAAACGATGGAGAATTCAAAACCCAAATCTAGAGTCCCACCAAGTAAATATGGAGGAGGAACGAGAGAACTACCTGACAAAGATGCACAAACTCGACTATAATAGAGTATTGGTGGGCTTGTCCCCATGGAAAGAAGTATTTCACCTCATTACCTTCGAATAGTGGAACGGGGAAGTAAAGTTGAGGATAATGCCATGGAGGCAAATAGAAACGAGACAAGACAGGCACTACATCTCAATGACACCATTCAAGACAATGGAAGAAAACTACAAAGCAATAAGGGGATATCTGGAAATTGATAGCCAAGACCTTCTATCTGATCAAGAAATTTCGTCCATAGATTTGCTCATTTGGAATTATAGAGGAGCAGGAAATAAGAGATTCAAAAGGAATCTTAGAGAATTAGTCCAAATTCACAGACCAGAATTGATGGTACTTATGGAAACTAAACTTGAATTCAAATCAATGGGGATGTTCTTCAATTGTATGGGTTTTACAGCCTCAAGCCATGTATATCCTATAGGTAGAAGTGGAGACATTTGGATGCCTTGGAACGCTAATGTTGGTAATGTAAGGGTGGTAAAAGCTAGCTCGCAACAGATTAAAACTACTATTTTGAGGCAAGATTACCCTGATTGGCTGCTATCAACTATCTATGCTAGTCCAAGTAGTGCCAAGAGAGATGAACTTTGGGATCAGCTAGAGGTTATTGCCTAACACATGAATGATCCTTGGTTAGTTGTTGAGGACTTCAATGATTTTACTACTCCTAATGACAAGAGAAGCTTTCATGGAAGTCAACAACAGACTTTAAGCCAAGACTAGAGGAGGAATAGAAAGTTCAATAAGAGAATTCATAATTGCAAACTGATGGATTTGGGATGCACAGGGCCAAGGTTGACCTAGCCCAACAATAGGAAAGGTTGGGCCAACACTATGGTAAGATTGGATAGGGCTATGTGCAATATTGAATGAAGAACTACCTTTCCAGATAGAGCTATGAGGAATCTCTCTTGCACCTATTCAAACCATTCACTTATGATGGTGTTCACTCAAGGGAGAATCAAGAAGATTATTGATGGTTTGCAAGAGGGTTGGAGGAGAAGGAGGTTTTGGTGGACTGCTTAGAGATGAGAGAGGAGCTTGGGTGTGTGGATTCTACAGTAAATTGCAGATGGAAACTAGTTTAGAAGCTGAGTTGTGGGCCTTATATAAAGGATTGACTGTTATCCTTCAAAAAGGCATAAACAATGTGCTCATCGAAATTAATGTGGCCCAGGTGGTGAAGCTAATGGAGGAGCCAATTGAGAGCAATTGCCTTTTCAGAAACTTGGTGGAGGATGTCGAAATACTCTTCAGAGATTGTGAGTGCACCATTCAATATATCTGGAAATAAGGGAATTTGTGTGCATATGCCTTAGCCAAACTAGGTGCAGACCAACCGAAGGACATGCTGGTAGTGAATGTACCACCAAGAACTAAGAAGCTACCTTGTGGTAGACATGATAGGGGTTTCAAGAGAAAGGGCTTAGCCTTCCCTTTATTTCTTCCTTTTCGATGTAACAAAAAAAAAAAAAAAAAATCACAATAATAATAAAATTTAAATTTAACAATTTACAACTACAAATCCCCCCCCCCCTCCCCAAAAAAAAATCACAAATAAATAATGACTTTGTATCACAATTGTGGTTTCATAAATATTCATCTGTTATTTACCATGGCTACCTAAAAAAATAAAAAAATAAATAAAAATCTGTTAAATTTAATTTTTATTTTCTAAATTCAACCAAAAACCAAAAACTGCAAATACCATCTATGATAAAAGATTCCTATAAAAACCAAACCTCTAAATTTATGGGTAAATTATATTGATCTCTCTTAAAATTTAATGAAATTACAAAAATCCCTCTTGAGGTTTCTGAAATAACAAAAATATTTCTTAAAATTAGTTTCAATTACGCTAACCTCTATTGAGGCTTAATGTAATTGCAGAAACTTTTGAAATAGCAAAAACCTCCCTTCAGTTTTTTATTACATATTTCTTCTTCTGTTACTTTATTATAAAAAATAAGAAAATATTTATATCAAATAATTTAATTTTATTTCATTAAAATTGTGTCCAATTACAAGAAAAATAAAGGATAAAACTCATATTTTTTCTCTTTGTTATGTCTTTAGTTACATCTGATTAGAAAATTATTGAGTATTTCTGGAACACCATATATCTATATTCTTTCACTAATCATTATTCATTATGCTCGCTAATATTCTTTAATTATTCAACATAAAATCATAAGTCTCACATTCTCCCAATCATAATATCCAATAACTTTTCCTTTTGATTAAATGTGTCTCCTTTATTCAAGATTCCTCGGGAGTATGTTTTTACGAGTTAAACGATCTCATTTATTGTAGGCCAAAATGAATTTTTTACACAAGCAGAAGGGGCTGGGTTTTAAGTGTAAAGTGGGCTGGCCCTTTGGGTTTCACTGTGCCCACACTTTAATTTGGAAAAAGTCCACTAGAGGTTTCTAACTTCTGTTTCAGACTTGCAGGGACAATAACAAGCCAAGAATTGTTTTTGTTTAGTTTGATTTTTTAAAAATTGTTGTTAAACCGTTTTTTACTGATCTCTTTATTTTATATTTTAGTCATATTTTTCATTTACTTATATATTTTTAAGTTTTAGATGCATCTAATTTAGATGCTTAAAAAAAAAAAAAAGGAATGTCTTAAATATATGAAAACAATTTTGCTAAAAATAAAAGAAAATCCGAACAAAAATATGCATATATTTTTAGATGAATTTTCTTTCATTTTTAGTGATGTTTTTTCATATTTTACTCAATTTTTAAAAACTTTTTAGAAATAGCTAGATTAGGTACATTGAAAAAAGAAAAAGAAAAAATTGACAAAAAAATTCATTGAATTTTTTTTTAAAAAAAATAATTTAAATTTGTCTTTCAATTAGTTAAGAACTTCCCCATAAAACATTCTTATTTCCCCCCTATCTTGGCTTAAATTCAACCTAATTGGATTGGTATGGTGATATACTTTCTAAATTACTATAATTGTGAGGTTGGTTGTAGCACCTTCAAGTTAATAATATTAATAAAAAAATGAAAAACACATAGAAACCAATCACAAAAAAATATACAAAACACTCACGTGGGGCTTACATCCATTAAAATGTGCTGTGCATTTTTTGGGTCAATCAATAAGAGAAATAATACAAATATAAAAAATATATTATATCAAACTAGTAGCCCAACAATAGCTAGAGAGGCAACACTTACGAGGCCCAACAACCACCAATAACCCAAATTTGAGAAGAAATAATTTACATACTTTTCTCGTAATAGAGGGGAAATAAACACTATAAATATCAAATTTCTCTCTATAGGAATTGAATCTATAATTTCATATCACAAAGTAATACTACACAATTACTAGGCCAAAGATATTGATTTTATAGTTGTTTTTTCTGTATGCCAAATTGCTCAGATAAAAAAAAAAAACAAAATGAAAACAAAAAAAGAAAGAAAGAGAAGAAAAGTAAGAAAATGACGGAAACAAAATAAACTTTTTGTTTTTTTGGGTACCTAAAAGGAACTCTTATGTTCACTCTCCAAATTTGGTTCTCTCCGCTAGGGCCAGCCCTGAGATTTGTGAGGCCTAAGACGGACTATGAAAATGGGACTCCTTTAATATATTTTTTTTAATAAAAAATTTATGATTAAAATGATAAGTATTTACAAATTTTTTATTTAAGTATACTTGCACATATAATTATTAAAATTATAATTTAAAATTTACTTTCATATATTAAGTGAACAATGTTGTATATTGTATGTATGGTTTGGGTTGGGCCCAAACACTTTATTTGTTTTTTTTTTTTTTTATATATATTTTCATTTTAATAAATATGGGCCAAACCACATAAATATGGACTAAACCAAACATGGGCCCAATAAAACATTTTGGGCCCTTTAAATTGATCCTAAAACAAAACAAAAAAAACAAAAAAAAAGGTTGGGCCTATAACAATTTATTAAATTTGGGGGCCCTTTTTTTAGGCCAAAATTATGGGGCCTAAAGCACAAGTCTTACTAGCCTTAGGCCAGGGCCGGCCCTGCTCTCCGCTTCAGATTTTGCCGTTTTTAAAACACAATATGAATTGTGAGAAGCAACATGTAGAGTGTTAATATTAATCAATTCCTAACATTTTTTTAATCAAAATTAATCATTCTTGTAAGAGTAATGTTAAGTATCATGAAAGAAATATCATAAAATATTTTATAATTTTTTTCATATTTTAATTAGTGTGTGGTGTTTTATTATATGTAATTTAAGAGTAGAGAATCTTTATAAAATTATTTATGATATTTTTTTTTTCATGATACTTGGCATTTTTGTAATGTGGTAAAATTTTCACACATTTACACTGCTTTGTTATTGAATTAGAAGAAGAAAAAAGAAGAAGGGATTTATTAGGAAATTATTTTCAAGTCCTTATATTCCAATTAGTTCATGCATAACAGATTCTTGTAGTTCAATAAATTCTATTATTTGGATATTTGATCTATCAAATCCTAATTCTCATATTTAAGATATTTTATAGACAATTTTACCCTTACAAATATTTTTTAAACGCTTAGCAATTTAGTGATGTGAACATTCATTGACGTGTGAATATTGTTAATATGAATATTATTATTAGGGGTATTTTGGTAACTATGTCACCCATAGGCAGGGATGAAACTAAGAGAAGATTATGGAGGGCTATGGCCTTTCTGTTTCTGTGAAAAATTCTATTACTATTAACACTTTTAAAAATATATATATATATAGATATATCTTATTTTATAAATAAATAGTCCCTCAGTATAAAATATATGTATCACATTCTTCTACCATCTTAGATTCTCTTTTTATTTTGTATTTAAAAAATTTCTTTATCCTATTAGAGATTACTTTTATAGTATTTGAATTTTTTTTATATGTATATATATAATTTATATATCATATTGTACTTATATGTGCATTTGTATATATAGTGAAAAAAAACTATATGAAATTCTGATTCCTTTCCTGTCCATAGAATTTATTGGAATATAAGAAAATAATTTGAATTAAGTGGGACATAAATAGGCGAAGAGAGATTTATGAATAAATGCCAAAAAAAAAGAAGGGTGAAGGTCAAAATTGCGCATTTGGTAACTTGCTTGTTTTAGTAATTTTTGACGTTTTTATTAGATAAAAAAAAGTTAGTGTATTTTGAATAATTTTTTTGAGAACAAATTATATTGATTTTTCTTAAGGTTTTACATGATTGCGAGTATCACTCCTATAATTTTAATAATTACATTAACCACCTCTACTTTTAAACTATCATCAAAATTCTCCCTACCAGTTAACTTGGCCCAAAAGATGCTAAATTTATTAAGTAAATAACTATAATGCCCTTGAATAGAAACCTAACAAAGTTTGTTTAATCTTATATATTTTTCATCTTTTTGTAACCAAACACACCAAACTAAACCCAACTCCCTTTACTCACTTTTTGTTAGAACTTGATTTTTTTTTCTAATACTTATTTTTATTTTTTTTGCACATATTTTTGTCCTATTATTGTAAATATATGCTTAACTGTTTATTTTATTTTATTTATATATATATATATATTTTTATTATTTGGTTTTGCTGTTAAAGAAAAAAAATTATTGGCATTTGTATTTTTATTATACTTTTGTGACTTTATATTGATCTATTGCACTGATTATTTGTGAGAATAAGTTTGTGAGTAGAGACCCATCATGGCCGGCCCTGGCCTAAGGCCAGTAAGGCCTGTGTCTTAGGTTCCAAAATTTTGACTTAAAAATAAGACTCACAAATTTGGTAAAATATTATAGGCTCAAAATATATATATATATATATATTTTAAGGATCAATTTAAAGGGCGCCAAAATATTTTATTGGGTCAATGTATGGTTTAGCCTATATTTATTTATAAGTGTAGTTTAGCCCATATTTATTAAAATGAAAATATATATTAAAAAAAATGTTTGGGCCTAAGAAAAACAATACATACAATATATGGGCCCTAATTTATTTATTTTTTTAACCTTCTTTATCTATTAGATTTTAGTGGAAGAAATAATTTTCCCTAATTTTTTTACTTACGTTTTTATCAGTTTTAATTGAATAATTTTTTCCTAATTTTTTTCCCCTAATTTTGTTTCATTAAATTGTTTTGTTTATAATTTTAACGATTATATGTGTAAGTAAATTTTTTTGTGGTTACAAACGAATAAAAAAGTTATAATTTATTATTTTATCCATGAATTTTTTTTTTTTCAATGTAAGAGGGGTCTCATTTCTGAAATTCGCCTTAGGCCCTCTAAATCTCAAACCGGTCTGAGACCCATAAGAAGTGTAATGATTGAGAGATTAATACAAATCTAATGCACTGATCATTTGTGAGAATAATATGGAGTAGTTAAAGAAGAGAAGTTTGTGAGTACACCCAAAAGAAGTGTAATGATTGAGAGATTATCTCAATCAGAGTAAAAATAGTTTATCTTTCAATTGTTACACTTGAACATAGTGAATAGAAAATGCATGTTTTCAAATTTCATGCAATCTATGGGATGAGATCATGCCAATTCGATTGTTGTAATGTGAGAAGGAATCCTCTTTTGAGTTAGAAAGAGAGTGTTTGAGTTGCATTAGGATGGGAGCATCAACTTTACTAGTAAATAGACAGATAAATATAAACATTTTCATGAATCAATATATATGCAGTTATTTTAAATAGTTGTATCACTTCGGGTTGAAGTATAGCTTTCTGAACATTACGATGAGATTGTAATTATACATACTTTCCAAAAAATCCAATATGCATTCCATTAGACGTGTCTTTTCGATTACAATTTACACGTAGCATTAGCACTTAAAAATGTAGAAAACACTTTTAAAGCCTTTGCTCTTTTATAATAGTAGATATATAGATAGATAAAGATATTAGATTTCATAGTGAATCCACAAAGTTAAACTGCACGGTTCAATCTACAATATTAAACTGGAGAAATAAAATAATTCTTTTCTTTTCCCGACTCATGGAGAAAAGTTAATAGTTATTTTAGGCATGAACTTTTGACTAGGATTTCTTTGCCATGGGAGGTTTTCTGGATCCACGCAAATTCTTCACTGGTGTTGAGAAACTGCGAGCAAAAAATGAAGAAAAAGCTCCATTTGATCCACCATGCTCCTTCATCGCCATGCCTGATCTGTTGGTGCTTTGACAATGCATTAGTTGATCTACTTCTTTTTGTGGGTTTTCACTCATATTCTCTATCAAAAGCTTATCATCCCATACCAATCCTGATGAACCTTCTCTCCTAAATGACTTTGTGGACCTCTGTAATGCAGCCATGGAGATTGATAATTCTCAAAACTCTTTCGGAGATATATATATGAATGAATGCTAGTTCTTCCTTTGACTTTAATATGGAGAGAGGAGAGAGATAAGTATAAATTGAAGAATAAGAAAAGGAGGTCAAAAACGGCATCTTGATAGAATATATTATTACTTGCATTTATTTATTCTAGGGCGAATTACAGCCAAAATCTATGTAATTTATCTCTTAAATCAATTTTATCATTATAAATTAATTGGGTTAGTTCATTGGTCACTCATGTACATTTTATATAAGAGGTTAGGGGGTAAATTCTTGCATTTAAGGGTTGATAATTTTTTCCTTTGTATGAAACCCTTTATTGTATTGTTCATTTCTTCATAATAAGCTCTTTCTTAGGTTGATTATTCATTACCCTATTATGGGGCTGGTTATTAGGCTTTCTATAATAGTTGGATTATAATTGTTCAGATGTAATTCTCTTTATATTGTAAGTAATCTCTTATCAATTAACAGAAAAGAAAAAGAAAATCAATTTCATCATTGTAATTCTAATTGTATTAATTTTACCTTTAAATTTGTCATAGTATTAGTTTAGTACAATTGATAACGTCTATTTAAAAATTAAATTGAAATTAATGGATAAAAGTAATTTACTCTTCTAAAAAATGATTAAAGGTTGAAATTCAATTTGAAATTGTTTATTTCCTTATGGATGAATTATTTTACCCTTGAAACTTGTCTACTTTCTCAACATATATATCAATAATTGAATTAAATTGGTACAATTTTAAAAAATAAATAGCAAACTTTTTATAATTAAAACTACATGATAATCAAAGTAATGCAACAAAACAAATTACATTGACTTGGTGTATATATAGAAATGTAACTATTGTTTTACTTGATGTCTATACATAGGATTATTTATTAGTGTTAAGGTTTGACGAAATTCCCGTACTTGTCTTCTTACTTTGTTCTTATATATACAAAGGATATTGTTTTACTTGATGTCAATATATAGGATTATTAATTAGTGTTAAGGTTTGACCAACCTCATATATATATATATATATATGTTTTTAATTTATGTTCTGTCATAATTAAAGATGATGTACATGCAAAATTGAATACCAAAAAAATTTAACCCAAAATGTGGCCTTATTCTTCAATATCAAATATATCACACATTCACAACATTTAAAGGTTAGAATAATGAATCATGTGAAAAACACTTTCGCTTGTGTTTCGAGGATGGATTTTCGTAGAGATTTGAAAAGAAAAAAATAAAAAATATGTGAAATATAAGTGTAATATAATTATATTTCGTTCAAATTTTATCTGTTTTTTCTTATTTTAAAATTTTTATTCGAATACAATCTTTAATGATTAGATTAACATTGAGACAACAGGAGGGTCTAAGTCCTGGGTGGACAGCTCTTTTTTAATGGTATGAGATGATGAAGTCTTGGTCCCATTTGATAGCAACTCATATCCTCAGTCATATAACTTGTTCATAATTTTTGGCAGCGCAATTTATATTATTATTCATATTCTTTAGCCCTCTTTGCTTACCAAGAAAACAAAGCAATACATATTGCTTATTTCTTTACAGGTTTGACTAAGATTATCTATATAATAAGATTACAAATTCAGAATTATTTATTGAGAATTTATTCAGAAAAAAAGCTCAATGATTAAAATTCATTTCACTCATGAATCCCACACTTCATCAATTTAATCTTCACTACACATACTCATTCTACGTAAATTCAGACCTTGCAAGTATGGGACCCTAACTTTTTATTATCTATAATAATCATATTTATAATAATCTTACAATGATTTAAATAGATAGTTTAAAGAAAAATTACAATTAATGGTGACTTAAGTAGAGAGTTTAAGTAAAAAACACAATTATCTTTACAAAAATCTTGATTATTGAAGAGAATTTTATTCCTTAGAGATTGACTTCTCTTCCATTTACTCTACTCTTGTCTAGTTAAGTCTATTTTTATTTTTTATTTTATTAGCAAAAAAAAACTTTATTGATGGAATAAACAAGTACAAGGTACAAGATAAATTACATCAATAAAGGAAAGAGAAGTGCAAAAGTATCACAATGAGCTAAATGATCCCAACTAGGTTGGCACCACAAAACTCATCCTATCATTTGCTAGCACCCCAAAGTTGGTGAGAGACCAACGAAAAAAGTACAGACCAGAGCAACATCAGAACAACCACCCAATTTAGACAATCAGCCATACATCTGAGGTAAAACAACCAACCAACCAATGCTAGCACCTAAGCATAACAGACCAACAGACTACAGCATCTGATGCGGACACACCAGAGAGCACCAATTCAGATCAAAATGTAGAACTGAAACATAGCCTAGAATCAACCTCATTTTGAAGTCCTTGAGCTCATTATGCTAGCATAATCTCTATCCATAGATAGAAGCTCCCAACCTCAAGCAGCCTAGCCAAGCTTCACCTTTCAGCAAATTGATGAGTACTTCAGGCATCATGCAGCTTTTAGCTCCGCAATACTTCTAACAACCTCAACGTTCTCATTTCCAAAATCACTTGTAAACAACACCAAATCTGGCTGGTCTGGTTTAAATTGACCACAGAATCAGCAACAACAGCTTAGTGCACTCAGCAGTGCATAATAACATCAGAATAACAGCACAATCAAACACTCATACAGAGTACAAACTCCCCTCTATTTGCGAAGCCTCCACAACTTGAGCATCACCTGCTGAAGAACTCTATAGCATAAAACCAGTTCAGTAGCAGCATAGAATTGTGACAGCCAATATACCAGTATCTGCCCCATTACTTTTTCACCAACTGCAGAAAACCAGTAGTAGAGACATCAACGGTAGCCCAAAAACCAGTAACATCCTTTACCAACTCCATCAACCCTCACAGCAGCTGCCAGAATGGGTTGGAGAAGCCACCATTAGTGTAGTTGGGCATAGTAGACCCACACCTTCAACAATCACCAAGACTATGCAGCCCCAAACTCAATGCCACACTCCATATCTGCAGCAGCTGCTAAGATGACTCCCAACTATACACAATAGCATACCCACAGATAAACAATAATCCACCATGAATCTTTTCTGATCTTCACAAACATCAATCCTCCATGAATCTCCTCTCTACTACAACAATAGCACTGGCAGTTACCAATGGCAGTCACCAAATCATTTAGAGCATAGCATTGCAGAAAGTGACCTCTACAATATTAACAGAGTCTGGCAATCACCATACAGTTCATCATTCCACAAAGCAGCCCTACATATCAGAATAACATAGTAAATCAACATAGCAGACCAACATAGCAGGATTTGACTCTTCCTATTATCACCTACCAATTCAGCATTCCACAGATTAGCATAATAGCTGAGCATAGCAGACTAACATAACAGATAGACTCCTCTACAATAATAGCACAGTTTGACAATCACCATATCAGTTCTTAACCAGCTACTACATACCAAAAAACAGACAGCATGGCAGTTCAGTATGGCAGTTTAGCCCTCCACTGTTGAGCAGACCAGACCAACATCTCAGGACTTTGACTCTTCCTATTATCACCCACTAAGACTTTGCAGCCTTCTTCCTTCCAAACAATGCCTGATGCCTTTGAGATTAGAAATGAAATCCTGAACTAGCAAATGATATTCCTTGAGGACTGGTTTTAGCCAAATTGCAATTCTAATCTTGATTAGTTCACACAGTTCCGGTAGATTTGGTGAAGTATCATTGAATACACAATCATTTCTATGTTTCCATAAGGACTACAACACAGTGGGAGGAATAGCTCTCTAAATCTTTTTCTTTCTCTTGTTTAGTCTAACACCATCCCACCATAGTAATAAGCTATCAATTGTTTCTGGAAAGGCCCCTTGGAAATCCCACCAACTCAATATATTGGACCATACTCTCCAAGCAAATGAGCAATACAACAATAAATAGTTCACAGATTCATTCTCCTTCTTACAAAAATATAGAGTGTTGACGCATTACCAGGTAAAACACCAATTCTATGAAGAAAGACAGAGGTTTTGACTTTATTTTTCCATGATAACCAACAGAAAAATTGGACTTTAGGAGGGACATACTTGATCCAAACAAGCTTGTTGGTTGACAGAGTTATACCAAAATAGTGTTCAATAAATTTGTAAACAGAAGAAACAGAGAACACACTTGAGTTTGTAGCAGCCTAAGACAACATATCAGTTTGATTATGATTGATGCTAGGAGTAGCCAAAAGGAAATCAGTGAGTCTGGAAACCTCCATATACTCCCAGTCAAACAGTCTCATTTTGAAATTAAATATCCAGTTGGTTGAACCATCTTTTTTCTCATACATTGATTTCAGTGATTCTTCTTTGTCAACTACCAATCTAAAAATAGTAGGAAAATCTTCTTCCAAACACACATTCAGACACCATTTGTCTTTCCAAAACTTGATTCTAGATCCATCCCCAACCTTTATAATCAGAGTGTTCATAAAAAATTCCAATAAACTGCTTCTACGATCTGCTATTGATAAGATACCTTTCCAAACACAAGAGTGCCTACTACTTGGTCTAAATAATGGAACCCAGCTATCCAATTCCAAGTTGTATTTGTTACAGATTACCCTCTTTTACAAAGCTTCTTTTTCAAGTCCAAATCTCCACCACCACTTGATTAATAAACTATCATTAACCTTTCTCACTCTTCTAATGCCAAGCCCACCTTGATCCACACTTTTTGTAATTTCCTCCCATTTCACCATATGAAGTTTTTTCTTCAATTCAGTTCCATCCCATAGAAATCTGGCCTGAAGCTTCTCAAATTCATTAGCTACCCCTTCTGGCATCTTAAATAGAGATAGATAGAACACAGGTAAAGAGGAAGTTATAGCTTTAATTGGAGTGAGCTTACCAGCAAAAGAAAGTAACCTTCTCTTCCATCCAGCTAACCTGCTCTTAAGTTTGTCTAGAATAGGTTTCCAGGTTGCTTTCCTGTTTGGATTAGCACCTACAGGCAGTCCCAGGTAGTGAAAAGGCAAGGACTTGGTCCTACAATTTAGTGTTTTAGCAAAGGAAGCAATGACATCCTCGTGCACACCCACTCCACACACCAAACTTTTGTGATAATTAATTCTCAAACCTAAGATCAGTTCAAAGCATCTTAAAATCCTCTTCAAATTGCAAATTTCAGCCTCCGAGCTTCACAAAATAATAATGAATCGTCCGCAAACTGTAAATGGGACAACACCACCCCATTAGCTCCTATCATAACTCCTTTAATGAGACCCAATTGCTGTGCTCTAGACAATAAAATGCTAAGGCCTTCTGCTGCCAAATTGAATAGAAAATGAGATAAGGGGTCCCCTTGCCTTAGGCCTCTTTGTGGACTGAACTCCTGAGTTAGGCATCCATTGACAAGGACTGATAGCCTAGCAAAGGATATACACTCTTCAATCCAGCTGATCCATTTTTCCCCAAAACCAAAATTCAAAAGCATAGATTTGAGATAAAGCCAATTCACAATGTCAAAGGCTTTCTCAAAGTCAAGCTTAATAAGCACACCCTTCTTTTTTGATTTCTTCCAACCATCTACCACCTCATTAGCAATTAGAACACCATCTACAATATTCCTCCCCCCTATAAATGCTGTTTGAGATTCACTAATTATATGGGGCAACACAGCTTTCAATCTTCTAGCCAACACCTTTGCCAAAATTTTGTACACTGAACCGATAAGACTTATGGGTCTATAATCTCCAAGACCCACTGGATTTTCTTTTTTAGGAATGAGTGAAATGAAGGAGCTATTCAATCCTTTCACCAGTTTACTATGCATGTGAAATTCCTTAATAAAGTTGCACACATCACCCTTCATCAACTTCCAAAATTTTTGAAAACAAAGCAAATTAAAACCATCCGGGCCAGGAGCCTTGTTACCATCACAATCCTTAACTGCAACTCTAATTTCTGCCTCTGAAAACTCTGCTTCTAGCACCCCATAGTAAGAGCTACACTACACTGATTTGAATGTCCCTCCTAGAGTAGGTCTAGAAGCCCACTCCTCAGAGAAATGCTTCCTAAAGTGCTTATAAACCTTCATTTTCATTTGATTAGGGTCTTCAAACAGAACATTATCCACTGAAATAGAAGGGATTTCATTTCTACTTTGTCTACTCCTTGCCATCACATGAAAAAATCTGGTATTTCTGTCCCCTTGTAAGTTCCAATTAAGCCTTGACTTTTGCAGCCATAACCATTCCACCATCCTGCTTAGCTTCCATACTTGTTCTCTTGTTACCCTTCTCCCTAATTTTTTATCATCCATTAGATCTCTAGATTCAGCAATAAGATCTAGTGAGTGGAGATCATCTTCTACTAATTTTAACTTGAAAGTGACATTCTCAAATACCTCCTTACTCTAATTTTTTAAAGCAAACTTCAAAGTCTTCAGTTTGATTTGAAGAGCAAAACCAGCCCAACCCTGAACCAATGAATCCTTTCAAATCTTCTCTTTAAAAGCTGGGAAATTGGAATGCAAGGTCCAGGCATTAAGAAATCTAAAAGGTTTGGGGCCCCAATCTCTCACATCCTTCATCAACAGTATTGGACAATGGTCAGAAAGAAGTCTTGGCAGTCCCCAGAGTTTTAATTTAAACCCCTCTAACCATTTTGGGGCAACTAAAACTCTATCAATTCTACTCCATTTCTCGCCTTCTACTGTGTTGCACCATGCGAACTTCCTTCCAAGTAATGGCATATCATTTAATTCAGACTTGTCAATAAAATCAATCAAATCCTTCATGCCCCTATCTCTCCTACAGCAGCCTTTTCTCTCACTTATAGTCTTACTTTCATTTAAATCTCCACATAGACACCGGGGATTTTGGAAATTCATCTTTAGTTTTAACAAACTATCCCATAATTTCTTTCTATCACCAACTGAATTTGGAGCATATATATTGAGAATAGCACAACTAAAAGAATTAAACAGAGTATCTGACAGTAGTATAAATCTTCTACTACTACAACAAGCTTGTAATTAGAACACTTCAGGATCCCAAACGCATAAAAGTCCTGCAGACAAGCCTATAGAGTCTACGACCATAAAGTCCATTTTGTCTCTTACCTACATTGTTCTGACATCCTTTTCTGTAAGTGCAAATTTTTTGGTTTCTTGAAATAGGGCTACATCTACTTTTCTTTCCTTTAAAAGTTGTCTTATCTTTCCTTTCTTCTGGTACCTACCCACACCCCTAATGTTCCATGAGATTATCTTTATAAGAACTTGAAAATCACCTCTTGAGCCCCAAGACAGAGACATCCTATGCCAATACTCCAATACCCCTCCCAACTCTTTCTTTATCCTTTACCTCTAGTTCCATAATTTTGTTTAGGGCTTCATCCTTTTTCCCATTGAAACTCACGCCCAAAAGTTTCCCCATCTGCAGCGTAGCTTGAGCTTCATTGAGCAGTAATCTGCCTCCATCATCACCATTCCCCATCGAAGCTGAAATGGATTCTTCAACTATAGCTGCCCGTAATACTGCTCATTTTTTAGATTCTTTGCTTGATGATGCTCCTTTGTGGCCAAATCTTTTCACAAGGTCAAAATAACCTTTTCCGTGGGGATGATTCCTATTTTTAATTGTCTTTATAACTTTCCTTTTTCCTTTCTTCCTCTGCAGAGCAGAGTTACAGACCATATCATTCTCTTTCACCTGAGATGAGCTAGAAGTTGAATTGAGATGCCCATTAGCCTGTACCCAATTTATTACATTGGGCTTGACCTGAGTTGTATTAAGTCTTCCCATTTCATTGCTTCCTTGGTTTAGGCCCAACACTACCTCCAAGTTAAGCCCAGGTCGATTGATACTTGATCCACTTAAACTCCTTACAAAACCAGGCGTGCACACCTGATCATCATGTCCCTGACACATCTTTGTATAGTCGTTGTTGATATCACCCACCTTTATTTAGTTTATCATAAGTTTTACTTTAATGATTTGAGATGTTTATTTTATAAATTTTTGTGTAAATCACGTACATATTGATATGATTATCGTAATCACATAATTTTGTTAGTTTTGTCATCTGCTTGTTATAAAGAAAAATAATTGCACAAATGATGACGTAAAAAATGATGTGAGTGTGCTAGTATCAAATTGAGATCCAATGTGAGCAATGTGTTCAATCTAAAAAAAAAAAAAAAAAAAATCTGACTTCTAACTTCAAACAAAAGTTGGTGATTGAAAGGAACACCATCAAAGTTCTTTCTTTATCGCAATAAAGAGAATTTCACTATTTTTTATATGGTTGTTAGTATATGAGAGTCATATAAAAAGATGATAAAATAAACTATTCCATTAATGACTGGAAGTAGTTACATGATTAAATAAGCTGATAATCTTCTATGGTACGTATCCCATGATCGTCTTCTTGATGCTGCCCATTCTCTTCCTTTGTTGATTATTGGTGCTATATTCTTACTCCACATTCAGATTCTACCTTTATTTCGTCATGATTCCATAATTCCAGTTAATTCATCCTTAACTGATATGTTGTGTTTTCATAACAATTTGCCACGTGTCTATTTCCCATGCTTTTAGAGATCACCTCACTAGCACATTAGCTGATATAATGGGTTTGAGTATCAAGAAATTTTGGAAGTTGGACATGTCACACATTATGGGTAGATCCTCCTTACTATTTTAAAACTGCCTGGTGGTTATGGCTAAGAGAAATTAGGGACTGCTCCACAACCACTTCTTGAAAGTTAAGAACCTGTAATCGTTGAGTTGACCAAGTCTACTCCTTTGTCGTAACCCATAGCTGGATTGAGGCACGCGCCTCATGGGTCGACCCACCCATTATTTGGACGGTTCAGGTTGACACGTGTTGGCATCTTGTCTTTCAAAATTTAATACCCCGTGGCGGCCTCTAATTGACTATGCTAAATAGGGTACAACCATCATCAAAAAAATTAATAATTTGTTCTAAAAGATTTTTGATTGGGAGCCCGAATCTGGGCTCCCCCGAATGCCCTAATGTTTTTTTTTTTTTTTTTTTTTCAGCAGAAGGAGGAAGAAGAAGACGGTGGAGGGAAGAAGAGGAGGAGGAGGAGGAGGAGGAGGAGAAGAGAAGAACTGGACCGGAGGGGGCCATATCAACCAGGCGGAGGCAAGGCGGAGGCGAGGCGGGGCCGGAGGCGACGATCGCGGTGCTCGACGATCGGCGGCGGTGAGGCACACCTCTCATCTTCTCTCTTTCTCCCTCTCTCCTCCTCTCTTCTCTTTCTCTCCCTCTCCCTCTCCCTCTCTCTCTCTGGTTCAGTCCGAAAATGGAAGAAGAAGAAGGAAAAAAAAAAAAAAAAAAAAACTAATGCCCAAAACGACGTCGTTTTGGGCATTAGGGGCATTCGGGGCGGAAAAATTCGGGCACAAAAACATTATTCGTTCTAAAATTTCAAAAAAAGTGTGGAACTATAATTATCATATCAATAAAGTTTTCATATATTTGATTTACATAGAGACCTAGAAATGAACAACTAGGATTCCTAAAATGAAACTTGTGGTGAACCCCCCCATAAGCTGAACTGGAAAGGACTTCTATACTTTTGGAGAAGCCATTCCATTTCTTTTATGTTATTTTTTATAATTTTGATTGCATCAATTTTACCCATAAATTTTTCATACCTTAATTTGTCATATTGTTGAATTTAGTCCAATTCATACGTTCATTCAAAATTAAATTGAAATCAAATGGCAGAGTAGTCCATTCACTCTTCTCAAAATGATTAAGAGGTTGAATCCAACTTGAAATTGTTTATTCCCTTGAGGATAAACCATTTTGTCAATGATTTCTGTCTAACTTCTTAACACATGATATCTATAGAACTAAATTGATATAATTTTAAATAAATAAATGACAAATTGATAAGATTCAAACTATATATATATATATATATATATATACCAAAATGACACAATAAAACAAATTAGAAGGACTCTTTTATATATACATATGTAACTTTGTTTACTTGATGTCTATACATATGATTATTAATTAGTGTTAAGGTTTTACCAACTTCTTATATATATGTCTTTTTTAATTTGTCTTTTGTCACTTGCCAATAGGATGATGTACATTACAAGGCTGATTAACAACTGTCATTGACTTCTAGTTCATCCTCAAAAATTACCAGCAACAATTATGCTTACTACTGAAATGATTGAAAAAAAGAAGAAGCCAAGGGCATGAAGAAATTGGACTTAGGAAGACATATTTCTTCATTTACATTTTTTCCCCCTTGACAGAAGTAAGGATTCCGGATAATAGGGCCATTCAATTTTAAATTTCATCAGGCTCAATTTAAAATAAAAAGAAAAGAACCATATTCACACATTGTAGACGTCCCCGAACGCCCCGGGAGGGTTAAGTCCCGTTCTGTTCATATTGGGGTCACTACAGTTCAAGGACTCAAAATGTCACGGTTCTTAATCTTGAACCAAAGAGTCCAAATCCGGCAAATCGTTTTGAAAACAGATTTTTTTGAAAGAAGTGCCAAACATGGACTGCTTTGCCAGATACAGAGTCGCCACCTAAATATTTTAAATGGGAAATTTAGGAAACCCTGACTCGGTGCCAAAGGCCACGTGTCCGTCATCACCAAAGTTGCCTCGGCTCGGGAACTTGGGTACGATTGGGAAGGTCACTTCGTGAGCACCCCCGCTCGCCCGGTCAAAGACCGGCCTCTACTAACCATGATATCAAGTTTTGAAAACATTGTATGTTCTTATTCCGGTTATTAGCCTAGGTTACTATGTGATGCTCGCAGCAAATAAGTATAGACTGGGCCGTCTGAATTGGAACAAAACATTTCATGTTCGTTTGTTTGAAAATGGTTTGATGGTGCTACCCGCAGGTAGGCTAAGACGCGGATTTGCCACCCTCAAGTGGGCTTAGAAAACATGATTTTGCCACTATCTAGTGGGCTTAAACAAACATTCAACGCATTGTCCCAATTCAAGTAACACAACCTCCACCCACAGGCATTCAGGCAGTTATAACACATAAGCACATAGCCTCATGATAAGCATGCTATCATGGCAACACTCACACGCATGCAAGGATGCTAAAGCATAAAACTTACTGAGTACTCCAAGCCAAAACAGAAACTTTATTAGAAATCATGCATGATCCTAATTATACAGAATTGCCTAATGCAACGCATGCAAAAATGCAACTATAGCAGGCTCGGCTATTCTAAATATGACATATGAAATGCAACAGCTATCAAATACTCAACTTGGAATTGAGATACAGATGTAGTTTGTATGATGCGCCGAGCCCGGTGCGTGCAAAACAGATGAATGAATGCAAACATGCTGTCATACTGTATGCTAATTGAAATATGCCCTATATCTAACCATCATAAGCGGGTAAGTAAAAGGGAGAAAGACGTGGGGTTGGAAGACATACATCACACTCACCCACACTTATTACAATTATGCCCTCGCACAGAGGGTCCGAATGAATAATACAGTCCGAATAAAAGAATATTACAGTCCGAATAAATATTACAGATTAACTAAGAAAGCTTTAAACTGGCATGCAAGCCAGGGGCTGCCTTATTTCTGATGAATAATGTATGCTGGACTGCCTTTGCGCGGAAATCCACTGGGATGCCTAATGCGTGCCAGACTCTGAAAAGTTGTTGATTCCTTATCTTGCTGCAACAGAGAGCAGGAAAAGGGCATAGCAATGTATTTCACAGATATATGCATGCCTCGATCCTCGTGCCACCAATCGCGCATAACGATGCATGATGGCCGAGGGATCGGTTTGCACAACTCAATATAGGGTGCAATGCAGATGAATGCTACAACAAAACCTAACTCCATCATGGGTAATCCGGAGTGTCGGTGACTTGGGAATTGAGACCCGTTCCGTCACTCGGAGTACGAAATGTGCCTCGTTTCCCGTGCCCGGGCTAACTCCTATCCCGAACACAATGCAATATGCATGGTATGCATGAAATGCAGCTAATATACAATTCTAGCATGCTCAATGCTATGAGAATGAGATGCCTCAAAATGCGTGCATACGGGCGCGCAAACCGAGAAAATGATATAAAGGCATGAAATGGCATGAAATATGATATGCAATGGGACTAAAAATGAGATGTCTCGAAATGCGTGCCCACGGGCACGCAAACCGAGAAAATGGCATACGGAATGCAATGAATCTAAAATGATATGCAAAATGCAAAATGGACTTACACCAACATGAGTGAGCCTCAGCCACACTCACATAAGAGGCCGTCGGATGAAAATAAAGCGCCTCGAAATGCGTGCACACGGGCACGCAAACCGAGGCGATGACATATGCGATGCAAATTGGGCTTATACCAACATGAGAGGGCTTCAGCCACACTCACACGGGAGGCCGTCGGATAAAAAAAAGAGATGCCTCGAAATGCGTGCCCACGGGCACGCAAACCGAGGCGATGACATATGCGATGCAAATTGGGCTTATACCAACATGAGAGGGCTTCAGCCACACTCACACGGGAGGCCGGAGACGAAAATGAGCTGCCTCGAAATGCGTGCCCACGGGCGCGCAAACCGAGGCATGGCCCTAAGGCACAGAAATGACATGCGAATGAGATGTGACATATGGCATATGGAAAATGCCAATTTCAGCAGCTAAAATGATGCACAAATAGCCCCCGAATTATGACAAAATTACACCCGATGCCCGAAATGCGATGTAATGCACCCGAAATGGCCTACAGCCCTACTAATCATGCATAATTGACACATGGCATGTAAAACAGTAGCAAGGCAGCCCCTAAAATAACATTTTTTCAGTATAAAGCAAGGCTAAACAACAACCACAAGTATGGCAAAATTAGCATGCAAAAATGGGGAAAAAGAGGGGAATTACAAAGCAAGTAGTATATACAATGCTCAAACCAAAAAAAAACAGTTCTACAACATTAAAGAGGGACCAAAAATATGCACATTTACAAGAGGTGACATCCCCCAATTCAGTAGGTAGATAGGCTAAACATAGCATGCAAAATAATGAACCAACAAAGGCTATAACATGAGGTACCAAAAGCATACACCAAACAACTTTGGACCCTTAACAAAACATGAAGAATGGGTCATTTTAAGACACTTTCCAAGCCTGATGGAGGCTGAAATCAGAAGCTAAGAAAGCCTAACAAAGCATGCAAAATAATGAATCAAATAGTGGGTATAACATGAGGTACCAAAAGAAATTATCAAATGGCCTAAGACCCTTAACAAAACATCATTAGAAGGAAAAAATAAGACTCTTTCCTAGCCTGATGAAGGCTCAAAAACAGAAGCATGGTGAGCTAGCAAGACATGCAAAAATAAGGGACTAAAGGGGGTATAACATGAAGTACCAAAAGAATGCATCAAATAGCCTAATACCCTTAACAAAATATGAAGAGTGAGTTATTCTAAGACTCTTTAAAAGTCTGATGAAGGCTCAAAACAGAAGCTAAGCAAGCCTAACAAAGCATGCAATTTTACGGTAAATTGGAGGAGTTGTGAAGCAAGTGTAAGATGGAGTTGCCAAACATGGTTGAGCCCTTCTTCAATGTTGAAGGGGGGGTCAAAATAAGCCCACTCACATTATATTTCATGCTCGAAAACAGATCACTCATGAACTAAAATAGCATGCAAGAGTAAGAGTAGAACATGAATTCAAAGCAAGTGACATGCAGAGCATGAAAACAAGGTTGAGCCCTTATTCAATGTTAGAGAGGGGATCAAAATAAGCACAAAATCAGTTCATGAGATGCTCCAAATCAGATCACAAACAGGCCAAATAAATCATGCAAGTTTACGGTAAATATGGAGAATTACAAAGAAGGTGCATGATAGAGAGACCAAACATGGTTGAGCCCTTCTTCAATGTTGAAGAGGGGCTCAAAATAGGCTCACTCACAGTTTATATCAGGCTCGAAAACAGATCACTCATAATCCAAACAAAGCATGCAAAATATTGGCATAAGAGGTGATATTGAAGGAAGAGCATGATAGAGGTACCAAACAAGGTTGAGCCCTTCTACAATGTTGTAGAGGGGCTCAAAATAAGCACAAAACCAGTAGGGGTCAGAGCCCAAAACAGTGAGCAAGTAGGGTAAAGAATTGAAGCAAAATTGTGCAAGAAAAAGGGAATTAGTGACTTACCCTTGAAGATCAAGCTTTGGTTGCTTCTTAGCTTCAATTTGTTGCTTCTTAGCCTCTGGAAAACACTCCTTTTCTGCTGAAATGGAGGTGGTGATGGTGAGGCTTAGGGTTGATGAAGGAATGAGCTAGAAACTTAAGGAATTTTGGAGCTTTTGGCTATGGAAATGGAGGCAATGGAAGAGAAGCTCTTGAGGAGAATTGTTGTAACCCTAGGGAAGGAGCTGTCCAGCCCCTTAAATAGGCAAGAAAGGGTGTAAAAGGGGAGGGAAATGCATCCAAGCTTTCCCTCCCAAAATATCCCCCGGAGGGGTGAGATATTTCAAAAAGCAGCTGGACAGCTGTAAAGAGGTGAAAAGCAGAAAGCTGGCCGGCCAGGTAACTTTCTTGAAGGTGGCCGGCCGGCCACCCCAACTGGTCGGCCAGCCACTCCCCCTAGCCGGCCGGCCATGGCCAAAAAATGGAACAAAAAAATTTTGGCCGACCACCACTGTTTAGGGTCCTCCTAGGTGTGTAGAACAAGGCCCCAAGGTTGGAATTTGACAACTCTGAAGCAGGAGTCACAACATAGAACTTGAAGGAAAGGCTCAAAAATGAAAAACACAAATACTGGCCGACCACCACTGTTTGGTGTCCTCCCATGTGCCCTCATCACAGATATGTGGTTGTGTTTGGAAGAAAATGACTCTAGGGTGTTCAACATTAGCCCGGAAGTGAGAAAAACGGGCGCCGGAAGAGCATAACTGGTTATCTGGGATAATTGCTAGCCTCCCACCCTCCAGTGATCTTTCTGGTGCTAAAACAGGAGTACCTGCCAAAAATGAACAAAAACCGATGCGAAATGAATGCTCGGGGGCCAAACCGCGAGGTTCGGGGCCCGAAAACCGGCTATAAGCACCGAAAGTGGCATTCAGCCACGAAGTGGGAATCTGAGACCCCAGTGTCCCTCGGTATGACAAAACAGAGGCACTTGCCAAAAATGAACAAAAACCGATGCGAAATGAATGCTCGGGGCCAAACCGCGAGGTTCGGGGCCCGAAAACCGGCTATAAGCACCGAAAGTGGCATTCAGCCACGAAGTGGGTATCTAAGACCCCAGTGTGCCTCGTTATGATAAAACAGAGGTACCTGCCAAGAACCGGAGGAATCAGAGACGGTTGGACGGTCCCGAACCGAGGCACACGGCCTGACGGCTCCGAAAACCGGGAACCGGGCTCCGAAATGGGCAAAATGGCCTACGGCCACGAAAAGTAGCCCACGGCCACCGAGAAATAGTCTACAGGACTACTCCCTTCCCTCAGGAAAGAAAACAGAGAAAACCGAGTCTGGTTCGCAAACCGAGGCAAGGCACAGAAGAGGGTTCGGAAGTCCGGAGGCAGGGCGCACGGCCGCGACTCTGAGACTTCTGAACGAGCACAATATGCAACATCACCGAGCGCTCAATCGGTGACGTCTGAGTCTTAAGGTCGGTCAAAAATGGGGTGTCTACACACATGCTATCTTGTGTTGGTAATACATTGAAAGTAGTTATTTTTTTAAGCTGTGATACAGACCCTCAGCACCCCTACACATTTGTTAGAGAGATGGGGGAGAGAGAGGGGAAAAAAAAAAAATGTGTGGTCACAAATTAATTGGGAGTTGTGGGAATCCCAAATATTTTTCTATTTTTTTATGAAACATTTAAAATCGCTCATTTACTAACCTATTTGATTGGGCTTGCTTGTTTCTAAATTTTCAAATCAAAATGTAAAAAATATGAAAATATGACTTTCTGAACTTTTTAATTATTTTGTTTCAAAAATCATGGAAAATAAATATAAAAAAAAAATCCCCTGAATAACATTAAAATCATGAATTTGGACCCACTACTATTAAGATGCTCTCCTTTAAGATATTGTCAAGGTTTTAAAAGTAATATGACATGACGTGTACAAGTCCACAAAGGCCATGAATCACTATAAACAACCCAAGCCCATCACTTGGAGCCTAATGCATAACCCAGCCGGTGAGGTCCAGAACAGCTGGAGTCCAATATGGCATAAAGAGCCAATGACATTCAGACACATGGCAGGTGAAGGACGAGCCACATCAGCAGACAAAGATCTGCAAAGTTATTGCCATTGCACATCACCATTAATGCAGCCCATCACAGCATTTATTACGACAACACCTCCCCGTCGGAACAGGACCACCTTACCCTGAACAAGGTAAGCTACAGCATAGACTTTCGGTGAGGAGGGCAGGTCGGAAGGGACAGCGAAATGATTACTAAAGGATATAAGCAAACGTTGAAGACAAGAAGAAGGTTAAGCTTTTCTATCTCCAATCTCTCTCTCTACATTCTACTCCTCTCTCTAACTTGCTCGTCGGAGGGTTCACTGGGGGACTACCCCGTTCCTTGTTGAACTTGTTTGCAGGTGACTCGGTGAGCTAGACCATTACTACGTGGGCCTGAGGAGCTTGGACCAGTTTGATCCATACAGGGACAAACTGTACTATCAGTTGGCGCCGTCTGTGGGAAATTGGTTTATTCGTGCGCCAGTTGTGTTCATTGTCGTCGGAGACCCTGTCCCAGTAACCTTTTCCTCTCATCCATCAAAGTGTATGGTCACGACTAGATCCATGGCTTCTCACCATAATGTTGCCGATCATCAAACCGACCCTCCCAATCCAAACAACCCACCACAGTATTTCATCGAACTTACCAACAGCATTAACCGCATGGCCGAGCAAAACCAGGCCCTGATCAATGCTTTACTCCAAAGAAACCTCCCCATGCCACCTCCACCACCTCCAGATATTCCACCCAACCAAGAACAAGCCCCGGGCGGTACTGTCCCGCAACCCTATCCACCCAACCTGGAAGGTTTGCAACCTCCTCCCCCACATATAAATCCACCTCCTCCGCCCCCACATCCATCGGTCATAGCATCAGCCCCTGAAGGAGAAGCCAGCAACGTCCAGCCCCTGTTTTCCTCCGGGGGTGACAACGTTCCCCTCTGGGACGCTGAACTTCGAGCCATGAAGCTCCAACTCCAAGGGGTCATGCAGAACATCCAACATAAACCCTCTACTACGACAAACTCACCATTTGTTGCTTCCATCTGGGACAAGCCTCTGCCCGCCAAGTTCAAGATGCCCACCATTGATTCTTTTGATGGTACGACGGATCCAGTCGACCATTTGGAGACCTACAGAACCCTCATGATCCTCCATGCTTTCCCTGACGAGATCATGTGTCGAGCCTTCCCTGTGACACTGAAGGGGTCAGCTCGACTGTGGTTCAGCCAGTTACTGGCAGACTCCGTTTCCACTTTTCAGCACCTCAGTGACTCTTTCCTGAGCCATTTCATTGGAGCCCAGTACCAGCGATGCCCGGCCACCCAACTCCTCAACATTTGCCAGATTAAGGGGGAATCGCTGTGCAGCTTCGTTACCCGCTTCAACACCGAAGCCCTGCAAGTAGCGAAAAAACGACGACAAGGTCATCCTCACGGCTTTCATGGCCGGTCTGCGGTCGTTCGATTTCCTTTTCTCCCTCTCTAAAAACCCCCGACCTCCATGGCAGCCCTACTCTCCAAAGCCCAAAAATACATGAATGTTGAAGATTCACTGGCGCTCGGCAGGATCCAATAACTAAAAACCCGACCCCCAGAGACAAGCGAAAAGACAGAACCAGAACCCAGGAACGCCCATATAATAGCCAAACACCCCATAAACGACCGACCCCACTCCCCCCGCGCCACCGTCGGGCCCCCGACGCCCGGTCGGTTCGAGCGGTACACACCCCTCAATTCTCCCATGGAACACGTCCTCAATCAGATCCAACGGGACTACCCCCTCAAATGGCCCTGCCTTCACGAACCCCTTCCAATCGGAAAGATCAGTCCAAATATTGCCGTTTCCACCAGGACCATGGCCATAACACTGACGAGTGCATCAACCTCGAAGATCAGATCGAGACCTTCATACGTCAGGGACGTCTTAGCCGGTTCACGGACACCCGCCCCAGCAGAGGCAAAGAACCGAGCCCCCCAGAAACAATCGCCGGCGCACCTCCCTGGCAGCCAGCCCCACCTAACCAAGGCCATGATCGCCCTCCGCAACAGCCTCGACGCCAGTTAATCCCCTCCACCAGTTGGAGAGATCAGAGTTATTTCAGGCGGCCTTGCTTGTGGGGGACCATCCCGCTCAGCTCAGAAGGCAGAACTCAGAAAAATAAGGCAAGGCTCAGACAAAGCAGTGGCAACGGTGGACCGACCCTCTAAACAGCCGAAACAGTGGACCGAACCTATCACCTTCACGGACGCCGACTGTACAGGCATCCGTTACCCACATGATGACCCCTTGTCATCTCTGCCATCCTCTCCAACTACAAGGTCAGACGAGTTCTCATCGACAACGGCAGCTCTTCAGACATCATCTTCCTCAATTGCTTCCGCCAGCTCAAGATTGGGGAAGAAAGTTTGTTCCTCTCCAAACCCCTCTGGTCGGTTTCACTGGCGACCGTGTGACCTCCATCGGTTCCATCGATCTCCTATCATGATCGGCGAATACCCACGGCAGACCACGAAGTTGCTCACCTTCCTTGTGGTCGACTGCCCATCTGCCTACAACATCATCCTTGGCCGCACTGCCCTAAATGCTTTCCAAGCCATCACATCCACCTATCACCTTGCCATCAAATTCCCACCGATCTCGGGGTCGGAACAGTCAGAGGAGAGCAGACCGTGGCCAGGGAGTGTTATGTTGCCTCACTCAAAGAAGTCAAGCTGAAGGAGGCAATGATCATCGAAGGACTTGACGTCCGAGATGAGGACGAGCTGGTCAGAGGAGAACCTGTGGAGGAGCTCGTTGAGGTCCCATCGACCCCACCAACCTAAGCAAAACTGCCAAAATCGGCAGCCAACTATTCCTCCAAGCCAAGGCCGACCTTACTGCCCTCCTGACCGAGCACAATGATGTATTTGCCTGGACCCATTCAGACATGCCGGGTATTGACCCCTCCTTCATAACCCATCGCCTCAGCATCGAACCCCATTTCCGACCCTACTGCCAGAAGCAGTGCATCTTCCATCCGGAGCGCAATACTCTTATTGCAGCAGAGGTCGATAAGCTCCTTGAGGCCCAATTCATCACAAACGTGGACTACCCTAAATGGCTGTCAAACGTGGTCCTAGTCGCAAGAATAATGGCAAATGGCGACTCTGTGTCGATTACTCTGACCTGAACCGAGCTTGCCCCAAAGACAGCTATCCTCTTCCCCGCATAGATCTGCTGGTCGACGCCACGGCCGGTCATCAGATGCTCAGCTTCATGGATGCTTTCTCTGGGTACAACCAAATCTTGATGCACCCGTCCGATAGGAACATACCTCCTTCATTACCGACCGAGGTACTTACCACTACCGTGTGATGCCATTCGGATTAAGAATGCTGGGGCCACCTACCAACGGTTGGTCAATCGCCATTTTCCATCATCAGATAGGTTGGAATATGGAAGTATATGTCGACGACATGCTAGTCAAGAGCAAACTCTCCACTGATCATCTACCGACCTGCGAGAGACCTTCGCCACCCTACGCAAGTACCAAATGAAGCTCAACCCAGAGAAGTGCGCCTTCGGCGTAGGATCTGGGAAGTTTTTGGGTTTTATGGTCAGCCAGCGCGGCATTGAAGCTAACCCCGAAAAGATCAAGGCCTTGATTGAGAGATGCAGTCACCCAGAACGGTTAAGAGGTTCAAAGGCTCACTGGCCGAGTTGCAGCCCTCAATACTTCATTTCCCGCGCAACAGACAAGTGCCTACCATTCTTCAAAGTCCTTTGGCAAACTTTTGAATGGACAACTGAATCCGAAGAGGCTTTTCAGCAGTTGAAGCAGTGCATGGCTAATCCCCCCTCCTTTCACAGGCAATCAGGCGAGCCCCTTTTCTCTATTTAGCCGTGTCAAGCACCGCAGTCAGTGCGCTCTTATCAGGGAAGACGGCTCTGTCCAACGGCGGTCTACTACATCAGTCGAGCTCTCAGGGGAGCGGAGCAGAATTATCCACTGTTAGAAAAATTATCCTTGGCATTGGTCACCGCCTCCAGACGGCTTATCCTTACTTCCAAGCCCATTCCATAGTAGTCCTCACCGACCAACCCTTGAAGAAGGTCATGCAGCAACCAGAACTCTTCGGCAGACTCATGTAGTGGTCAGTGGAACTCAGCCAGTTTGACATCACCTACAGGCCGCGAACAGCAATTAAGGGACAGGCTGTCGCAGATTTCATCCTAGAATTCACTAATCCTATCCCAACCACTGCCCCTCCACCCCTACCAACCCCTACCGAGCCAGAAGACCCTCATTCTTGGACTCTCAACATCGACGGATCATTCTGCAGGGAAGGTAGTAGGGCTGGCCTCATCCTCACCACCCCTGAGGGCGGTTACTTCAAATGTGCTCTCCGATTCTTGTTTGCCGCCAGTAACAATGAGGCCGAATATGAGGCATTGATAGCAGGTCTTCGCCTAGCTAGGGATATTGGTGTTAGCCACATCCGGGTGTTCAGCGACTCCCAGCTCATCGTCGGACAAATCACGGGGGAATTCGATGCCAAGGAGGACACAATGCGGGCTTACAGGGACATTGCACTTCCCCTTGTTCGCCTCTTCAATACCTTCCACATCAAGCACATTCCTCGGGCAGAAAACTCCAAGGCAGACGAGATGGCTCAGTTGGCTTCCGCAGATTAGTCCGACCTCAGCCATGGTGTCCGCCTCGAATACCTGTCCCACCCTACCATTTCCCCCGATCAGCAAGAAGTACAGTTCCTCCAGAACGAGCCCATCCCTTGGGCGTCGGACATCTTTCTATTTCTCACAACAGGGGAACTTCCAGATGACCCACAGCAAGCCGCCAAAGTCAGGGCCCGGTCGTCCAATTACATCCTCGTCAGTGGCATCTTGTACAAACATGGCTTCTCACGCCTGTATCTGCGATGCCTCAATTCGGCTCAAGCAACCTATGTAATGTAGGAAATCCATGAGGGAGTTTGTGGTAATCATTCGGGCGGCAGGTCTCTAGCCCACAAAATACTCCGTACTGGTTATTTCTGGCCAACTCTCAATCAAGATGCGACAGATTTCGTGCTCAAATGTGATAAGTGTCAACGTTTTGCCAACATCCCCCATGCTCCTCCTACAGAGTTGATCACACTTTGCAGTCCCTATCCATTCGCCAAATGGGGAATCGACTTGGTTGGTCCACTTCCCACCGGCCGAGGCCAGATCAAGTTCGCGATTGTCGCCATTGATTACTTCACCAAGTGGGTAGAGGCAGAACCCCTTGCCACCATTACCGAGCGGAACACAACCAAGTTTATCTGGCAATCGATCGTTTGCAGGTTTGCCATCCCTCAGGCCATCGTCTCTGACAACGGCAAACAATTCGACAACGCCAAGTACAGGAAGTTCTGTGCAGACCTCCAGATTCAACCATGCTTCTGTTCCCCTGGTCATCCCCAAGCCAATGGCCAAGTTGAGGTCACCAACCGTTCTCTTCTGAAGATCATCAAAACTAAGCTAGAAGCTGCTAAGGGACTTTGGGCTGAGGAATTACCAAATGTACTCTGGGCTTACCGAACTACAGCTCGGACTTCCATTGGGGAAACCCCTTTCCGCTTAACATACGGTGCCGAGGCGGTTATTCCGGTGGAAGTCGGTCTGCCTGCACCTAGGGTTTTACATCCGGATCCAGCACTAGCTGAAGAGCTCTATCGGGCAGACCTGGACCTAATTGAAGAGCTCAGAGAGACCGCTGCTGTCAGATTGGCCTCATACCAACAGAAAATGAGAACACACTACAACCGCAAAGTCCGACCAAGGGAGTTCGCTGAAGGGGACCTTGTCTTGAGAGAAGCAACTCTTGCCACCAAAAATCCGACCAAGGGTAAACTGGCAACCAAATGGGAGGGATCTTACATTGTGAAAGCCCGACCACGTCCAGGCACTTACCGACTTCAGGACATGGAAGGTCGAGACCTCCCCTACCCCTGGAACGCTGAACACTTGAAGCGCTACTATCAATGAATTCCAACTTTTGTATTGCTCAGTTGTTGTATTTTCTTTTTGATGCATAATATAAATTTTGATCGATCGGACTACACTGTCCATGACAAGCATTTTATATCTCAGCTATCTGCGTGTTGTCTCAATAACATCTTTATCTGCAGCACTTATCAAAAGCCTCAGCCAGACTGAGCATCAAGAGCATCAAAAGCCTCAGCCAGACTGAGCATCAAAAGCATCAAAAGCCTTAGCCAGACTGAGCACTAAAAGCCTCAGCCAGACTGAGCACTAAAAAAGCCTCAGCCAGACTGAGAACCAAAAAAGCCTCAGCCAGACTGAGCACTAAAAGCCTCAGCCAGACTGAGCACTAAAAAAGCCTCAGCCAGACTGAGCACCAAAAAAGCCTCAGCCAGACCGAGCGCTACTAAGAGCCTCTGACCAGACCAAGCATGAAGCACTCGGCTTGCCTAACAAGTTTTAGTAGACCGAGCGCCACAGTTTCAGGGTCAGACTCAGGTTATTTTCTTCTCAAATCAAACTCTCACAAGTAACCTCCTCCCACAAGCCAAGCCTCACTCCATAAACCACTAACCTACTTGAGCAATGTGGCAAACGCAATTGCAATTTTACTACTTTTAAATTTCACTCTGCATTGAGGAGTTCCTAACTTTACTTGCATTGAGTGTTTTATTACAAGTTCAACTTCACTCTGCATTGTCTCAAGTTCAATTTCACTCTGCATTGAGGAGTTCCTAACTTTACTCTGCATTGAGTTTTTTTAAGTCCAATTTCACTCTGCATTAAGGAGTCCTTAGCTTTATTTTATTACAATTTCAATCCCACTCTGTCTTGAGGAATTCCTAAATTCAGTTTTTATCACAAGTTTTATCACAAGTTTTCATCCATTTCAGACACACAAGCAAAACAGCCAAATGCAAAGCACAACTGAAATTTTATTTATTCACAACTTTGTACATAAGCTCATTACAGCAAAAAAAAAAAAAAAAAAAAAAAAAAAAAACTAACACAAAACAAAAACAATGTCTGTACAAAGTCTTTTTCTTCTTCTTCTCCAGTTACTCCTCCTCACTGGAAATGAGGTCTTCTTCTTCAATGCCCTCATCCAGGGGGGTTTGGGCTACATCGTCCTCACCAATTGTCACACTACTGAGGTCTAAGTCTGGGAACAGTTCTTCAGCTCTACGTTTGAACATCTTCCAGCCACTGTTCCAGAACTCAGCCATTTCGTGCTTATAGAAGTCTGACTGCTGGAAGATCTCAATAACCTTTGCTTCAGTTCTGCCTCCAGCAGTCGTCCTTGATGGGCCCGCCCCCCCTAGATTCTTGCCTAGCCAAGCTACTGGCGACGGCGGCATCAACTGCCATCTGAAACTCAGCAGACCCTTTGAATTGCTCCACTGCTGCGACGCACAGATCGGGATAAGCCGCCCTCTCAGAGGCTGCCTTCGCCCTCTCTTCGTCCAGCTCCTTCTGCAGGATCGCCCTTTCAGACGCAGTCTTCGCCCTTTCTTCCTCCAATTCCTTCCTCAGGCTCTCCTTCTCCACCATCGCCTTTACTCTCTCTGCCTCCAACTCCTTCTGCAGCCTTCCCCTCTCCTCCACTACGTTGGCCCGCTCGCCCTCTAGTTCCTTCTGCAGATCGCCAATCTTGACATCTACTTCATCTTTCTACCTGACCAGCTCTTCATTGCTGCTCATTGCTTTGTCATGGCGTTTGACTGCAACCGCGCAGGCTTTTTGGGCCTCATCCACCCTCTTTTGCTTGCCAGCCAGTTGGAACTCGAACGACACAACCTGGCGGCGTGTGTTCTCCAACTCCACCTTGACTGCTTGCAGATCAGCGTGGGCAGTCTCCCAGCTTGCACTCTCCTTCTTCAACTTGGCAAGCTGAGCCTTGGCCTCATCAGCTTTGAGTTTGGCAGCCCCCGCCTTCCTCAGCAGAGCCCCTGCTAAGGTGGTTACCTCCATTTGGGCGGAGCATAACCCCCTCAGCAGTTCAGCTTCATTGAATCTGGATGCCCAGCGCAAGGCTGCCTCTTCTACAATCCCCACCAAGCGGTCTGCCCCTGCTCTGGCTAGGCCTTCTTCTCCCTCCAGCCGCCCCGCCACCACCCGAGCGTGGTAGATTGTGTGTGTTACTCAGACTCCCCCCCTCCCCCGAGGGTGGCAGGACTCCCCCTCCTGGCAGGCCCTTGCTTTCTTCCTTTCTTGGCCCAGGGCCACTTGCCCCATTCTACTTGCCCTTCAAGGGCGGCCCTCACGACCCCCTGCGGCGATCGCCGCCACCACTGGCACCACTTCATGCCTTCTGAGGCAATGTCCACCACTTCTGGGCCACTTACCTTCCTGGGGTCTCCTCCACTTCTCCCTCCTCAGCCCCCTTGGCAGTGCTGGTTTCCTTTACACTTGTCTCCCTCCTCCTCTTCTGGGCAGGCTCTTCTTCACTCCGCCTCACTCTTTTCTTCTTCTTTACCACCCCCAATGCCTCCATCTCCTTCAAAGACCTCTCATTCAAAAGGTCTATTGGGAGCGGTTGTGGCACAAATTCGCCTAAGTTTTTCTCTCCTAAGGGTTTGGGCTGAGGGCGAATCCTCTCCCTTGCAACCGGTTTTGGTGGTCGGTCGGCCTGGGACTCTTTGAATTTTTGAGCTTTGGCAAGGATAGTCTGATCCTCCGCCTCCTGAGCCCTTCTCCTCGCCTCCAACTCCGCTTGGTCGAGGTCCCCACCACTCGGCTGTAGACCTAACCCTGCCTCAAACAATGCAGACGGCTGAACGAGCTCGTCCCATTTGGCCCTTTCTTTCTCCATCCACTCTTTTACCCTCTTCATCCTTTCCTCTGCCGCTGCTCCCAGCTTTGGCTCCATCGACTCGGTGGGCACCTTCCAGATGGTGCGTACTCCAACTCCTCCACTGGTAGACACGTAGAACCACCGTGGTCTCCACCCTTTGATCGACGATGACAGCCCCGCCACCAGCCCTTTCCCTACCGCTGCCTGCAGGGTGACCCAAGTCTCTTGTTGCCCTGAGGCCTTGTAGCACGCGAAGAATTCGTCCACTGTCATGGCCGCCCCTTCGTTCGCCTTCGGCCAGGCACTTGCACAGGACAGCGAGATCTTCCATGCATTGGGCATTAGTTGGCCCGGCGCCACCTCCAAGCGATTCAGGACATCTACTACCACCTGTGGCAGGGGCAGCCTCAGCCCTCATTTCAATGCCTCCTCATAAAGGGCAAATTGCCCTGGCCTGGCATCGGATGGCCTCTCCGTCGACGTTGGCAACGACAACTCTATTTCAGCAGGCACTTGGTATTTGTCGCGAATAGCTCCAAATTCGTTATAGTCACTGTTGATTATCTGCCTTTGTGTGCCAATGATCAGGTTCCACCTGGTTGATAGGCTTTGGAGCTGCTATCATGGTGGAACCATAGGATCGTACAATCGACTCCCCCACCTTCTCCATCCTGTATTACTGCGCTAACTCCACAGCATCATCATCGCCAAGTGGATCTACCCTGACATTCGCAGTTCTTTCTTGGGCCATTTCTAAGGTATGTCTGCGAATCGCTTCGGAAGCAGGTGCAAGGAAATTGAAGAAGTGTTGCAGAGGTGTATCGTGAGCAAGAAAGGAATTCACACTTGGAATATTTGATTTTTCGCAAACAAGTAGGTGAATCGAATAATGCAAAAGCCCACAGTTACCCGTATTCCAAGGATCCCAATTAATTTTCGCCAGCTTGAAAACTTTTCAAATTATCCGCCAAGACTGTCTTTTCAACACCCATAATGACCTAACGTTTCATTTCAACACCCACAGTGACAACGTTTCATTTTGATCAACGCCTAATCTTCCCCCATACGGGGTATTGCCACGTGTACCACCACGATCCACTGTCCTGCCCTTATCCTGTCTTTTCCACTTCGAATCACCACGTGACATGCCGCCTCTTGAGCCCCACGCCCCTCCACCTCACCCCTGCGCAGTCGGTCCTCCTCATGGTCGGCCCTCTCGCTCGACCAACCTTCACGGTCGGCCCTCTTCGCGGTCATCCGCTTCACGGTCGGTCCTCCCGCTCGGCCACCTCACGGTCGGCCTCCCCATCGGCCAACATTCGCGGTCGACCCCTTCCACTTGGTCACCTTGAACGGGAGACCACCTCCGATCGGTTCACCCGCTCGGTCACTTCCGCCGGCCACCTCCATATTAACATGCCCTGACACCCTCACCCTCTTCATTACTATTCCCTTCGTTGGACTAAAGCTACACTCGGGAATGGGGGACTACTGACATGTACAAGCCCACAAAGGCCATGAATCACTAGAAACAACCCAAGCCCATCACTTGGAGCCCAATGCATAACCCAGCCGGTGAGGTCCAGAACAGCTGGAGTCCAACATGGTATAAAGAGCCAATGGCATTCAGATACATGGCAGGTGAAGGACGAGCCACATCAGCAGACAAAGATCTGCAAAGTTATTGCCACTGCACATCACCATTAATGCAGCCCATCACAACATTTATTACGACAACACCTCCCCGTCGGAACAGGACCCCCTTACCCTGAACAAGGTAAGCTACAGCATAGACTTTCGGCGAGGAGGGCAGGTCGGAAGGGACAACAAAATGATTACCAAAGGATATAAGCAAACGTTGAAGACAAGAAGAAGGTTAAGCTTTTCTATCTCCAATCTCTCTCTCTACATTCTACTCCTCTCTCTAACTTGCTCGTCGGAGGGTTCACTGGGGGACTACCCCGTTTCCCGTTGAACTTGTTTGCAGGTGACTCGGTGAGCTAGACCATTACTACGTGGGCCTGAGGAGCTTGGACCAGTCCGATCCATACAGGGACAAACTGTACTATCATGACACATCAGTGAACTCATCATCCATGAATTGAAATGAAGCCATGTCGCCGGTTTGGTTTTCTTCAAACCAGAAATTGGATTTCATATAGTTTGAGTTCTTGGCTATTTCAAAATATGTGATATGTGCAATAACATAGACAAGAAAGATCCTTCATTTAGTCATAATAATGAGGAAATCAGCCGGGCTCTTTTGGCAACATCTAAAAAAGTTAGCTTATTGACTTATTGACTTATTTTGAGTCTCATTACCTCTCTATTTTTGTACATATTTTTTGTAATAAGTAAAAAAGCTAGCTTATAAGTCATACATAAAACAACCAAATTGATGACTTTTGGTATTAGAAGGGTGAATAGTTTTATCAATTTTAAAGCTCAGATGATCCTTCATATTTAAGGGAGTGGTTCATGAATCAAGGATTGAGGGTACACCAAGGCCTTAATTTATTTTTTGATCAGTAAAGAAAAATTTATTAATGAATCAAAAGATTAGAATGTGAGAAATCAAATGAAACACCGGAAGCACTAGGGAAGAAAAAACATGCCTTCACTTATTATTATTTTTGTTTTGGTTGTCCATCTAAATGAATCTGCATGTGTAATTTTGCCTTTTCTTTCATTATCCCTTTCTTATACAAATTGAGGACCCAAACATTCAGTAAAGGATTGAATTCAAGGATCCAATTTCCATAAAGAAGCAAAGTACCAAACTTACAAAGAAGCAAAGAACCAACTTTTCTACCTATTCGAAATGTAATCTGATTAAGTTTCTCTATACCATTTTTGCATCTTTCCTCAACATCGATCTCAATTACATTCAATGCCAATCAGTAAAAAACACGAGAAAAAGAGAGAGAAAGAAATTAAAAAAAGAAAAAAGAAAAAAAGAAAAATGCAAATCGATCATTATATGCTTTCTTTGGGAGGGCACACGTTTAGATTTGGCATTTTAATTTTGTGGTCAAAACACATGCAACTCTAAATCAAGAAAATTTATGGAAAAAATTTAAAAAACAATATCCTTTTATATCAACACAATAATATTATCATTAACTAAATATTCTCTATCAACATAGTTAAATATGAAATATGATTATGCATACTATCATGTCTGAATTAATTTTCCAAAAATAGGAATTTCCTCTATCTACAAAATTTAAACATTTGAAATTGTGCTTGATACTTCCACAAGATATAAAATAACATTTATGATAAACTCAACATTAAAATGTCAAGTGTGATGTTTTTATTTATTTTTTAATACATATGATCAAGCAACTAGTTAAAAAATCATTTTTCATTCTATTACGCAGTTGGGTCTTAGTGAATTTCATCGCTAAAAATACACATTCCAATGTTTACTTGAAACATGTAAAATTAAAAGAAGAAAAATTAATTTATCAATAATAATAATATGTATAACTCGTTTCAATAATCACTATCAAATTTGATGAATTATTTTCCAAAATATAATGTCAAACACAGTCAATTTTTCATTAGCAGATAAACAAACAAGAATGGGTGATGAAACAAGGAGAATCAACAAATTAAAGTTTGTTGTATAAGAAAAAGTAAACGACACCACACAGGGCAAAAATGAAGAAAACTAAATTATATTGGCACTTATTATATTTTGCCCCTTATGTCATTTTGATTATTAAATTTTAAATTTACTCACTCAATCAATTCAGTAATCATTTTTTGTCAAAAATAGAAACGACATTATCAATTGGATCAAATTGATGCAAACCGAGTTTAGCAAACTTATAATCTTTCCTCTAAAAGTATGACACATGCAACTTATGTGTGTATTTTTTATTCAAAATTATTAACAATTGTAATCAATTGAATTAAATTAAAATAAAATCATAAATTTAGATTCAAAATTGAGTCAGTCGAAATTATAGAGATTAAAATAATACGGACTACTTACATATTTCCCCAAAGAAAATGGTAACAAACAAGCGCACAAATATAAGAATAGAAGCAACTTAGAATAATAAATACTATATAATTAATAGCACACATAGAAAACACTAGGGTATGCCCCAAAGAAAAAGCATACAAAAACAGAGAAAGAGGACAACCAAACACTTTGCTCAAAAAAAAAAAAAAAAAGGGGGTCGACCAAACACTTTGTTCCAAAAAAAATAAAAAAATAACAAAAAAGAAAAAGAAAAAAGAGGACAACCGAACTTTGTTCAAAAAAAAGAAAAAGAAAAAAAAGGACAACCAAACACAACACCAAAAAAGATAAAACTCAAAACTGATATCTCATAAAAATAACTCACAAATGACAAAATAAAACAATAGTAGAAAACAAGAATCAGACAATATAGTGTTGGGTATACCTCTTTATTGGAATATTAAACCCAATTAATTTATTAAAAATATTTAATTTGATTTAGTATTAATTATAAATATTTTTAATATATTATACCTAACTTTTGGAGGTCTAATAGATATTTAATAATATTCAATTTGATAATAATTAGGGTTTGGATAAAAAGCCTAAAACTCAACTATATATATATATATATATGTATTGTTGTTTGTTCCTTGGAATATTGGTTTTATCTTACAAAGTGCTGCGGCTGCTATAGATCATTGATCAATCAATTCGGTGTGAGCAACGGGCAGTGAAGGAAAAATTGCTGCTCTACTTTTTGATGATTTGATTGACCAATCAACTTGTGAGGGGGTCTTGTGCTTGGGTGAGATTTTTCTCTCACGTGGTGTGTTTTAAAGAACTATTTGGGTCACAGATTTGATACAGTTTGATTGTTTTCTTCAATTCTGTTTTGAAAATTTTTGTTTATTTATTTGGTGAGATCTTTTTTTTTAATTATTTGTGATTATTTGAAATTCACCTAAGGGTGATTTTATGAGGCTATTAGTGTCTTGTTTGTAATCGTTTGGAAACTTTTTGGTTGATAGTAGAATCAGATTTCGATCCTGTGGACGTACCTCACATTAAGGGAACCATGTAAAAGTCTTGTGTTGCTGTTGATCTAATTTTTACACATTAGTTTTTATTCCCATTGATTGATTTACTTGTGGGAAATCATACATTTTTCCTAACAATTGATATCAGAGCTTACGGTTTATTTGAGTTTATTTATTTGTATAAATCAATGGAGGGAAATGTGGGTCGCATGTCTAGCTTCAATCAAAACAATTGGGTAACTTGGAAAATTAAATTGAGAACTTATTATTTTGTAAAGATTTGTATGGGCCTATTGAGGGTGATAGTGGCAAACCTGAGGGTATGTGTAACAAGCCCGCGGGGGACCTCGCTACAGCTCGGACTCGATTCGTGTCACGGTTCTTAATCTTGAACCAAAGAGTCCAAATCCGGCAAATCGTTTTGGAAAACAGATTTTTGAAAGAAGTGCCAAACATGGACTGCTTTGCCAGATACAGAGTCGCCACCTAAATATTTTATTTTTGAGAAATTTAGGAAACCCTGACTCGGTGCCAAAGGCCACGTGTTCGTCATCACCAAAGTTGCCTCGGCTCGGGAACTTGGGTACGATTGGGGAAGGTCACTTCGTGAGCACCCCCGCTCGCCCGGTCAAAGACCGGCCACTACTAACCATGATATCTTAGTTTGAAAACATTGTGAGTTCTTATTCCGTTTATTAGCCTAGGTTACTATGTGATGCTTGCAGCAAATAAGTATAGACTGGGCCGCCTGGATTGGAACAAAACATTTCATGTTTATTTGTTTGAAAATGGTTTGATGGTGCTACCCGCAGGTAGGCTAAGACGTGGATTTGCCACCCTCAGGTGGGCTTAGAAAACATGATTTTGCCACTATCTAGTGGGCTTAAAACAAACATTTGATGAATTATCCCAATTCAAGTAACATAACCTCCACCCACAGGCACTCAAGGCAGTTATATCACATAAGCATATAGCCTCATGGTAAGCATGCTATTCATGGCAACACTCATACGCATGCAAGGATGCTAAAGCATAAAACTCACCGAGTACTCCAAGCCAAAAACAAAAATTGATTAGAAATCATGCATGATCCTAATTATACAGAAATGCCTAATGCAACACATGCAATAATGCAAATTATAGCAGGCTCGGCTATTCTAAACATGGCATGTGAAATGCTACGACTATCACGTATTCAATTTGGAATTGAAATACAAATGCAGTTTGTATGATGCGCCGAGCCCGGTGCGTGCAAAACAGATAAATGATGCAAACATGCTGTCATACTGTATGCTAATTGAAATATGCCCTATATCTAACCATCATAAGCGGGTAAATAAAAGGGAAGAAAGACGTGGGGTTGGAAGACATACATCACACTCACCCACACTTATTACAGTTATGCCCTCGCGCAGAGGGTCCGAATAAATATACAATCCGAATAATATACAGTCCGAATAGTATACAGATCCCTAATTAATTAACAAATTAACTAAGAAAGACTGTAAACTGGCATGCAAGCCAGGGGATGCCTCGATTCTGACGAATGATGTATGCTGGGCTGCCTTGCGCGGAAATCCACTGGGATGCCCCAATTAGCCTCTGTTTGTACCTTTCCTCGAAATGCGTGCCAGACTCCGAAAAGTTGCTGATTCTTCATTTTGCAGCAATAGAGAGCAGGAAAGGGGCATAGCAATGTATTTCACAAATATATGCATGCCTCGATCCTCGTGCCACCAATCACGCATCTCGATGCATGATGGCCGAGGAATCGGATTGCACAACTCAATATAGGATGAATGTATATGAATGCTATGACAAAACCTAACTCCATCATGGGTAATCCGGGGCGTCGGTGACTGGGGAATTGAGACTCGTTCCGTCGCTCAAAGTACGAAACGTGCCTCGTTTCCCGTGCCCGGGCTAACTCCTATCCCGAACATGATACAATATGCATGATATGCATGAATGCAACTAAAATACAATCCTAGCATGCACAATGCTATGAAAATAAGATGCCTCGAAATGCGTGCACACGGACACGCAAACCGAGACGATGGCCCTAAGGCATGAAATGGCATACGCAATGCAAATTGGACTTACACTAACATGAGGGAGCCTCAACCACACTCGCACGGGAGGCCAACAGATGAAAATGAAGTGCCTCGAAATGCGTGCACACGGGCGCGCAAACCGAGGCAATGACATACGCAATGCAATGAGACTAAAATGGCATACAGAATGCAGAATGGGCTTACACCAACATGAGAGAGCCTTAGCCACACTCACACAAGAGGCCAATAGATGAAAATGAAGTGCCTCGAAATGCGTGCACACAGGCGCGCAAACCGAGGCAATGACCGTAAGGCATGAGATGACATGAAATATGATATGCAAACATGCAAATGAATTTTGGCACTAAAATGTGGGGGAAAACAGCCCCGAAACAAGGCCAGAGTGCACCCGAAGCATGGAATGATCCCGAAATGCAATATTAGGCGCCCGAAATGGCCTATAGCCATGCAATGCATGCACAATATGGACATGGAATGAAAATAAAGTAACAAGGCAGCCCAAAGACAAGCATTTTTCAGTCATAAAAAGGGCTAAACAGCAAGCATACATAGGATTAAGCAAGAATGCAAAAAATGGCCCCGCAAGAGGGGTATTGAAGCAAGTGACACATGCGATGCCCAAATGAAAAAGTACCCTTCTACAATACTGATGAAGGACTAAAAATATGAACAATTACAGTAGATGACATCCCCCAACTCAGTATGAAAACATGCTAAAAATGTCATGCAAGAACTAGGATACATAAGGCTATAACATGAGGTACCCCAAAAATCCATCAAACCAGAAAGGACCCTTAATGAAATATGTCAATAAGATCAAAATATGACTCTTTCCAGTTCTGATGATGGCTGAAAACAGAAGCTAGATAAGCCTAAAAAAGCATGCAAAAATGGGGGCCAAAGAGGGGTATAAAGACAAGCACAACATGGAGACCCCCAACAAGGTTGATCCCTTCTAAAATGTTGTAGAGGGACACAAAATAAGCTTACTCACAGTTCATGACATGCTCCAAAACAGACTACATGTAGGCCAAACAAATCATGCAAATTTACGGTAAATATGAGAGATTATGAAGCAAGTACATGATAGAGAGGCCAAACAGGGTTGAGCCCTTCTTCAATGTTGAATAGGGGCTCAAAATAGGCCCACTCACAGTTTACATTATGCTCGAAAACAGATCACTCATAGGCTATAAAAAGCATGCAAAATATTGACATACAAGATGTTATTGAAGCAAGTGTGCCATAGAGGCTTCAAACAGGGTTGAGCCCTTGATCAAACATGGAGAATGGCTCAAAATAGACCTAGTTTCAGTTAAGGTCGGAGCCCAAAACAATAAGAAAACAGGCTTAAGAAAAGAGGCAAGAAAGTGTTACAAAAGAGGGAAATGGAAGCTTACCCTTGTAGACAAGTCTTGGCTGCCTTTTGCTTGAAGAATGGATGCTTCTAAGCCCCTAAAAACCTCTCCTTGCTGCTGGAAATGGAGTGGTGGTGGTGGTGCTTGATGATGATGAAGAAATGGAACCAAACTTGAAAGAAATGAGAGAGATAGAGATGGATATGTGTTTCTATGCTCAAAGCAAGTGTTCTAACTCTTGAGGGAAAGAGAGAGAGATGTATGCATGCAAGAATGGTTGAGCCAAAGTGTGTGAAAAAGTGTAGCCTTAAGGGATTAAGTTCCCTTGCATACAAAATATCCCCCGAAATCAGATCTTTTGGGGGATACAGCTATACAGCTGTGAAACACACCTCCCAAGGAGCATGGCGCCATTATTTTTTGCTGCAGGTGGCCGGCCGGCCAAGGGTCAAAAATGAAACAATGAATTGCTGGCCGGCCACCACACATTGGTGGCCTCCCATGTGTACAACACAAATATGTGGTTTTGGCTCGAAGAAAATGGCCCTAGGGTGTTCAACATTAGCCCGGAAGTGAGAAAAACGGGCGCCGGGGGCGCCGGAGGAGCATAATTGGTCGCTGAGACAATTGCTGGCCTCCCACCCTCCAGTGATCTTCCTGGTGATAAAACAGAGGTACCTGCCAAAAATGAACGAAAACCGAATGCAAAACGAATGCTCGGGGACCAAAACACGCAGTTCGGGGTCCCGAAAATAGGCTGTTAAGCACCGAAAGTGGCATTCGGCCACGAAGTGGGTATCTAAGACCACAGTGTCCCTCTAAAGGGAGTAAATGAGATGCATGCAAAAATCGGAGGAATCGGAGATGGTTGGGTGGTCCCGAACCGAGGCACACGGCCTGACGGCTCCGAAAACCGGAAACCGGGCTCCGAAATGGGCAAAATGGCCTACGGCCACGAAATGTAGCCCACGGCCACTGAGAGATGGTCTACGGGACCTCTCCCTCCCCTCAGGAAAGAAAACAGAGAAAACCGAGTCCGGTCCGCAAACCGAGGCAAGGCACAGAAGAGAGTTCGGAAGTCCGGAGGCAGGGCGCACGGCCGCGACTCTGAGACTTCTGAACGAGCACAATATGCAACATCACCGAGCGCTTAATCGGTGACGTCTGAGGCTTAAGGTCGGTCAAAAATGGGGTGTCTACAGTTGCCCCTCTTTGACAGAACTCGGAAGTCACAAGTGACGGGAGTGAATGTCAAAGCCCAGAGACGACCCATTTTTGACAAGGCCGAAGACTTAGACAATCATACAAGATAAACAGAGATGTGCGCCCGCAGGCGGGGGGCAAAATGCAAAGCGACATGCACAGAGCCAAATGATCATGCAAATGCAGCAAGCTGTAATGAAGCAAGTATTCGCAAATAGATGCAACAGTTTTAAGCAAGAATGCAAAGCAACAACTACATTTCATGCAGTTAGGAATGCGGAGAATCATTCAACTCTCGTCGCGTCTCACACGGAGAAGATACGATACCTGCGCGATTCGTCTGGTCGCACCAGCCTCAAATGAACCGTACATACAATATCGTGCCTGCAAAAGAGAGAAATTCAACAAGAACAATATGCTAACAACATATATTCAATGTGATTCTGTGATTCCGAAAGTTTGACACACACAGTGTCGGCGAGTGAATGCATCGCAATGCGAGAAGAAAGAAACGTGCGTGACAACGCACGCTCAAGCACAGAGGTATGGTACACCAAGAAATCATGCATGACAATGCAAAATGTTCATGAGAATGCAAGTTATATGCAAAACAATGCAAAATGAGCACGAATCAGGGTGCCGTTTGTTGCGAAAAACGAGTAAGAAACGCGCATTTCGGTGAAGGCAACTCAATCGCGGCCTCGGGTTCACCTCCCGGAGAGGTTACAACATGTTCAAAAAGGATACACCTTGATTTTGATGAGTGATGATGAGACACATGTCAGAAATTGCAGCTGAAGTTCCGGCGGAGCAATTTCGCGACGGAGAAGTGCACTTTTCTTGAACTTTTTCAGGTCCCGGGAACTCCAATCTTCCTCAAAATTTGCAGAGAGCTAGTGGGGAGGTGGGGGACATGCCGGCCAGGTGGTTGCCCTAGGGGAGGCCACCGGCCAGGGACCAAAAAGCAGATGGCCGGCCAGCTAGGAAAGGTGGCCGGCCGGCCACCTATCCAAAAGTAGGGGCAATTTTGTCTTTTGCCTCATTTTCTATATATATCCTCATCCATTCAATCCAAGACCACACCCACAGCCGTGGAAACTTCTCCCCTTGCCTCCCCAAACCATTTTTTCTTTCAGATCTGCACTTTATACGCGCTTTTCAGCCTCCCACGCAAGTTGTTTTCGCGAAATCTTTCAGTTTTAAGCACTTTGAGTCGATTAAATTTTGATTTCGGAGCTTTCTTTTCTCATTTTCACCACTTGAGGTAAGTTTGTCTCAATATTTGGAAGATTTTCTCGGGAGTTGACTTTTGTTGACTTTTTCATTTCCCGAGAGTTGACTTTTGTTGACTTTTTCCAATTTTGGCTCATTTTTGCTCATTTTTGCTCCTTTTTGCAGATTTCTTGAAATGGCGGGTGATTACCCTCATGGTGGAGGTCCTCCAAGTGCCGGGGATGATTTTGATATCATGGCACTGCCCCGAGAGTCCGCATTTTTATTCCCGGGAGGTACGCCCCACCGGTACATATGCTTCCGCGGGCCGTTTTTCGTCGTTTCACTGAGTTCAATGACCGGGCACCCGGGGATTTACTTCTGCGAGAGCCGGAGCAGCACCTCTCTCACGAAGCACGAGAGGTATTTACTTTATTTCTGTGCTTTTCGTGCACTTTGTAGCTTTGCCATGCTTGAACACACAGTTTTAGCTTATGACATAGTACTTTGTTTGCACTCCGAACATGTGACTTAAACACTTGAATTGCTGAACACACGGCTCATTGACTGATTGATTGTGAACACACGGTACACATTAGTTAAGAATTGAACATACGGCTCATACACTGATTTGTCGAACACACAGCCCGAATTTGAAGGTGAGCACACCGCACACACTGATTAAGAGTAGAACACACAGTCCCAAACTCCGATTTTCTGAACACACAGCCCAGGTCGATGGTGAACACACAGCCCACACTGATTAAGAGTAGAACACACAGTCCCAAACTCCGATTTTCTGAACACACAGCCCAGATTAAAGTGAACGCGCAGCCCACTGATTAATGATTTGAACACGCAGCCCAAAACACTGATTTTCTGAACACGCAGCCCAGATTGATTAAAGTGAACACAAGCCCACTGATAATGATTTGAACACGCAGCCCAAACACAGATTTACTGAACACGCAGCCCAGATATAATTAAAGTGAACACGCAGCCCACTGATTAGATTTGAACACGCAGCCCAAAACACAGATTTACTGAACACGCAGCCCAGATATAATTAAAGTGAACACGCAGCCCACTGATTAGGATTTGAACACGCAGCCCAAACACAGATTTACTGAACACGCAGCCCAGATATAAATTAAAGTGAACACGCAGCCCACTGATTAGGATTTGAACACGCAGCCCAAAACACAGATTTACTGAACACGCAGCCCAGATATAAATTAAAGTGAACACGCAGCCCACTGATTAGGATTTGAACACGCAGCCCAAAACACAGATTTACTGAACACGCAGCCCAGATTTGAATTAAATGAACACACAGCCCACTGATTAGTGATTTGCACACAGCACTCATTTATTTGCACACAGACTTCATTTCAGTTGCACAAAGCTTGTTACTGGCACACGGCTTGCAATTTATTTGCACACAGCTACTTCAGTCATTTGCAACACAGCTACTTCATTTCATTTGAACACAGCTACTTCATTTCATTTGCACACAGCTGTACTTGCACACGGCTTGCATTTCATTTGCACACAGCTTGTTACTTGCACACGGCTTGCATTTTATTGTGTACTGAACACATGTATTCATTCTGAATGCAGGTTGGCTCTCGCGCGCGTGCGAGGATATGGCTCCACTGCTGCGAGAGAGTGGTACGCCGAGCTCCCGGAGGCTGTCCGGGATTTGGTGACTCAGCAGGGTTCGGAGCATTCTGCATGGGATTATCACATTGTCCTGCCAGTAGGACATTGTTAGCTGCTTTGGTGGAGAGATGGTGGGACACCACCAATTCTTTCCATTTTTCTGCCACCGGGATATGACCATGACCCCGCTAGATTTTGCCGTACTCACCGGCCTAGACATAGGCGGTTGGCCCATACCTTATGACGAGGATATGGAAGAGTGGGAGGCCGCTTGGGTACATCTGTTGGGGGCTCGCCCACCTGTAGACAGAGCTTCGGGAGAGTCCGGTACACCTGGTTCTCTTCCCGTTTTCGGAGGCCGGAGATGGAGCCTGAGTCTCCTGAGGAGATTGAGCAGTACACCCGAGGTTTCCTCATGTTCCTCTTTGGCACCACTCTGTTTGCTGATAGGGGGAACACTGTGGATTGTATCTTCTGAGTGCCCTAGTGGACCTATCACAGGTCAGTCGGTATGACTGGGGTGGCGCTGGCCTGGCTACCCTCTATTGTTACATGAGTGCAGCCTCTCGCGGGCGGGGGAGACTTACTCGGCGGCTATTGGAGAGCCTGGGAGGTACGTTCTGTCCTCTTGATTTACATTTCTGCTCCTCATTACTTGTTCATTGCACACACGGCGCACTTTGCACTCTGTATTCTGCCTTTAGCACTTTGTATTCACATTCCACACTGCTTTTCTCAGCTATGGGTGTACGTATATTTTCCCACGTTAGCCCCGGAGATGGAGGTGGCAGGACTTCTTACGACCCCGTTTTCACTGGTATTCGAGGGCGAGCACCGACCGAGACCTCGAGAGACTCTCTTCGGCCTGCGACAGTATTTTGATACTGTGCGGACGACAGAGGTATTTCAGAACTCTCAGTTCCTTTCATTTTCATCTTTGATCTGCCCTGTATATTCCTGATTTCTGATTGATTTATGCACTGGCTATCCGCAGATTACTGGCAGCCCTGGGCGGTCTTAGGTGATGGTCTCCGATATCAGTATCCCGGAGGATCGGTAATTCCCAGTATAGGTTCCTGCTCGAAGGACCAGTTGGTAGGGCATGGTTCCTGGGGGAACGCTTTCTGCGCCAGGTGTGGGGGTACGATTCTCAGGACCCTCCTGCTGTACCTCCAGCCACTATGCGGACTGCGGATAGACTCTCTACCCAGGAGGTCACTAGTGCTATGCAGGGCACCGATGCTTTGTTATATCTCATGGAGGGGGACTACGCCACCTATCGTCGTATATATCTGATGCCCCCCTTGACGGGAGTGCGTGCTCCGACACTGAGGCCTACTGATGTACCATCTTCGAGTCGTGCCCGTGCTACGGATATCCCCTCCTCTAGCAGGGCTGGTGCATCTAGGGGTAGAGGTAGTTCGATTCCTCCGATCCCTCCGACTCTTCATCATCATCTGGGTGGCCAGACATGCCGACCGAGTTGACGAGTTGGCGATTCGGGACTCCTTACCAGGTCTCGCTAGAGCCTCCTCTTCCTGACCACAGATATGTCAGAGACCCTGATTCACCCCGGTATGTTTTTCAGCTTTGATTTATCAGTTGGATATTTGGACATTCATTCCTTTACTGATAGTTTTGCATTTGTATTTGCAGCCTCCAGTTGAGTACACGGACGAGATGCTTGGGATGCTGGCCACATTCGAAGGCATGATCCTACGGAGGGAGGCACAGCTAGCCATCATGGGCGTGCAGGTACTGTCCATCTTTCCCGTATTTAGCATATCTCTGATGACACGCTAGTTTTGAACATTCTGCTGTATTGATAGTCTGTGTAGAGCACATCTGACACACACCCCACTCACATATTGTACTTGCATCTGCTTTTCATATTTGAACTGATGTATTGAACTCTTCACTTTCAGATGCCTCCGTATATGCTCCGTCGCAGGCCGGGCCACCGGGCCTTCTCAGAGAGGTCGAGGGCTGGGCCATCTGGGCCCTTTCGAGGAGCTGGGCCATCCAGGCCTTCTCAGGGAGCAGGGCCATCTAGGCCTGTCCGAGGAGCTCGAGGAGCAGGGTCGTCTCGCAGACGCAGGGCACCCATTATGAGGAGGAGGAGGAGGAGGTCGCAGACCGTGAGTCAGAGACATCTGCTGGGGAGGGAGGCTCCGGTCTTGGTTCCGGGAGTGGAGACGAGGCTGAGGGGGATCCGGAGGATGATAGCTCTGACCCGGATGGTGATGATGGTGCAGAGGTTGTCCCGCAGAAGAGGATGAGAGGGCCTCCTCATTCCCGTTCCCGAGGATATTGATGCTATTTCCTGCTTTATTTTACTTTTTGCTAGTAGTTTGTAGCACTTTGCATATTGTTAGGCAGTTTTATTTTCTGTAAAACTTGTACCTTTGTTTGTTGTAAAACATGATGGAATGAAACAGCTTTTGAAAAGATGTTTGTATTTGAAATTCTTAGCATCGCAACGCATCGCATTATTTTGCACAAAGATGAAATTGAATGGGAATGTGCCTTGTGTATTTACCGGGTCAGGTAATGAACCGACGTAACAAATCAAACAACTTGACTCACTAAGAAATAACAGAATCTTAGCAAGTTTACAACTCGATAAGCAAAATACAACAATGTTAACGACTCGATAAACAAGACTTAACAAAATTGCGTAAACAAAAAGTAATAACTCAAAACACAAAATGCGACAGCTCGACAAAACTTACAACTCGATAAACAAAGCAACAACTCGATAAGCAAAATACAACAAAGCGTACTTCGGACGGACGATCTGGATGATGGAACGCATCCGAAACTGAGAGAAATGGAGGCCTTCGACATCCCCGATGCGTAGAAATGCCTCAAACTTCCTTCCGGAGGGCAAAACAGGACCAATGCATGGCCGGCCACATTTGCTTTTGGGGATTGGAGGGTGGCCGGCCGGCCAGGTTTTTGAATCAAGGGTGGCCGGCCTGCTAGAATAGGTGGCCGGCCGGCCACCTCTCCCCGCAGCTTCCAGAATTGTGACACGTGTCCTTTGAATAGTGTTTCACCCTCTATAAAAGCCCCAACCTTGGAACTTATTCATTTCATCACTGTTTCTCACAAAAATGGAGGCATTTCTCGCAGAAAATCTCACATCTTGGATCTCTTCTCTAGACGGCTCGGAAAAGTTGAACTTCCGGGGTTTCGGCTTGAATGCACTATTCACGCTGGGCCGGACTCCGCTACATCTTCCTTTCCTCTATGCCGCGGCAAGGTTTTGGAACCCGGTGACGCATGTCTTCAGCTTCGGAGGGCAAGAGGTATGTCCCACTTCGAAGATTTTCAAGTCTTGATGGAGTCTGAAACGCAGAAGAGATTTTGCCTCAGTCTCGCTTGGCCACGCCCAAGCTTAGGGCGAATGTGCGGTCTTAACGCGCATGATGCTCGATCTCTGACTGTAACGGGATGTTGGATATCCGAGCCTGATTTACCGATTCTCTGATGCTGGTGACCGCAGCGACCATCATTGGCAAGGTTTCCGACAACATGCCCTTTGCTTGTGCATGCTATCTCATTTTCTGTTTGTCTCGGGCTCCGGAGGGGCTAGCATCCGTCTGATTGAAGTCGCTCAAGGCTTGAGGGAAGGAAAGAGCTGTATCGCCATGACATTGGCCGAGACGCTGCTAGGTTTGGATGCCTTCTACCGCCAAGAGACAACTAGATTTGCAGGGAGTCCACTACTGCTGCAGGTAATGTTTCCCACGCAAGCTTACATATGTATTTACTCACACCACTCGGCCCTCAGGCTCGATTTTTCTCACAAAACCCTCATCTTACTTTTCTCTCATCGCACATCTCTCTATTCTTCCCCAGATATGGTTGATGGATAAATTGCAAGTTGTGGACTCTTCCCTGCTTACTCAGCCCGCGGCTACTTCTTTCGACAACGCCTAGTTGACGCCCTTGATGAGAGATGGTGGTTTGAATGGATGTGCAATTTGTCTGCCGATCACATTGCTTGGCGCTGTCCTTGGCTTAACCTTCCGGCGATGAGCTATAGCATGTTCCAGGATACGGGATCCGTTTGGTCGGCTTGACCCATTGTGTATTCTATTTCCATTCCGTATTCTGCGCCAATTTAGTCATGATCAGACTTGCCCTCCGGAGGGGATTGAGTACCCGGTCACTTTTCCAGTTCGAGGCGCACAGCTGGCTCGGCAGGCCGCAGCATGGGAAATAGAGAGCTCCTGGCCCCTGCTCCCACTTTTAGTTGCACTTTGTCTGACGAGTGCTGGATTGGCTCAACGAAGAAGCACAGGTCGGGCCTAGGTTGGCATCAGAGGCTTCAACTAGCTCTGGCAGGGGGCGCAGGGACACTGACTTGACTATGCCCCGGATTTATTGCTTTACTAGTACTTTCAAGTTTTCTTCCTGAGTGTAATAAAAAGCAACTTCAATTGTATGCAAGAGCAAGAGAACTCTGTTTTGAAATCAATGAAATTGAAGGTTGTGGTACTGAAAATTCTCCGCTTTGTCCAAAAATGGTCTTAGTTGTAAAAAGATTAATTTGAACAAAGTCAACTTTTATTAAAACTTTTCAAAACTATTTTCGATATGGATCAGAACTGGACACGCCTGAGATCTGTCACTGAGATGCACAACCCCGGATCCTAGCAACTGGAAAGTTGCCCCTAGTTGAATGGTACCGCAGCACTTCATTGCAACGGAAAGTTGCCCCTAGTCTGAATAGCACTGTACCGGAGATCACTAAATGCTGATGAATAGAGATGACTGAGATGATCAAATGGACAAAGTTGATCGGGGAAAAGATTGTGGCTGAACTTCAAGATGAAGTTGCCTACGTATCCCAAAGATGGAATCAAGCCTTACGTAGTTCAGGCTTGGGTTCGCTCGGGTATTTTCACTCTCCTTTTGCGCTCTAACTTTTGCCAAGGCCGCCCTTTGCGGGTTTTCAACCTTGCGAGCTCAGTTTTTATAATTTCAAATTTCTTGCTCTGAGTTTTGCCTAGGTCGCCCTTTCGGTTTTCGCCTAGCGAGCCTCTCAGGGGTAATATTTCTTCAACTTGTCCATGTTGATCGGTTGGGAAAACTCTAAGCCATCTAGATCCATCAGAACCACAGCTCCACCAGACCAGATTGACTTGATGATGTAGGGACCAGTCCAATTAGGTCTGAACTTGCCCCTTGGGTCGTGGATGGGAGCTCGGTTGTCTTTGAGCACCAAATCTCCTTCTTTCAAATTCCTGGACTTAACCTTCTTGTTAAAAGCCCGGGCAATTCTACGTTGATAACTTGGATGTGGTACAGTGCTTTCAGCCTTCTTTCATCGAAGAGCATGAGTTCCTCAAATCTGCTTGTTGCCAGTCTGCCTCAGCTATTTGACACTCGGCCAATACTCGTAATGACGGAACCTCAATCTCAATAGGTAGAACGGCCTCCATCCCATAAACCAGAGAGTACAGAGTCGCCCCAGTAGAAGTTCTGATTGAAGTCCGTAGCCCCACAGAGCAAACGGCAGCTTATCTGGCCAGTCCGAGTAGGTCCACCATCTTCTGCAGTATGCGCTTGATATTCTTGTTGGCGGCCTCAACTGCTCCATTGGTTTGCGGCCGGTAGGTAGACGACTTATGAAAAGCCACATTGTATTTCTCAACAAATATCAATCACCTCTTCTTGAAGTGGAAACCATTGTCTGAAATTATTTCGTTTGGGACCCCATAGCGACAGATGATTTGTTTCTGATAACTTGCGAGTGCGAAGCCTTCAACACCGCATAAGATTGGGCCTCAACCCACTTTGTGAAATTAATCTATCGCTACCAAGATGAACT